>CAJNRD030001124.1:9980651-10011454 GCA_905319865.3 Cotesia congregata
TTTTTCTTGCTCTCCTAGCCGAAAGTACGCTCATCCTGGACGCACTATACTCCAGGAAGAGCAACATTTTGACAGCTATAGTAAAGTGATTTGTTTATAAAACAATCCATGTACTCTACAAGCTTCTAATAATTAAATTTCAATTTTTCTTAGCCGTCTAATTAAAAACTAATTTTTAATCAACTTAAAAAAATTAATTCTGTTATTAAATCGAGTTTAAATATTTGTGACAAGTTCTGTGCATGTTATCTCTCTTAATCAGAGCGTTTGTTAGTAAACTTTAAAATAACTTATTTTTTTTTTATTTATTAATTTTTACTTTTTTATTATGCCCGCCCCGACCAGTAAAACCTCGGCTTCGCCTCGGCTTTACAAAAGTCGGGCGGCGCCCCCCTCACCCCCGGCAAAACCTCGGCTTCGTCTCGGTTTTGCAAAACCCCTTCCCCGGGGTTGCGTACTTTCGGCTGGAGAGCAAGAAAAATAGTATACAACCCATGACCAGAATGTTGGATGCCCTGACGTATGTGATATGATAGCCTCGGCTACGCCTCGGCCCATATCCACCATACGCCAGGAAATCCAACTTTCTGGCCTTGGGTCGTAATATACTATTTCTCATAAAGTATAGTTTTTTAAATATCAATTGAAGTTTATAATGGAGACTAAATTTTTCTTTTATTTTACAACAATGATGAACATGACAGAGTCAATCGATAAGATTATTATTAATTTTTGTAATAATAATAATTTATTTTTAAAAAGAGTGTAAATTACCTTCCAATAAACAATCGTTTGCAACCATATTCTGCAATCGATTGAGTATGTCATTTAAATCACCTTGAATATTTTGCAGACTGCTATGTCGTGAATGTTTATCAGGCCGCTGAAGACTAGACGGTGTATTGTCTCGCGCGCTATCTAACAGTGAATCATCATGAGACATTTTATCGGTTACGTTCAACGGCTTTGACGAGTATTTTGATGAAGGTAAATTAGAATTACTCGAATTCAACCATTGGGAGAAGTTACCATGGTCTTGATAAATACTCGTTCGATTTCCTAATTAATTAATTTAATAAAAATATTAATTTCATTTTTTATCGATAATATTAAATATTTAAATACCTCCAATCCAAGTGCTGAGTTGAATTTTAGATGACAATTTAGAATTTTCATAAGTACTTGATGCTTCTCTAGTTTCTTCATGAGATCTGTCAACGTTCGAGTTGTCGAATAGATTACTATTTATTTCATATGGATTTATATTACTGATTGTCGTATTACTGCAATCAGCATTATTACTTGGACGGATAATCGGGCTTAATTGGAATTCAGGTAATGTTGAAAATCTAGATGCGACTGGTAACGATGGTAATAGTGGTGTACTTTGTACACAGCGCATAGTTTGTGGAAATGACGACCGTTGGCCATTGAACATGTACTTCTGAAACAATTTTTTTAATATTATTGATATGTTTATTCTGTTTGTTATAATACTTATTTTATACACTGAGAGAAAAAAAAATTTTTTTTTAATTAACAATGTTGTAATAAGAAATTAATTTTTTAAAAATTTTAAATAATTTTCTTTCTTAGCTGAAGAAATAAACATTTCTTCAAAAAAGTTTTTTTGATTTGGAGAAAACAATTTTAGATAGATTTTCAGCCAAAATTGTTTTTTCCCAAGTATAGAAAACTTTATTTCAACGAAAAAGCTACTGTGAGAAAAATTTTGATTTCTTTAACTAAAAAATAAAATTGTTTAAAATTCTCAGCAAATTACTTTCATATGACCATTTTAAAAAAAAAAAATTTGTTCTCGCAATGTATTAATTATACAAAAATAATCACAAATATGAATGAAATAAATAAAAATTTTCAAACTAATAAATATATCAAGATTAGGGGGGGGGGGTAAGGTTAATTCGTACAAAGAAGGCGTATTTTTGTGATTTTTTTGCAACGACGCAGTTAAAATCTCATTATTAAAACTAATGGTCCAATAAAATATGACATTTGAAGAATATTATATAAAATTTTCACGAAGAAATATTAAAAAATACGGCAATGGCAGCAATTATTCGGACGTGTCTCGAAAAAAAAGTAGAATTGCGGTGCCCCTGATAATTTGGTGCTGGATCATCTGAAATCAAAAGTAAAAGTTCATTCGTTAGTTAATAGTTTTCTCCAGGTAACGCTGGGAGGGTTTTTTGAAATTTCAATTTTTCACTTTTTTAGAATACTTTGAATGGAAAAACACGATTTTTACGAAAAGAAATCGGCTAATTTGAGCCTTCAAAGTGTTCCAAAAAAGGGAAAAATTGAAATTTTGAAAAACCCTCCCAGCGTTACCTGGGGAAAACTATTAACTAACGAATGAACATTCATTTTTTGATTTCAGATGATCCAGCACCAAGTTATGAGGGGCACCGCAATTCTATTTTTTTTTTTCTAAGACGCGTCCGAATAATTGCTGCCATTAGTTTTAATAAAGAAATTTTAACTGTGTCGTCGCAAAAAAATCACAAAAAACATGCCTTTTTTTTGTACAAATTAACCTTACCCCCTCCCCCCCCCCTTAAGGGTTTCTATGTTAATAATATTGTTTCTAAAAGTTTTGGCTTCAGGGTTATATTATTATCTAGTTTTAGTATCTTACACCTTATCAATATAATATTAAAACTATCAAGCTCTAAAGATACTGATGGAACAAAAATACGACAGTCATCAGGAAACTAGAATCAGTTAAAATAAATAAGACTCACCTTTAGTGTTTTTAATCGTTGTAATTGAGCTTCAATAGCTTCTCGGTGCTGTTGCAGCCTTTCATCACGATTACCGCATATTTCCTTCAATTCAACTTGTAATTTTTTATTTTCTTGTTCCAAGTGATTAATGATGCTCGACAATTCTTTTTGAGGATCATTATTAACTTTTTCATTTGTTATTGAAGCTGACAAAGAAGAATCAATAGTACTATCAGAAAATACCGATTCTTCTTTATTGAATGGTAATGCATTTAATGCTGATGATTCTAACTGCGCAGACACTTGGATCGGACATAATCTTAATTTACTTCTAATAAGATCAACTATTGGTTTGGTATTTTGTTTACTCAAAGTCTAAATAATATAGAATAAATAAAAATTATATACTTTTTTTATCATTTAAAAATAGTAATGAAAATAAGAACCTTTGTGCAATATTCTTTGACTGGATGCTTTAATTTATGTTTATGAGATGTTTTAGCAAAGAAAAAGCACGTTTGACATTGATGGTACCGTGCACATCTTAAACAAGTAAATCTTGGTCCACGGATAGGTGTTACTTTGCACGATGAACATTTAATATGATGAACAACATGTTCGGCTAATTTTAAACGATTGAACGTTGATATCCAGGAGAGTAGAGGTGGATCCTGCATTAGCCATAATCTTAATTCCGTTTTACTGACACCTAAACAACCCTGTGACTCAACGAAACAACTGTCAACAGTCGATTGTACCAAGTGGCTACCATACTCAACACTTTCACCAAGTAATTCTGTTACTTTACAAATGCTTGTAAGTAGAGTATGTAAAGCGGCCTTAGACAAACATGCATTGTGATCGGCCAGCAATTGGTAAAAGTATTCATATTTTTCGTGAAGACTACCGCAACTGATTAAAGTTAATAATACTTTTACTGAGAATACTGAAGCTTTTCCTTTGCTGCAATTAAAATTTAAATTCATTAATTATACATTTACTTAAAAATTTAATATACTGATACGTCAAAAAAAATATTTGAATAATTTATTCGATTTTCTTGCATTAAATGACATAATTTTTATTATTAATGAAAGTAGTAATATAATATTTAAAACATAAATAATTGAAATTTTCTCTCAGAACTTCAATACACATAAAATTATTCCATTATCTTTGACGCTAATTGACAATGTACGTTATAAAAATACAATTGTTCTGAAATGAAGTTATAAATTATTTATAATATCTAAGGAAAATAATAAAATCCTTCTTAATAAATTCCATTGAATAAAACGAAAAATATTAAAAAAGTACATCATCAATACCGTATATAAATTTGTGATATGAAAAATATTATATTCATATCTTCAACTCTGAATAAAAGTCAATCTTAATGTTTATTTTTAATATTTTCTTAAAGCTATGAGATGAAAAATAAATTCAAGCACGTCAGATTATTGATTGCAACATTAAATCATGTTGAATACTGTAATAAATTCTTAGATAAAAAGACTTTAAAATCATTTATTAAAATTCTTTTTTTTTATTTTCCTGGTTTTTTAGTGTGATAAATAATTATTAAATATGTAATCTCAACAAATTCATGAAATAAGGTCTGTGAATAATGTAAGTAATTCAATTTAAACGAATTATTTTTGGCAATAAAAAGAAGTTACTTACTTGTTGAACGTCGAAAATATACATGCAACTGCTAACTTTGTAATTTTATTAATATCAAACTCAACATTAGCTTCTTTACGAGCTGCGAAATATATATCTGCTATAACATCTTCAACTTCAGTTTCATCTAATATAACTGAATTTTCAGTTATTGATAACTTATGACGTTCAAACACTCCAATTACCAACTGAAGAGGTACGTATTGCACTGAAATAATCATATCAAATTAAATTTAAAAAATTTTATTTACAACAAAGTATTTATTTTAGGAATTTATAATTAGAGTTAAATATTTACTGTGAAGTTTTCGATGTAGTATCAAAACTTTTGCTGCAGTTCGGTAAAATGGATACCGAATTCCATTACATTCCTTTATCTCTTTCATAACATCATCCATTGTAATAATATGTTTTTTCTTCTATTAAAATAACAAGAATGAATCTGTTGCAACCCAAAATAACAAGGATTATTACATAATTGTATTTATAAAATAAATTATTAATAAATGAAGGTCATTTAAGGGGGATAGCCACTGTGAAATTAAAAAAAAAAATTTTTTTTTTTTTAATTAAATCAAAGTTTATACATTCAAAAATATGTGTCTAGAGTTACATATGAAAATTCCGAATATTTTTTGAGTCATAGTCATTTTTGTGGCAGTATGTCAAATGATCATTGAAAACTGGTGGGAACTGTAATTTGGATAAATATGAACCGATTTGCAACTTTTTTTTCCCCGTATTCGTCTATTTAGTAGCTATCGTTGCACATAGGGGATTTTGAAAATTTTGATTTTTAAGATATTTTAGGATTGTTTGAATTAAAAAAAAATGAGAAAATTTCTAATATGTCGCCATTTTTATTTAAATCCAAATTTTCAAAATCCCCTACGTGCAACGATAACCACACGCATGCAGATTACAACGCTGTTTCGTTTTTTTGTTTTAGATAATTTGTTTTTGAGTTAGAGATCACACCGTGGTGAGGGAAATTTTTTTAATCAAAATTTAGGAGAATGATCTTCAATGTATACTTTATAAAACAAAAAAAACCTGATCCCCAAATTCCTTTATTATGCCAGTCAAAAAAATTCCCGAAAATCACCTATTTTTTCGATCCTCACAGTGGCTATCCCCCTTAAAATTAATTTTCAATTAAATTTTTTTGAATAATTTTAATAATTATTGTAATTAAAAGCGGCATGATGGCCAAGCGGACTAAGTCATTATCCCCGTTAGTTCGTTCGTGCATCTTGTACATCTTGTCGTGAGGTGAGGGTTCGATCCCCGACGGTTGTTCGAATAGTTCCAACACCAACCGTCGGAGGTCGCTCCGGTAGCCGACTGTACTGGCATGGGTTTTCTCTGTGGTTTCCCCATCGCCACTATTCCAACAACCGATAGAAAGGGGTGAGGAATAGGGTGAATACAGTACAGAAAGCACAAGTCGGTCCAAAGCCGCATTGAGAATAGAGGTTATGTGCAAAAAGGAGATGGCAATTATAAAAAAGCGGAGAACATGTTGATTATAAAAAGAGTTGAACGCAAAAAGAAACAAGTGTTAGTTAAAAGGGCCGAAAAAGCCAGGTATAACATTATGAATGTTATATGATAACAAAAAGTGGCACTTGAGTGGTATTACTGTGGTAATAGCAAAAATGTGGAGAATATGGGTTACAGTCTTGTAAAAACCAAAATAGGTATATAAGTAAAAACGATATAATAATAATAATAATTATTGTAATTAATTACAAGATATTTTGATGCTATTATGATAAAATATATTGAATCAAATATTACTACAAACAGTATAACAGGTATGCTGAGAACATCCGTTTACAATTGCAAGCAAATACACATACTCGTTGGTCAGTTTATTATTGAGTAATTACTTCCTCGTTTTAACTATATATCTAGTATGAATCAATAACAATTAGAATATATACTTGCAACGAATAATTTTTCTTCACTGTGTAAGAATTTTAATTACAGTCATTTTTTAAAATCACAGTTGAAACAAATTTTCATCTTAAGGAAGTACGAGCGAATCTAATGTAAAAAATAATTTCCAACTTTGAGCTTTGAAATTAAATATACGTATAAATAAATACATCATTTATTTAATTCCAAAATTTTAAAAAGATTCACTATTTAGTTACTTAGATATTAAATTTTAAAAATCACACTTTTTATCTCCTTATACACGGGCTCTTATGGCGAACAAACTTTTGTCGAGACTTTTAAGATTTTTTTCAATATTAACCTTCCAACTTTAACGAATAAAAAACTATATATAAGAAACTTGGATTATTGCAAAATATAAAAACAATTGAATAATAATACATTACTACTATAATATTTAAATATTTAAAGTTAAATTTTATGTTTGTAACTCGTCTGTCGTCAGCCATTTATTCGAATAAAGATTTGACAACATCGCGTCAACAGCTGAGAAATAAGAAAAGGATAGAAATATAGTTACAGAGAGAGAAATGTTAAACTCACACACTCATCCATGTCTCTGTTATGGGTATAATCAAGCGCGCTATTGCCAAATCTGTTTATTTACTCCGGCAAGTAATAAATACAAAAGTCATTTTATTACTTTATTTTATTAAATAAGTGAAAATCATTCATTATTAAATTGTTCAAATTATTTTAAATTAAAATAAAGAATTTTGACGAATGTTGGGAACATTAAAATTAAAATAGTATTTTTCTTACCTAGGGCAGGAAAATAAGAAATGTCTCAGATTACATGTAATTGTTGACCGAGAGGCGAAGCCGAGGTCGACAAACATGTGATCTGAGGCTTTCTTATTTCCTGCCCGTGGTGAGAATACTATTTTTCTCCTCGACGGAGGCGGAAAGCGGCATTTTCGTTTAGCGCAGCGGGCGGAAAATTGACGCTTTCCGCACGGAGGGGAGAAAAAAAATTTTAACATTACTTTGATTCATTAGTTACGCTCGTACTTCCTTAAAATTTAAAAATAATCTATCAAAAAATTTTTTTTCAATGAATAAAAATACTTAAATATTTTTATATTTTTTGATTTGTGAAACATATAAATATAAATTTTTTCTAAAAACTTCTATAGTATGATTTTTTTCAAATTTAATGTTTTTTTAAGTTCAAAAAAATTAAACAAGTTCAGAAAATAAATTTGTCAATACGTCAAAAGAATATTTTTATATTATTAAATTTTTAATAAAATTGTAAGTAAGCATTTTATTTTTATTTAATCAAATGAATTAAAAAAATGAGCTACTATCAAACTATCTCAACTTCTACTTTAAATTAATTAAATTATTCATAAAAATAAAGAGAAAACTTTATAATGCTGAATAAATATAATTAAAAAATTACCTTATTTAATAAACGAGTATAACTTTGTAATTCTTATATTAAAAATCTAGTATCGAAAGTTGTAAGAAAATTTTTTTGTTTTGACAAGCAAGTTATACATTTTAAAAATATATTTGAAAAGTTTCACTCATATTTTTAAAAAGTCTTGATATATATTTAAAAATAACACGATAAATTTAATACTAACTTAAAATATAATCAAACATTATTCAAAATGTTCTAATTCCCGCATTTGACAATTTTAAATATAAAAATAGTCATGTCATATAATCTATTAATCCTTAAAAAATAATAAAATATAAAAAATAAAGTTTTTATGTTAATATTTTTTAAGATAAAATTTTTACAAAGTAATATTGAAAACCAAAATCGTAAAGTTAAATATAATTTGTTAGTTCATATTTATAATAATAACACTATAACGATAATAATAATAATAATTATGATAATTAAGCGCATTATTCCGGTTAGTCACGTTTTCAATTTTTTAAAATAAAAATTATAAATTAAAAGTAATTTACACATCAATACTTACCAAGTATTAATAATGATTATTAATTAAACATCGTATGTCATTAAGAAACTTATTTAATAAGTTAAATAACTTAATAACATTATTTGATAATGTTGGAAAAAATGTAAACAACTTTTTTGTTAATGGCTTCCTAAGTGTTGTAATTAATTGTTGATTTTAATGTTGTAATTTCAATAACAATTTAATCAGAAGAAAACACATAACTAACAAATAAAACTTTTGTGATTTATTTTATATGAGTAAATCATTTAAATAAATTTGTGAATAAAGTTTTAAGACTTGAGAGGTTAGAATAGATGATGCTTCTCTTTAACCGACAACTGATTCAGTCAACTGAAACAATGACACAACAGTGGATCCATAGCTGGTGAATGACCCTTAGGGTCATTTTATACACTCATATGAAAGGTATTCACGGTATTTATTTACATACGAACTTGGTGTAAGTATCTAATAAAAGTTTTATATATAAATTTATTTTTTCAGACAAGTTACAAAAATATTTTAAGTTTATTAGCAACCTTTAAGATTTTACTGTTGCTTTCATGACGATATAAAAAAAATAATTCTACATTGTTATTTTTTAAACATAAATATTTAAAATATCTATCACTATCACTATAGTAAAAAAATTATATGAGATTAAAGTTAGCTGTCACTTGACCAATTATCAATTTTATTTAACAATTAAATTATTTTTAAAAAATTAAATTTTTAATTTTTTTAAATTTCTACATGTCAATTTTTTTTTTTTTATTTTTTTTGCCATTATTTATTTGTTAAAAAAAGTTCTAAAAATTATTAAATATCTGCTAAATTAATGAAAATTAAGTTAGCCGACATTTAAAAATTTTTAGAATTTTTTTTTATTGAAGAAATGATTACAAAAAAATAAAAAAAAAAAATTTCACTTGTAAAAAACTTTGAAAACTGTAAGTGAAATTTTTAAAGAATATTTTTTTGTTCTAATTTAATTATTAAAAAATTAAAATCGTCGGCTAACTTTAGTATTATGCTAAATTAATTTTCATAAAAAGTTTTTTCAATTAAATCATAATTATAATGATCGACTTGAGAATTTTTGTAATAAATAAATTATATATAGCAAAAAAAAATAAGAAAAAAATTAAGATGTAAAAATTATAAAAAAATTTTTAAATGCAATTTTAAAAAAATAATTTTTCTGAACAAATTTGTTTGTTAAATAAAATTAAAGAATGTTCAAGTGACTGCTAAGATCAATGTCATAGACTCGTTATAATTATATACTTGATTTCTATAGACAATTTGTAAATAATCTGAAAATATGGATACATAAATAGTGCTAATAAATTTAAAATTTGATTATTTATCCTCAAACTTTATTATTGTATTATTTACATTTCTTTAAATTTGGATGACAAACTAATTTTTTTTAATTAATTTGGTTTAATTCAAATTTTTCAATTGATGTCTAGAAGTAAAGAATTTCAATTTTGTTTCAACTGCACATTTTTTATCGATATACATTTATGGATTTTTTAAATTCTAAAAGTTGTATTAACACCAGTAATTTTTTTACTCTCACACTAATTGAGTAAAATGATAATTCAATATTTTATAAGCAATAAAACGAATGAAGCTCCTAGAATAATTTAATTATTGAAAATGCAATGTTAAAAATGTGAACTATAAAATATTGATAATTACTTGATGAACGGAAGATTAAACATTTTATACATTAATTTAATATAAACGTATATAAAATTTTCGTAATTGAAAATATTCATTTGGAATAATGCCGAAATTTTTAAATATTTCAGATAAATTAGTGTCGTCAAAATTATTAAAGAGAATCAACAAATGATTTATATACTCTAAAATACTTCACCCAGAATTCAAAATTTAATTAGATCATATTCAATATTTAATTATTTATCGTAATATTACAAACGAATATTTTAATAAATTGAAATAACATGAGCATTGTTGTAGTTCATGATAAGGGATGGATTATTTCCCACCTTGAATATCTGAATAAAATTTATAACAACGTATATAATGACAATGAATTATTGGAATTAGAATTTAACGAAAAAGTATTTGATATTAATTCACCATTCTTACGCAATAACCAAATACCAAAAATGAATGAAGATAAATCTATAACGAACAAAAAAAAAACTAAAAAAAGAAAAACTAGCCATGATTCTGTTTCAATTGAAAAATTGGATGAAATAAAATTTATTCAAGAGACTGCTGATGAAATATTAGCTGGTGTTGCGGAAAAACAGATATTTAATAAAATAGTTGAACATGATTATAATAAACGAGCTCGTGATGCATCTCAAGAATTTTATGATATCGAGTACAACATATCGGATCATTTTTATGGGTGCAATCAATCGGATAATCCTATTATTACAACTGTACATTCAAACCAATATGTATTTCCAAGTAATTCTCATTTTTATTCTTATGACGTAAAAGATATTGATAAAAAATTGGAAATGAATAATCAATTTGATTTTATTCTTATGGATCCACCCTGGTGGAATAAATTCATACGGAGAAATAAAAACAAAAGTTATAAAATGATGTTTAATGAAGAGTTAACTAAAATTCCCATCAATAAATTACTAAATTCCAGTGGTATTATCGCAATCTGGTGTACTAATTCTCAAAGTCATTATAATTATATATTTGATGTTATATTCCCATTGTGGGGAATCAAATATATCGCTAAATGGTATTGGATCAAAGTAAGTACCTAAATAAATAATTAAACATAAAGAAATATTTTTATAATAATTTAAAATTTTTTCTTTACAGGTAACTAAATCAGGAGAAACAATTTGTGATTTCAATAATTCATCAGTAAAACAACCATTTGAACTATTAATTTTCGGTAGTTTAAATCAAAGCGCAATACCTCAAATACCAGATAAAAAATTAATTATTAGCGTACCTAGTGCTATACATTCTCACAAACCTCCTCTGATAGGTAAATAGTATTTTATACCTAAATTTTATACATTCCATATTTTTATTAGAAACATCAATGAATTTCTTTTTTATTAAATTACAGACGTGTTAAAAACTTATCTACCTCCAAATCCTAATTGTTTGGAAATATTTGCCAGATACTTGTTACCCGGATGGACAAGTTGGGGATTAGAAGTATTAAAATTTCAAAATTTGTCATTCTATAACATAAATAAATCCAATAAATGCTTGGAAAGTTGAAAATTATTTCAATCGTATTTATTCATAATTTATTTCGTTGTCGACTAAGTGAAAAATTATTATTATTATTTTCAATATACTTACGTTAATTATATACATAATTTTAGCAAGTAATTTTTTTATAATTATATTTATGCAATTATACTTTTTTTCACGTATAAAATTAAGACGGAATTAATATCCAAACTCGAGATTCATAGCGTACTACTCGAATGAAAGAATTCATTTAATGTTCTAATGAAATTATTTTTTCATTACTTTAGATTCAATTATTTTTAATAAAAGAAAATATGATACTGAATTTAGCAAACTCTAACAATTTTTTTAGATTTTTATAACAATTAAATTATACTGAAAAAAATTAAGAAAAAAAATTCCACTTGTAGAAATTAAAATAAAATTATAATTGTAAATTTGAAAAAAAAATTTTTTTTATGGAAATTTTTAGAATTTTTTATTTAAAAAATTATTACACAAAAATAAAAAAAAAAAAATTCACATGTAAAAAATTAAAAAAACTACAAGTGCAATTTAAAAAATTTTTTTTCGGGTATTATTTAATTAATGAAAAAAAATAAACAAGTCGACATCTGAAAATTTTTATAATTTTTTTCATTGAAAAAATTTTTGCAAAAAAATTAAAAGAAAAAATTTCACATACAGAAGATTTGAAAAATTATGCATGCAATTTGCTTTAAGTAACTTTTTACTTGCAATTAAAGTGTTGAAAAAAATACAAAATCACAGTATTTTTTATAAGCTTAAAAGTTAGCAATTTTTATTTACCGCGTTCAGAAATTTCACGGTTGACATCTGTCTACGACGCTCCATATTAAAATGAAAATACATCGTTTGTTCTGTTGATAAACTAGAATCCTAGAAACGATACATACTATAGATTTATAACCGAGTGTACCTAAAGCTTGTTTTACAACAGTCAAAATTAACAACAAGCAAGCGACATCCATCATCTATAGTAAAATTATACAGTATTAAGACTAATATACAGCTCCAAAATATTATTGACAAAAAAAGTAAATTCAGTGATCCCTGTGTGAAGTTACAGTTTAAACGAACTGTTAATGTATGAATAAAGAAAACAATTGTTGTAAATAAAAAAATAACAACAATGCCAGCGATAGTATCGGGACCACCGCAACAGAGTGAGCATATGTGGCAAGCATTAAAAAATCACATCACCAGAGAACGTCAACGAAAAAAACAAGGTTTTAATTTGTAAAAAATTATTTATGCTTTCATTTTAATAATAATAGTTTTTTATATTATTTATTGACTACTTTCGTTTATATTTAAATAGAACAAGAAGCTGATGCCGAAGAAGAAAGATTAAGAAAAGAACGTGAAAGACAACAAAAACAAGATGTTATGACTTTAGGGGAAACTCGAGAACAAATTTGCAGTTTAGAAACTGAACTTTCACAATTAAAAGATGAAAAACATCAATTATTTTTACAACTTAAAAAAGTTCTTAATGAAGATGATAATAGACGTCGACAACTAACTAAAGAAACAAAGTATTTATTTTTTACATTTCGACGTTCTAATTAGCAGATTGTCTAACTCCATTTAAGAGAATCTATTTGTACGATAAAAACAATTAGTTCAAAATTTATTATCACTTTAAAAAACCATTTAATATTATTATTATCTAATAAAGATATATATAATATTTAGGTTTTAATCATTCAAATAATTTATAATTGGATTATTGCTACATCAAAATGTTAAAAAATCACCCTCTAAAAAATAAGGAGTTAGACAAATTGCTATTTAGACCGTCAATTTGTGTTTTTCACTATATGATATTATTTTATTAATTTAATTATAAAATTTTTTTACAGCATATGCTCAGATGTTCTTACTGTTGGTAATTATCAAACAACAGGAGCAAACGTAGTACATCAACAATTGTTTTTACCTCTGCCAACTCGGAGTTCGCTGTACAAAGTTGCAACAACTGCTACTTCATCTCATACATTGATGACTAACGTAAATGTACAAATTTAATTATAACATAATTGATATTCATAAAAAAAAATTCACTTTTTTTTATAGCTAAAATATTTTTTCATATATTTAAACAGGGACCACTAAAAAGAAGTCATAGTCCGTCACCACCACCTTCAGCATCGTCTTATCATACAGCTTACGGATACAAGCCTCAACCAATGCCAAATTATAATCCTCCTCACTCACGTAAATTTTATTTCAATTAAATTAAATTATTTTTAACACTCACTGTGATTGATAAATAAATTTTTATTAAAAACTAGGTGACGTAAGGGGAGATGGAATGGGTTTTACAGAGTCTGATGATGCTGCGCGAAGAACTGGTGACTCACGTGCCGTTCTCTGGAACAGTAAGTTCATTATTTTAATATTTTTTTACTCTGAAAATATTATTTAAAATAAAATAAATAATGAGCACGCAAAATTTTTTTTCATTAGAAAATAACCAGTATCCTCCCTCAACATTTTATTCAACTCCTGGTGGACAAAGTGTTTACAGTTATTCAGCACCTACGTCACAATCATCACGAGAAACTGATCAAGGTAAATCGGTTTATTTGTCAAGTAACCGAGCACCAATTACCCATCAGCCAGGTCAGTCATTATTAGCTGTATTATAAAAATATTCAAATTAAATTTTATTGTGATTTTTTTTTTTTTTTATTTAATTTTATAAGTAGCATACGTAACGAATCTGCATCCAATGGATCATAATAATACGTATTCAGAAGAAAAATTTTATTTACGTCCCAGTAATCATGTAACAGTACATGGTGGAGCAATACCAATCCAACAACAGCCACAGGTATATTTACCTAATATAGTTCGGATGTCCAATTTGAAAACACAGTAACTGCAAAATTTTTATACCTAATTTTTTTTAATATTTATATTCAAGTATTTTCTATTCATAAATCAAATTTTTCATCAATTTAGCAGGCAAACTTTTTTTTAATTTCTAAGTGTTAATTACTGTGTTTTGAAATTGGGCAGCCGAGTTTTATAATATTAATTTGTTGCAATATTTTTAATTATTTATTTTAATATTATATTCAGGGTGCTAAAACAGGCAGTATTACATCCGGGTATCCTGTAAGAGCTCCAAAACCTCCATCAGGACCTTATCCACCGCCAGGAACTTACGTCAGTTCTCCTAATACCAATAATTCTGGTAGATTTTTCATTCCAACCGGTAAAGGGTTTCATACAAGTACAATCTAAAGATTGATCATTAAATTTACTAATATTCGAATTATATATATTATTCCTGTAAAAAAATATGTAATTATTTAGTGATATTATAAATTTACAATTTTTTTTTTCAATACCTACTATTGTAGAAAAGATTTTTTTTTTCGTTAATAAATTTTATGTAACATCTAAAATAATATAAATTTTACTTTCATCCTTAAAATGTAATTAAATGTTATGATTTTATACTAACTCAATTTTTTTTTTAAATACAAATTGACTTAAATATTATTATTATTATTTTTAATTTAATAAATTTACACCTTTTTAACAAATTTGAAAAATTATATGCTCTTTATGCATAGTAGTGTTAAGTGAAATGATATAGTAAAAGTCTTGCTTTGGCGATGATGGCTGCGACGCTAGTTTGTCGCTACAAACAGTCGCCCTGCCAACGGTCTTGAGTTCGAGCCCATGCTCCGGCCGATTTTCCGATAAGCATGTGCTTTTCTACACTCAAATAACACCTCAATGTATTTGACGAACCACAGACTAGCTCCCTGCAAGCGCTACAATCACTTGCAGCGGCGTTCCCTAACCTGTGGAGATAAAACTGCTAAGCTTCGCTATGTTCGATGGTCTTGATATATGTGGCCATTGTAATACGCCGCTATGCAACATTTTTTTAAGTGTTTTTATCATTACATATTAATTTATCAGTATTAAAAAATTTTTAAAAATTTTTTAGTAACTAAAAAAAACTTTTTCGGTATTTTGTATAATAAAACTTATTAATAATAATAAGTTTGTAAAAAAAAAAAAATAATGTCAATTTTTTTAAGTAAATAAAATTTTTTTAAAAATTTGATAAAATAAAAAGCGCTGAGAAAAAAAATTTCTTTTGAAAAAAATGAGAAACGTTGTCATTAAAAATAAAATTGTTGAAAATTTTCAATTGCTGAAATAATCAAAATTTTTCTCACAGTAACTTTCTTGTTGAAAAAAATTTTCTAGATTTGAGAAAGAACAATTTTGGATGAAAGTTCGCAAATTTTCGATCAAAAATGTTTTTTTTTTTTTAAATCAAAAAAATTTGTTTTCAACAAAAAAGTTACTGTGAGAAGAATTTATGACACTGAAGTTAGCAGACGTGTGAAAATTTTTGATTTTTTTTTATTAATTAAATTACAATTAAAAAGATATTTCTAAAAAATTGCACTTATAGTTTTTCAAGTTTTTTTACATGTGACAATTTTTTTTTTTAATTGTTTGATTGAAATTTTTTCAATAAAAAATTTCTAAAAATTTTGAAATGTCGGTTAACTTAATTTTCATGAAGAATTTTTATCTCTTCAACTAAGAAATAAAATTATTTAAACTTTCCAACAAGTTAATTTTTTATCACTGCTAATTTTTTTCAAGAGAAATTTTTTCTCTCAGTGTAATTATGTCCATTGAGAAACGCTAGAAAATTTATGGGGGATGAAAGTTAGCAATTGAGAATTTAGGGGTAGTACGACTGCAGCGCCGTAAAACATTTCTCATAGTATTCCATATTATTCTACCCTGTGTAAGGGTAACACAGGATAACAAGCATCGGTCGTCTTATCAACTTTTTCCACCCTAATTAAATTCAATCTCGCGAATAAATTTCTCTAGACAGTTTATTGTTGTTTATTGTGATAAAAAAAGTACAAAATGGACATATTAATATTATATTTTAGTAACTATATCTATAAATATTAATATCGATTGTTAAATTTATTTTCTTAAATTTTTTTTTTCTTTTGTAACCAGCTCTTGTGACTGAAAGAAGCGATATGACGCGTAGTTAATCAATACCGTAAAATTTGTACAGTATCTTACAATTGTGGGCTGATTTTAAAAATATTTATTTATTTATTAATTTTTGTTTTTTAATTTACCAAAGACTACTGTAATGATTAATTTTTTGCTGTGATTAATAAAATTTAGTTTTACATCATTTAAATACAAGAAAGTTCAACTGTGTATTAAATTATCGGGTAATTATCAAGATAATCCGATATGTTTAATGTAAAAAAGAAATATTAAACAATGATAAATAAATATTTGACGAGCATAATGGTTAATAAAAAGTGAATGCTCGGCATGTTAATGTGGCAATCCGATGTGATGATGATAGAATTTTTAAGGTAAAAAATCATGATTATTTACCAAAACACTTTTTTTTTAAATAAAAAATAAAAATAAAATTTTATTAATTAAAATATAAACCACCCTCAGTAACATATATTGTGCAGGTTGAATTAAACGCATGCGCATTTTATGTAAACTCAAAGTAATCAATGACCACATTGTTACAGATTCACTATGAATATAAAGCATATATGTATTGTACAATATTCTTTTATGTACTATATTTTGGGGGAAAAAAAAAAAAAAAAAAATTATGAATTTAAATTAAAACATTCATTGATTCTTAAAAAATAATTCAATGAAAAAAATGGTAGTTTAATTGAGAATAATTGATGACATGGAATTAGAAGAAAACATAAAATTTTGAATAAACTAAATCTTTGAGTCGACCTCCATTGTAGTCATCACACTTCAATTAGAAGACAGTACTAATCTTGTAATCTTTTATAGGAGTTCATTTACAACTCGAGAAATGTTGATAACGCTTTTATTTTTGAGTATTATATCAGTAACAACTTTTCTTCCTAAGCTCTCAGGTAAATATGTCCCTGTTAATGACCATTGTTTTCTGTTATTAACTAGCATGGCTTTATATAAAAACAACAAATGGAAATTCCATTACGAAATTCACTTAAATACAATTCATTCATTGACTTACTGAATAAATTATTACACAGAAAAAAAAATTAACTTGAATCAAGTAAATAAATTTGAAGAACTTCATCTTCTTGATTTGAGAAGAAAAATTCTTAAAGTAAGAAATTTTTCAAGGTTTAAGTAAATTTTACTTCATTCAATAATTTTTCTTCTTGATTCAAGACATTGAAACTCTTCACAATTATTTTTTCTCTTGATTCAAGTTAATTTTTTTTTTCAGTACATTTTATAATTTTTTTTTTTTTATTTTGTCAATTCTTAGAAACATTTAATTAATGAATTTTACCAAACATTGCACTATTTTATGTTTCAAAAAAATAAATATTGACATAAATTGTTGAATTTAAAAATGAAATTAAAAAACTCAAATAAATTGAAGTGATTTGAGTGTTTGATTATAAAAATAATGTGGTCTACAAAAGGGATATATATACCTTAATAGCCGATTTGAAAAGTTTGAAATTATTTATTTGTTACTTTGTCAAATGATAATTTTAAAGCAGGCTTTTCATTTTATAAATTGAAAAAAATTTTTTTAATAATTTTACTAATTAAATAATAATGATGTATTAATTACTTTAGCTCATTAAGAAGAAACATGGCTGAATTAAGGTCACTGGACGCGGCAGACTGTCCAGAATGTTCAGGACCTCCACCTATGTTCCGATTACCACCCCCGCCTCGGCCACCCTTTCTTAAAGAGGGAACATTTTGTTCGGAGGCCCCATTAGCGGAGTTGGAGGATTGCGGTAATATTCCTGTAAGTACTTAAGTACTTTAAGTACTTATCAAGTTATCATGCCCATTTATTAAACTTGCTAAATACTTATTTCTTGATGTTACATTAATTAAGGGATCGTTAGTACGAAAGTTTTGATCCTGATATTATATTATAGAACTGATAATCCAGCTTGTCAAATTAAAATTATTCAGAGTTATTTTTATTATTGCTGTTCTCTTATTATTATAAAATATTTCGATAAAATTTCATCGATAAAATGAAAAAATATTTTAAATCAACTTTTGAGAAACTATCAGAATAATAAAAAAAGGACGTTTGAATTTGGCATCTAAAATGAAAAGAGATTTCTCAAAGATTAATTTTTGAATTTTCATACCGTCGGCTGTAAACTATGATTAAAGGGATACAAATTATTGAAAAATAAAAAGTAAACAATATTACCTAAAGCTTATCTTGTCAGCATTTACATAAAATTCACAGGAATGAGACTTACTTTTCTCATTCAAAAGTTATTTGATGAAAAAATCACATAAATACACTGAAAGAAAAAATTCTTGACTCAAGATTAAATTTCCTTAAACTAAGAAAATATTAAAGAAGACTAAAAATTTATTTGAATGAAGTCAAATTTTCTTGAGCTAAAAAAATTTCTTCTCACTCCAAAATCACTCAAGTCTTTTCTATGACTAGTAACCTTCGTAAAATCACTAAAAATGATTATAAAGTATAAGTTTAGAAGATAAAATTAAACTATAGATCATCAGTTTGAACGTGATATTTTCAAAAATAAAGTGTATATTTTCTAAATCAAAAGTTATTAATGAATAAAACCACGAAAATACACGATTTACGCTTTTTTAAAAATTTCAAATGTTAACCATTTCTAAATTAATCGGCTGATTTTGCTCATCTTTGAGCTTGTTCACGATATTTACTCAAAGAAAAAATGTAGGAGTTTTATAAAGATCCCTCAAGAATTGTCGGCGCTATTGCGATGATAAGCCGCGTTATACTCCATATTATATACATATATAATAACTAAATCACATACATTTATAAACTTTTGAACGAATACTATTTTCTGATGCTTCTTGCGCCCTGAAAACATAATATAAAAAAATTTTCAGAAACTTTTGCCATAAGACCAAATGCAATAGTTAAATTTTACGAACAAATCTAATAAAAACATTCTTCAATTCTATGTATAAAGCTATTTTTATTTAGTTACAACCAAATATTTAGGTGCACAGAAAAAAAATTTCTTGCACCAAGAAAATTTTAAGGAAGACAAAAGTTATTTTGGAGCAAGAAAAAATTTTCTTGGCTCACGAAACTTTGACTTCATTCAAGAAATTTTCTTCTTTAATATTTTCTTGAGCCAAGAAAATTTATCCTCCAGTCAAGAATTTTTTTTTTCAGTGTAGTTTAATTAACCACAATGCAATATCATTTATTTACACTCCCATAAATCAACATTTTTAATAATCTCTGATAACAAAATAATATCTTAAAATTATTTTTGCAGCTCATTGATGTATCGTACCATAATATTCCATCGTTACAAAGCACAGCATTGATAGTAACATGCGCGATTGTTTTGCTTCTAACAACAACAACTGTTTTCGTCGTATTCTGGAAGTAAGATTACTCTTCTTTTATTAAATAAAATACTTTTATGCATTCACAGTGAAAAATTTTTTTAAATTTCGGTTATTAACTTATAGCTTTGAAAAAAAAAAACTTTATACTTAACATATAACACATGTTAAGTGTGCCCAAGCCGAGTATAAGAAATTTTTTACTGGGTCAATGATTTGTTTATTTATTGGATTAGCTGTATGTTAATCATCACTCACCTTGCTTTTGAATGTGCAACTGCTATATATTATCACAGCTGTTATTTTGTTCTATTTGCGATATTTTTTGCACTAATTCTCTATGTAAATTCATAAAACTTCTGACTACTACTATCGGTGTTCCAGAGGTGAGTACTGTAGAGTAGTTCCTTCTTTATGAAACAACCGAAATTTATAACTTCTTTATCCAGATAGATTTAATTAGATATTTTCAACTTAATTTATATATATATATATATATAGTTTTTATAGTTTAGTTCTATACTTGCATTTATGCTCATCCATTGGTTGTTAGTAAATTCGATCCTTCATTTTCATCAATTTGGTCTACTTTTATCTTCTTCTTAATTTTTCTCTCTATTATTCTAAATAAATTAAAAATGAACTATTATATTAAAATTAAAAATTTCTGTATCTGATGTAAATTTTGCATAAAAATTTGCTTTTATTTCAATAAAATACTTTCTAATATTGTAAATATTAAATACCCTCCGAGTATTGTTTCTGTAATTTTATAAAAGAAATAAAAAATTTTTCTTTGAAATAAAAATCAAAATTAATAAATTTTTCAGTTACATGACATTCAAATTATCACTAGATCGTTATAAGCCTCACGATCTTCAGCATGAACCGTTTCTTTTAAGCGACATCAAAGAGCCCTCTCGACCAAGGTAAGATTCATATACCATTCATTTTTTTTTTTTATAAACAATGCTTTTGTCTTTTACATATTGTCTTGTATGCTAAATTTTTATTTCTTGATAATATAAAGAAAAATTAATTGTTTTAATGAGAAAAATCGGGATAAGAAATAACGAATCATGCATTGTAATCTTTAAAATTTCTCTATTTAATTTTTAATTAGAATTTAAAACTATTTTGAAGTCAAAAAAAAGAATCTATTGAGTTTTTACTTTGAATGAATATTTTAATAAATATTTTGAATAAATACTTTGAATAAAAATTTTTATTTTAAATATTTTCAATTAATCCAAGATTTTAGTTTTATAAAATAATTCATTAACAATTAAATGTTTAGTTAATAAAAATTTTATTAAAACAAATCTAAGTATATTTTAAGTTATTAATTAAATTGTTTGATAATAACTAATTAATTAAATAAATATCAGTTAATAAGTTTTGATACTAATTATTGATCCTTAATTAAAAAAAAAAAATAAATAAATCTTGAAAGGTAAAATATCATGTCTCGATTTCTCTTACTTAAAAAAAAAAAAAAAACTAGTATTATATATATATATATATAATAATAAAAGCATACACTTTGTGTATCGTAGGTTTTTGGCACGTCCTTGCTTCAATATATTCGGACTGTCACGCGTATGGCAATGTTTGCCGACTTGCTGTCAAACATTGGAAGGTCCAGCAGCTAGTCTTATTCACGCGCCACTGAAAGAAACCAATGACTCAAGAAGAGCATTTGTTAATCAGCAGCCTCATCCTCATCAGTATCGTCATTATGCAGTTCAACACACAGATACTGCAGCAATGCGCACAGTTAATTTACAATCTGATTTGACTGCTAACCACGAACGATTCCACTACAATTGCCGGTCAGTAAGCAACAATCCCCACATTAATAATCCAAGAGAAAATAACTCTCAGATTAAATCACCCGGAAGACCATCAGCCAACAGCGAACATGTTATGATGCTTTTAAGCGTTGCAGCACAATTAACAAATAAAAAACCACGTTTTCTGTAAAAAACAAAATTATTTAAAACATTATGTACGAGATAAAGTCACTGGTTTTTAATTGACTAACTTGAGATTTTTATTTTTGCTTTTTGCAATAAAATTTTAATTTTAAAAACAATTTTTGTAACGTCATAAAAATTAAATGTTACAATTACAGTGAAAAAAAATTTACTTGGAAGATTTTCATTATCTTGAATCAAGACGAAAAATTTTTCAATCAAATAAAATTTTTTAGTTTAAAAATTTTTCTACTCAAATCAATAAAATGAAGTTCTTCAATATTATTTACTTGATTCAAGTAAATTTTTTTTTCTGTACATGGATTATTTAAGTTATACAAAATTAAAAAAATAGAATAGTTGGAATTACTACCAGCGTCGAGAATTAACAAGATCTGTTGTTACATTATACTAAATTGTGATCGATTTAATTAGTTACTGATTAATTTTGCGCACCATTAATTTCCGTAATTGAAACAAATATCAATGTCTTTATCTCATGAATAATAATTAATAATAATTATAATAATAATAATAATAACGATTGAAACAGTTATTTACACTACATATTTATAAAAATAATACTGAGCTCAGCTCATTTTATACATATTGCAATACTCAAATGGTAAATTGTCGCAAAAAGTGCTTATTATTTAATGAAATTATCTCTTTTTTCTAATTTGGCAATCAGTTATACATGTAAATATACTATTGCCCGATAAAAAATTTTTTGAAATTTACTCAAGATTTAAAAAAAGGTATATAAGTAAATAAAAGATCATTTCTATTTGAAATTATTAAAAATTACGTCTATAAAAAAATATAACTAAATTGAATGCAATTATTCTAGTCATTGACCTTAATTAGTTATTATACTTTTTTTGATAGAATTTATATAAAGTATCCATCTTGAAAAATAACGAATAGGCTAAAGCCGATATAATTATGTGATTCTTTTAAATTATTTAAAATTAATATTTAAATAAACTATTCAACTATATACGTATTATTGTGAAGAAAAAAATTTCTTATATTATATATAAATTTCTACTCACTCTGTTATATATAAGTATTTATAAGCATAAAAGTGCTAATATTTTTAATGTAAAAAATTGTTTTTTTTTTTCTTTTTTTTACCAAATAAAACATGAATGTATACATTATGTCAAAGTTTTTGAAAAATAAAGAAAAAATTAAGTAATCATTATCTATTTAATTCCATTAATATGGATAATAGTCAATTTTTTCAGCGCAGACCTGTATATATTATAAACTTGTGAAAATAAAACAATTTTGATTAATTATGAAATTCCTGTCATGTAAATTTGGATGTTAAAAATTAAAATTTTCAATTAAATATAATTTTAATTAAATCAGTATCAATAAAAAACGGACTTTAAAACTTAAGGCACGGCTATATTTTAATCAAAAATAAGTTTTTGATTTCTTCTGAATTTCAATGACTATTTCAAGTCGAATTCACAACAATGACATTCACGAAATGAACATATCAGTCCGTACAAACGTGAATTAGGTTGACTCTCTGTGAAGAGTCGACGTATTTGCTCCATTTCTTCTTGATTTTTCTATAAGTTGTTAAATATTGGTAAGCCTTGCTATTTGCGAGAATTGTTTATTGAAGACCCGAAGTTCAGAGAGACTTGCAGCCAAGAAAAATTATGTTTCTTTCAGATTACCGAATTTCTCTTCTACGCTCTATGAACTTTCGTTTGTTGTAACAGCAATACATTTATAGGAGGAATATTACCAGCGGATATAATAAACTCTTCAAGTTTAGAAGTTTTTAAAAAAAAAATATTTGATCACTTATTTAATCTTGATATTTAAGAAAAAGTCCTTTATCAGTTAAATCGATATATTCACGCAATCAAATATTTATTTACTAGCTGTTACTCGCCGGCTTCGCTGGGCGCTTTATATAATTGTATTTTTTTAGATCTAGACTTGAAATTTAATTAGAGTATTGTTTTGATTTGCACAGATTCTCAATTCTATTGAACTGGAATGCACCTTTTATCTATGTAATTATTCTAGTTAATATTCATTGTAACTTTCAATGTGCAATCATTATAACATTCCCGTGTCTTTCTTACAAAAATTAATAATAATTGATATGAAAAAAAAAATTTGTAATGAGCATTGAAAGTTTAAGTTAAAGAAATTGCAGGTCTCATAAGTGAAGAAATCTGCCTTGTATGTAAACATAACCAATAGAATTAAAAGATGTATTTTAAACAAATGACAATCGAATAGAATAAATTTAGTTACAATAAAAATTCATTATTTCTAAGTCGAAAAAAATATAAGTTCACCATATCATATACTAAAACCTTCTCCAAAACTTCGCAGTATAACCGGACAAAAAAACCGGCTCTCCATTTATTAGTATATAGATAGATTTATTTATTTGCAAAGAAACGTACGCCCTCGGCAATTTACAAGAATATATGTTACATTTTCATGTGTAGAATGTTTAGTAATGTTTATATACAATAAATAGCATCTGTAAAAAGAAGATAGATTTAAGAATTAAGAGATCTGAGAGAAGAGAACAACAAAAATAACATTGTTAATGTACTTTCTCTTGTTTACTCCAAAAACTTCATTATCAATTTATTAACGATTTTTCATATTGTTTCATATTTTTCTACTCTTAATACATCATTAATTTATAAAATTGTCATTTCCTGTACATTTATACTCAACATGCATGTATATTGTGTAACTTGCCATCAGGCCTTGGCTTTGGTATAATTAAATTAATCTAAATCTAAATCTAAATACATTTTTATTTAAACATTAATTAATTAATGCAACTCCTTGATATTTGCTATTCTTAATGGGTACTCAAAATTTTAAAAAATATGGTATTAATAATTTTTGAAATATTTGTCAAGATTTCAAGAATAGTCATTTTTTAGTACTCACTCATCCACATTACTCTTTAATGTACGTGATAATGATTATTAGCAGACATAGATGTAAATACATATGTTTTGTCCACACGTTACACCTGTTGAAGCTATGAAGTTCCATTCGTGGCACGCGTATCCCCTCTGTTTCCACCTACACGTTACAAAATACTCTATTACGTAGTATTCTTATTTAACATACACAAAATTCTAAGCGTTCTGTCATATCAAAACTACAATCGGTGAGACATGAGTTAACAAAGACAAGGGCGTGTTCATTTTCACTTTATTTTTTAGTCGGAAGAAAAGCGTTAAACTCGGACAAACTATATAAGAATATTGATTCCGTGAATTCGGTCAATAACGTTGTTTATTAATAAAATAACTCGTACAAAATGTTGACTGCTAATAAGTTTACGTTGTTTAAATTATTATTTTTGCTTATTTATGGTAAGATATTTATTTGTTATTTAAAAACGAGCAGAAAATGTATAAAATGAATTTTTTACTGCAGTTCGTTTGTCTCTTCAAGAAGAAAGAGCTTGTCAGATTCCTGAAGTTATTAGAGGCGCTTGGTTTACATGGGAAAATAGAAATATAAGGACGGTCATCGATGCTGAATCAATGTCAGGTCGCGGACAGTGTATTTTAATGAAAGAAAATGAAGTATCAAATCATACATTTGTGTTTAAAGAACACACATGTTATCATTGTGTTCAACTTGTTACAAGAACGTTAAATATTTTAGATAAAACTGAATGTAAGTATATGATTAAATTTAATGTTTAAAAGAAAAAAGAATCAAGTAATATTCATGTCACTAAATTTTTTTTGTTCAGCAAAATGGATCATATGCTGAAAAAAAAAAAAAAATTTCTTTTAAAAAAATAGACATTGTGACAAAAAGTTAACTTGTTAATTTTCAACAATTTGATTTTTTAGTTGAAGAAATCAAAATTTTTCTCACAGTAACTTTTTTGGTTGAAAAAAGGTTTTTTAATTTAGGAAAAAAAAAATTTAGATAGACAACTTTCGAATTTTCATTCAAAATTATTTTTTTCCAAATCTAGAAAATTTTTTTTTTTTAACAACAAAGTTACTGTGGGAAAGATTTTAATTTTTTCAGCTGAAAAATAAAATTATTCAAAATTTTTAACAAATTTATTTCTTATTGAAACATGGCTCATTTTTTTCAAAAGAAATTATTTTTCTTAGTGTAGACAGAATAAAATCAAAAAAATTTTTTGAAAATTAAAAAAGACTTTTGATAACTGATAGCTTGAATATAAAAATTAATTTAAAGTAATCCAATTTGTTGTAAAGTTCAATTTTCTTTTTTGAATAGTTTAAAGAAAACTTAATTTTTTCTGTTATAAAGTTTGCTTATAATAACTTTTTTTTTTTTCATTTAAGTGGAATGCATAGAATTACCTGAAAGCGTGGAACCGACAATTGAAAACATATGCCAAGGAATGGACAGAAAACAACAAATTACATTATTTTCAGAGTTTCCGAGACCTGTTAACTGTAGATCGTCTCTTGAAGGAGTATGGCAATTCGCCTATCAGGTAATTGATTAATTTTCCTAATCAATCAAATGAAAATTATATATTAATAGAACGCAATAAAAATTATCGTGAATTTTAGAACCGTTTCAGATTTACGGGAGAGTGCAATCATGAAGATGCTGAAATAAGATCATGTCAAACAGCAGGATCTCAATTTATGATAAGTAACCAAAAATTTAATATAACATATAAAAAATGTGACAATATGAATGGAACAATGGACGCAGGTGAAAATTAATTTCTTTTCTTGACCGTATAAGTATTAAATTTTTTGTTTTATTATACATTAAATCAATTCGAATTTTTAGTGGCCGAGTACAGTTGTTTGGGTGATTGGTTTGTCGATAAAAATCATTACTTCGCCGTAGTCAATACAAAAGAGACCCGCATAGAAGAAAAATATCGATGCTTCTTGAAAAATCGTGATGACGAAAAATATATTGGAATGTCATTAACTCCTGAGTGTAACACTTTGAGTGCAATAGACGACAGTCCAATACGATTGCACATTACTCAAAAAAAATCTGAAGTTGTTGAACCTAGATGTAAACTCGCGCAAAATATGACAGGGCCTTGGATAAATTTGGATTATAAAGAAGCTAATGTGGTTATTAATGATACACATATTGTAGAAACATGGTATCCCGATACAGGACGTGAACGAAAAACAATTTATGTTTGTATGCAAAAACGTGATACAAGAGTAATGATGGCTCGTCTTGATACTTTTGGATGGTAAATTTATTTTCTTTATAAATAAATAAATACTTTTTTAATAATTATCAATATCATAAAAGTAATGATCCTGAAATCAGCAGACATCTGATAATTAAACAAAATTTTTTTAATTTCTAGATGACAGTAAAGTTAGCAGACGTCTAAAAATTTTTTATTTTTTTTATTTATTAAATTACAACTAAAAAGATAATTCTAAAAAATTGCACTTATAGTTTTTCAAATTTTTTAGATGTGAAATTTTTTTTTTTTAATTGTTTAATTGAAATTTCTTCAATAAAAAATTTCTAAAAGTTTTAAAATGTCGGTTAACTTTATTTACAAAATTTCTAGTCATGAAATTTTTTTAATAAAATTTTTCCATAATAATTTAGTTGGTCTAGAAATCCAAAAAATTGGCAAATGTCTGTTAATCTCAGTATCACTAAAAGTATAAAAATTAGTATTTAAATTTAATATTTAAGTTATCGTCAATTTTAAAAACATTTTAAATAATCTTGAGAATTTAGACAATAAATGAAAAAGTTAAATTACAGTCGAATCGCATTATGAGTCCGGCTTATTTTCTTTGTTTTTTAACCAGACTCGCGTTAATAAGAGAGAGACACAAGGAGGGCTCATAACGCGACTCGACTGTATAAGAATTGCAACATTTTGCTGATTTATTTCAGCTTCATCAGGCGAATCTTATGGTTAACATCCTCGTCTAATTTTCACATAGTATCTCTCAAATACCATTCAACTTAATAAATGAATAAGATAAACTGAAATTCTTATAATTTAACATCTTCATTTATTGTCCAAATTCCCAAGATTAAGTTATTTAAAATATTTATCGCCAATAATTTGAAAAATTATTACAGTCAAAAAGATTATATTTGTTACGATTTTATACCACGGCATCATAATATTATAAGATACAGAAGAAGTATTGCTGTTATTCAAGATGACTTTTCGGTAGCTTGTTCATGGAGGCAGTTTCAAAATCAAATTAAATGGAAGTACAGTTTGCTTGTGGGTATGTAAATAAATAACTTAAAAAATTTTCATAAACAATAATGTTAATTTATGATGAAATTTTTTAATATAGCAAAAGATCCTACTCCGATAAGATGCCCAATTGCAGGAAAATTTCAATTCACACAAAGAGGAGATCATTTATTTGAGACACGAATTTTAGGCGGTGTTACGGTAGCACCGAGACCAGAGCTTTATTGTCAGGAGAATATATCCGACTTTTCAAATTGTGATTTCAGACAAAAAGAAATAAACATTAAAAAAGACTATTGTTTAACATTAGATTGGAAAGGACGACCCGTTGACATTTACAGTAAAATTTTGTTTATTAGTAAAAAAAAAACATGTATAGAAGTCACAATATGATTTATATGTTTTAAAGGTGATCCTGATTATAAATTGCAATGTGTTGGTTATTTTTTGGAAAATATTAAGTCGTATTTGATAACATACGACGTACTAGACCCAGCGAGTGCTTATCGATGCTGGGTGTACCAAAGGACTGGCCTCAACAGAATAATTATGTCTCAAGCTGCTGGTCCCGTTTGTAGTCTAGATCAGACGGCAAAAAGTTACAATTGGACTGAAGGAGCCGCTTTAGCGATTGATATGACGGTAATTTTTTATGTCCAGTCATTGATTTCTGTTTATCAAATAAGCGTTTGTGACTTTAATCATATTTTTGTCACAGGAATATGAGCGTGAACGAGACGAGTGTCCATTATTTTTTGACAGCGGCGTATATCCTTGGGCAACTACGGAAAGTGACCTAATAGTTTTTAAATTCAATTCAAATTCTGCTTGTACGAGCAAAATTATTTTCTCAGTATTCATTTTAAATTTAGTTTTTATTTATTTGAATAATTTTTAGCTGTACATTAATTTTTTTATTAAATTATAATAATATATTATTTACTAAGTACAAAATAATCATTTAAGAGTTTATTAAATGTTTTGATGTTATTACAAATTTTGAAAAATAATTATTTTAGGATTTATTATCATCAATTGTTCACTCCATTAATTTAAAATAAGAATTTTACTTTATTAGATTTTTATTTTTATTTTTTATCAACATGCAAACAAACTTTGAATCTAATTCGATAAAATCTATTTAAATTATTTATTACATAAAATCTTCAATCTTCATACTTTGAATTTTTAAATTAAACTTTTAGTACTTAAATTCATAAAAAAAGTCATAAGACTTTTTGAAGCTAACTAACTCAGTAATATAATAAAAATTTATATGTACATAGATTTCTTCCTATTTGTATTATTTTTATAGGAAAAAAAAATCAAAATTGATTCAAAGTATAAATCTATTTCTATCAATTAATTCAAAAACTGTAACTAGAAAAAATTGATTTCAAATTTATATCATGCAAATTAAATTTTGTTCAGTTTGCTTTCCAAAATAAAAGATTAGGCCTTTATATAAATCCAAACAATTTTTTCCGAGAACTAGAAACTATATAGAAGCATATAATAGCAGCTAAATTTGTATTAGTCCAAAAATTGATATTTGAATATAGCAAATTGTTAATATAAGCAAGCGTTTAGAAAAATCATGCATTAGTCGCTCGTTTTTCTTCATCAAAATACAGTCTAGCAGCCCAAGCTCAAGAATAAATTATTTATTTGTGAGTGATTGAAGAGTTTTGAAGTTTACATTTATATCTTCTCAATAGTAACAAATTATACAGGACTCGAGGTTAGTATTTTCGATAGAATTTTTTTTAAATAATCAAATCTTTTCAATTAAGTGTTTGTGCAATTGACTGGTACATATTTTCAAAAGCTTTTGAATACTATTTTGTCGTGTATAATGAAATAGAAATTTTAATGATATTACACAAAGATAATCGATTCTTAAATTATGTTAAAAAATTTCAAAGTAATGAGTCATTGTTAAATTTCATTCGTAGCGTTCACAATATATTACTTTTTTCTTTGTAATCTATTAAGAAAATTCCAGAAAATTATCTTTATACCCTATTACTATTATATTTATGCGACTAAAATGATTTTATCTTATCTATTCATTAAATTTTTATTTAAAGTAAAAATTTTTCAGTTAGAAGATTATTTTATCTGATATTAAATTCAACGTACTGAAAATTAGTTAAAATTAATTAGAATAATTAAATAAAATTAAACCGTAATTTTTCTAAAGTCGCTAAAGAATTAATTAATACCGTTTTAATGCTTTTATTTATTATGTAGCGCAAGCAAATGTACACGGAGAGAAAAATTTTAATGAAATATTTTCCTATTACCATTTAGGAGCGATTACTTAAATTATGGGAATTATACCCATAAATTTTGGGAAACGTTACTATAATTATGGGAATGGTTCCTATAATTATAAAAACGATACCTATAATTATAACTGTAATATCGGCATGATTCCCATAATATATAGGAATGGTTCCTATAATATATAGGAATAGTTTCCATAACATTATAGGAATGGTTTTCATAATATTATAGGAACCATTCCTATAATATTATGGGAACCATTCCCATAATATTATAGGAATGATGCCAATAATATTGGAGTAATTTTTTTCACACAACTGGTGGTATTGAATTAATTACTTTTCACTAGATTTATTAT
>CAJNRD030001124.1:10013210-10109023 GCA_905319865.3 Cotesia congregata
CTGTGAAGTGGGAAAGAATAGGAGTTACGGATAATTATTACGTTAAGCGTTCCAACATTCACGTAACAGGATAATTGGTAGGAAAGGATTGTGGAGAGGATCATCTTAATGTGATGATTAATATGAATAATTTAACTCAACACGCAAAGAAATACTAACCACTACGTACAAAGCAGTAATCCGATCCAAAATGGACTACGGAGCAACAATATACGGATCAGCAGCAAAAAGCACACTCAAACCACTAGACTCCATCCAAACTACTGCCTGAAGAGTAGCAATCGGTGCATTTCGCACTAGCCCAAGTTTGAGTATTCTTGCTGAAAGCGGTGAACTACCTCTACACATGAGAAGAACTACGCAAATACTAAAAAATTTTATTAGCAAAAAAATACATAATAATTACTTTATATTTTTGAAGTGATTACTTCATTATTAAGAAAATAAACTTTTTTCTATTATTATGTGCGTCATTCCCATAATATTATAGAAACCATTCCCATAATATATTGAAGGTATTCCATTATTGTATAGGAACGTTTCCAATAAATTATGGATATGGTTCCCATAATGAGTATAGGATTAATGCCTATAATGATAATTTTATTATAGGATCCATTCCCATAATTGTTGGAAAGATTCCTATAAATTTCTCTCCGTGTAGTTATTATACATTTAAGTAATTTGTAAAATAATTAAGTTCATTTTTTTGTACAGTGACAACGCATATGAGTTATTGTCTATAATATTGGAATACTTTGAATGTGAATCCACGCAGTCCAAGCTAACAAAATATTTCTAAGGGTAACGTTACTGCCATCGTCAAACAAAGGCAAAATCAACCGCAATGCCAACTGCAAGCGAACACGATGAACGTCAACCTGCTGAGGGATCGTTACCTCCTATTATAGCACCTCCAAAATTGACAATTTACCAAGCCTTGAACTTCATTGGCCGAGTAGGAATTCGCTATCAAAACAAACCAGAACAATATGCGTTGTTTTTACACACGTCGACTAGTTATGTGCACGCGCAGGCGGTAATAGCAGAGGCACACGCTCGTAGAATTTCTCTTCCTCAGGGTTTTGTGATTCCAACAATACATTCTATACTTTCTAAATGTTGTGAAATTTTAAAAAATGAGCCGGATCTTTTGGCGGAGTTCAAAGTGTACTTTCAACCAATAACTGCTAATTCGGGAAATTAAAAATGAGGAATGTATTGTCTGATACACAATTTTAAATGCATTCCAATATTTTGATGTTTATTCTTCTTGGTATAATTTTCATGGTAAAATTTATATTGTAATATGATAATTTAACTTTTTTATTAATATAAAATGTATGGAAAAATTAAAAGTATTATGTAATCTTCATTTAATTTTTTACAAGTCAATAATTTATGCATGAATAATGTGAAGAAAATATTTGCTAAACTCAAAACAAACATTTTTTGTGAATATTGTTAGTTTTATTTATAATTAATTTTTGAATTAAGTTTTGAAATGTAAAACAATGATCTCACAATATAGCTTCAAGAAGTTTATAATAAAAATAATTATCGTTTACACTAACTATAAATTTTTTTATTCCGATAGTTATAAGTTATAACAAGTATGTTGTAAGTACGATAAATCATTTTAAGCTATAAATCGTTGAATTAAAATGTTAGTGCATAGAATTAAAAGAAAATTTGAGAATAAGTATTATTTCTTTAATGATGATCATACACACGAAGAAGCTTACGCTTTGTACAGTGACAACGCATATGAGTTATTGTCTATAATATTGGAATACTTTGAATGTGAATCCACGCAGTCCAAGCTAACAAAATATTTCTAAGGGTAACGTTACTGCCATCGTCAAACAAAGGCAAAATCAACCGCAATGCCAACTGCAAGCGAACACGATGAACGTCAACCTGCTGAGGGATCGTTACCTCCTATTATAGCACCTCCAAAATTGACAATTTACCAAGCCTTGAACTTCATTGGCCGAGTAGGAATTCGCTATCAAAACAAACCAGAACAATATGCGTTGTTTTTACACACGTCGACTAGTTATGTGCACGCGCAGGCGGTAATAGCAGAGGCACACGCTCGTAGAATTTCTCTTCCTCAGGGTTTTGTGATTCCAACAATACATTCTATACTTTCTAAATGTTGTGAAATTTTAAAAAATGAGCCGGATCTTTTGGCGGAGTTCAAAGTGTACTTTCAACCAATAACTGCTAATTCGGGAAATTAAAAATGAGGAATGTATTGTCTGATACACAATTTTAAATGCATTCCAATATTTTGATGTTTATTCTTCTTGGTATAATTTTCATGGTAAAATTTATATTGTAATATGATAATTTAACTTTTTTATTAATATAAAATGTATGGAAAAATTAAAAGTATTATGTAATCTTCATTTAATTTTTTACAAGTCAATAATTTATGCATGAATAATGTGAAGAAAATATTTGCTAAACTCAAAACAAACATTTTTTGTGAATATTGTTAGTTTTATTTATAATTAATTTTTGAATTAAGTTTTGAAATGTAAAACAATGATCTCACAATATAGCTTCAAGAAGTTTATAATAAAAATAATTATCGTTTACACTAACTATAAATTTTTTTATTCCGATAGTTATAAGTTATAACAAGTATGTTGTAAGTACGATAAATCATTTTAAGCTATAAATCGTTGAATTAAAATGTTAGTGCATAGAATTAAAAGAAAATTTGAGAATAAGTATTATTTCTTTAATGATGATCATACACACGAAGAAGCTTACGCAAAAAAAATGATTCAAAAATCAACAGTCGTCTTTCAATTTTTTTGATTTATATAATTAAGTTATTATATAATATAATATAATTGTTAACAACTAAATTATTATGAAGAAATTCCATGTCTAAAAATTATAAGTGCAAATTTTTTAAAATATTTTTTTAACATAATTGATGTGTTATACCAATAAGAATTATGATAATTATTAGATATCTGTTGATTTTAATATCATCAAAAAAATTATAGTCTAGTTAGTATATAAGCACTTATAAGATGGATATATCGCATTCTTAAAGGTATTATTCCTTCTATTGCTAATTTTAATTAAACACTTTGACAAAAACTGATGACATTGAAAATGTATTGGAGTTTATGAAAATAAAGTTAGCAGACAATTTTAAGAATTTTTATTATTGAAAAATTTAAAACAAAAAATTTTTTTTTTAATTCCACATGTGGAAAATTTAGAAAACAGTGCATTCAATTTTTTATATTTTTTTAGTTCTAATTTAATAAAAAAAAATTGTTGGATGTCTGCTAATTTCAATATAATTTAGAGTTTTTCTATTAATAACTTAACAACAAATAATGACAAAATTAATTAAAATTAATAATAATAAAGTTAGCCGACATTTTTAATTTTTGATTATTTTTCAATAGTTAAATCAGAACAAAAAATATTTTTTTTAAATTGCACTGACAGTTTTTCAAGTTTTTTGCAAATGAAGTTTAAAAAAAATTTTTTTGTAATAATTTTTTCAATGAAAAAAAATTTTTAAAATTTTCATGAAAATTAAGTTAGCCGACACTCAAAAATTTTTGATTATTTTTAATTAAAATCTAGAACTAAAAAACTATTTTTAAAAAATTTCACGGATAATTTTTAAAATTTTCTACATGTGAAAATTTTTATTTTAATTTTTTAAAAATTATTTCTCAATAATATAAATTATCAAAATTTCCAAATGTCGGCCAATTTAATTTTCATACAAAATTGATACAAAGTGCATCGATGATTTATTATTTTGGCAACTTTTGATTGAATTTTTAAATTTAATGACGTTAACCCTCTGTACAATCGTCGAACAAACAACTTTTATTTTATCAACTGATAAGTGAAATTTTACGCGTTCTTACTTCCTCTGTTGATAAGATGGGATACTAACATTATAATCTGTGATGTATGTTTTTTTTCTTTTTAATTACCTAACCTTCAGTTCAAAATGGCAGCATCTTCAAGCATGGAGTGTGGGGATTTTTTGGAATTTCAGGTATTTTTACAAAAAAAAAAAAAATTGCACATCAAATTTAAGTTATAGCAATTTAAAAATATTATTCTTATTTTTTATGTATTAATGAAGGAGGTTATCTCATATTATATTTTAAAAAATATTTAATCTTAGATAACCTCTATTTCACAGTGATCCTAAAAAAAATTAATGAAATAGATTTTATTAAATCCTTTGAATTAATAATTTTTTTTTAAATTGTGCGCTGTAAAAGTCATAAATTTTCTTTTATCAATTAAAAACTTGAATAATTTATTAGTTTGTTAAAATCATTACTTTTTTTTAATTATTTGCCGGCTTTATTTTGACGATTTGATTTTAGAATTTAAGAACATAACAATAAATTTGATTACTAATAAAGCTATTATTTTATAATACTAAAGTTAACCGAGATTTAAAAATTTTTTTTCAATTATTAAATTAGAGCTAAAAAATATTTTTTTTTTAAATTCCACTCATAGTTTTTCAAGTTTGTTAAAAATGAAAAATTTTCCTTTATTTTTTTAACAAAAAAAAAAGTTCTAAAAATTTTTAGATGTCGGCTTACTTGATTTTCAATGTTATTTTTATTTCAGGACTCTTTACAAAAGATGAGACAGATAGATGACAAAATAATTTACTTATTAAATACAACTATTCCTACGGAATCATTTCGGGGTCAAGTAGATGCTACTTCTAAATGTAAAGATTTATTCCAACAAATTCAATCAGGCCATTCACAAAGGGAAATTGCAATTAAAAAGTGTATGGATTCATCACGTGAAAAGGTCAAACGATTGAAAGAAGAAAAAGAAAAAAAACCCGATGATGTTTCAGTGCTTAAATCATTAAGACAAGAACAAACAACTTTGAGGCTGTTGGAATCTGAATTAGGTGTTGAAGAAGTAGTTAAAAATCGTACCAATCAAATTTATATGGCTAAATGTCGTGGGTATTATAAACCAAGTACTTAGAATTTTTTAATAAAGTACGTTTTTTTTTTTTTTTTTTTTTAATAACGTGACGAAAATATAAACTTTTTATTATTGAATTAGTAGCAACAAAATTTTATTTCAAAATGTTAATATAAAATTTTTTTGTTTTATGAAAAAAAATGTTGCAACTCCAATAAACATTTTATTGATAATAACCACATAATGATGTTAGACAACTAATAAAATATGTATATTGTAAAAAAACTTGAAATCAATTTTTTTTATAAAAAACATAAACTGTAAATAAATAAAATCACAAAAAAAAAAAAAAGGGATATTGCAGCAGAAATGATCAATTTTTATAGTTTTCATTGAATAAAAATAGTTATATTGTTAACTTGTAGCACATTGAAAATTATTATTATTATTAACCTGCTTACTATAATTTAATAAAATTCTATAAACAATATTTATTTGTTAGCATCGTGTTTCACACTCTCTCTAAATTCAGCCGTTATCTGTCGGCGGAAGTCATCATGTTGGGCTTTCATTTCTTCCATTTTGTCCTTCTTTTTCAAATTACCCATAATGACAATTGTTAAACAACTTAGAGCTGTTAAAGCCATCATATAATTAGCTAGGCGGATTCGGGCTTTACTCATACAATTTTGCATCACCTCTGCCCTACAATTAAGAAAACAATCATTTAATTATGAATTGAGTATCCCAACTTTTGATTTTTCACTCGAGTAAATGACTGAGAACTTGAAAAAAAACTTCAGGTGATTCAACATTCAATAATCCAAATTACAATAAATTCTTTACTATTTGTTAACAAAATTGGCCTTATAACTATTGGATATTAATATTTAACGAAAAGTTGCGGATTTTTATATAATTTAGACATCAAATAAATTACTGATCTTAAACAACCTGAACATTCATTATTATTAATATTAAAATTAATAAAAATCATTTTTAGTATAAAATAGTTAAGTTTCCCTCTAAGCAATAGAAAATTAATATTTATAAGTTACAAAAATTATTTTAATTAAGTTTGAGTTATTACTTACGAAATTTTATCAGGTACATCTTTTACACTGGGATACTTTTTTGCGAAAACCAAAATTCTTTTTTCGAAATTTGAAAGATGATGTTCATTAATTACTGAAATTTAGAAAATATTGAATTATTAAAGTCTTTACTGATTTTAATTTAATTAATAAAATTTTCATGATATTAAAATTAGCAAACACTTGACAATTTTTTTAATTTTTTTTGAATAAAAAACTAGGGCTAGAAAATTATTTTTAAAAAAATGTATTTATAATTTTTTAAAGCTTCTAAAGATGGAGGTTTTAGAAAAAATGTTTTCTTGCTATAGTTTATTTGTTAAGAACTTTATAAAAATTATCAGGTATCTCTCAATTTCAGTGTCAAATTTTTTTATTAATTAATGGAAAAAGAGTAAACGTTATTACCATATTTAGCGTCAGATGCTTCCTGAGGCTTTGCTCCTGAGGTTGATGGTTCTGGTTTAACATTTCGTAGAATAGAATTGGTTCTAAATCCTCTGACAGTTCTTACAAAAGGACGTACACGAACTAAAAACCCTGACATTTTTCTGAAAAAATATTACTTAGTATTAATCATTACAGTATAAATAATTAGTATAGTAAGAAATTCTATTGATTGTCAGGATAATTGAAACTGAAAGTATTTTTTTTTAATTATTAAAATTTATTTGGAGCAGAATTTTTTTCTAGCACAAAATATTAAAAAAAAAAATTTAATAATATTAATAACATGAAAATGAATATATACTTATTATACTAATTAATTATTATATACTTATATTAAGTATATAATTATATACTTATAATTAAAATTTTTGTTAAAATATAATAATGATGAAAAATGAAAGAAAATTATATCACCCAAAATTCGTGTTATATTTTGGATTGCTTTGTTATTTAATCAACAATTATAAATTATAATTAAATAAAAGTAAGTTAATAGTTATAATAATTATGTTATAACAATTATACGTACATAGATAATTATATTATACATACAAATAGGTAATTAGTTTCTAGTCATAAATTTTCCAATGAAAACAACTATAAAAACTAATTCTCGTGAGATTTGTTCCAATCTGTTTGCTCACGTATTTACTGACGTTCTCACATTGGATGTTGGATAGATGATAGATGTTCATCAGCACGTACACAAATAACAGTGACGTATGACATAACTTTTTACCTTTTTACCCTCAATAATTTATTTTTTTCTAGAAAGATTCAATAAAAATGAAGAAGCTAAGAATCAAAGAAGTGTCAAATAATTCTATAAATATTTTACTTGATAAAAATTCTATTTAAAATTTACTAAATTCAATTTATTTTTACGAATTTCAGTTTTTTATATTTTTAGATAATATATTTATTTCGATGCCGTCAATTATTCATCTTTACCTTGATGCGATTTTTCTTTATAAAGTAATTTTTTTTTTTTTTAATTCTATAAAACAATTCTATTTTAATTCTATTAAAAACAAACTGTTCTTTAACTTGTTTCAGTTTAAACTATTATTTATTTATACACCTTCTTAACATTTATCAATAATTACGTTCTTGTTATATGAATATTATAAAACAAACAATTATTTTTTATATCTATGTAATTAGAATAACATAAGAAGATAAAATTATTTATTTAAATATAATTCGTTTAAACTTAGATTAAAGTTTAAAAAATATAGGAATATCAGATATAATTAGTAAGTTACAAAAATATTAAAAAAATTAAAAAAAAAAGTATGTTTTTGTTCCTTTAATATCGATAAACTTTGAGAAAGTGTATAAATAAATAATAGTTTAAGTTGAAACAAATAAAAAACAGTTTGATTTTAATATTTTATATAATTAACAAAAAATTACTTTATAAAAAAAAATAAATAATTTCCCATTAAATAAGCGATTTTTTGTTTTATTTTAGTAATCAATATTTATATATTTTAATAAATAAAAACAATAAATATTTTCAATAAGAATTATTCTTATTTAGAATAAAAAGGTTGTGTTTGAATTTAGATTATATAATTTAAATTTCCTTCACCGCCAGTTACCTAAAAAAATTTACCTTACCGACAACTAATTTCTTACTTATGACTTAGAAGACTTAGAAGACAGATCAATTGTCGTTCTTTTGTAATGTTTCATGGGTTACAGTTTAATTTTTTTCATAAATATGATATTTAAATGTTTTAATGTGTGTATTTTATTATATAGAATTTACTATTATTTGACATATATTAAGTGTTATGTATGAAGTATTAAATGTATATAACTTTTTAAAGAGCAAGTTACTTTTTGAATTCCTTTACAATTATTACATTGGCTACATTTCTGTTCGGATCACTCAGATGACCCCGATTTTCTCATCTCTCCGGTGTTTTTAACTTTTTAGCGCTAAAACCATAGTTTCATAACCTTCAATATTTTTGTTTATTTTTGAATTTGTTTACATTGAATTGCATGTACATTTATCAAATAACTGTAAATATTTAAATATAAACAATTCTACAATTTTACTAAATTGATAATTTAAGAAAAAAAATTTCACAATTGTAAAAAATTTATTTAAAAAAATATTAATTTAATAACTCGTGGTAATTGTATTAAATCAAAAATGAAGGTAAGTTACAAATTACATTTATCAAATTATATAATTAAATTTTAATTTATGTGATTTCTTTTATTTGGTTTAGGCTAAAAAGGGACATATTACTCGAAAACAACGTTTGGCAAAAAAAGAAGTCGAAGCCAAAGCACTTGTAGACAAAGCGAACTCTCTCGTTGATCCTCTCTCATTATTGGATTCATTTAAATCTTTTACAGCAACTAATAATGCCAAGTTTAATTTAACATGTCAGAAAATTAAAGATTTATCGCCAGAATTATTATCATGGATTTTTGATTTAATGGAGCGAAATATGAAGACTTTATACGAACAATCTCATTGGGGATGGAATCAAAGTTCTAAACAAAAAGAATTGACTGAACCCACGGCTTGGTACTTAATTGCATTTTTAAATGAAGAGCCAGTTGGATTTTCACACTTTCGTTATGATTTAGATGATAAAGTTGAAGTTTTGTATTGGTAAACTATTTATTAACAGTAGTCATAATTTGGAGTATATATATATATATATATATATGTGTGTTAATCTATATTTTTTCTTTATAGTTATGAACTGCAATTAGAATCAAAAGTCAGACGACAAGGTCTTGGGCGTTTTATGATGAATACTTTAGAAGCGTTATCAGCTCAAAGTGCCATGAAAAAAGTTGTTCTCACAGTTTTGAAACACAATCCCGATGCAAAAACATTCTTTCAATCATTAGGGTATGTATAAAAAATAAAAATAAATAATATAAAATATTTGCAAATTTCTAAAGATTTTTATTTAGAAAAGCATATTTGTTAATATTTTATAAAATATTTTCTTGGAAAATAACTCAATTAATTAATTACTCTACAATTGTCAATAAGAACTTATATGTAAATATTATTAACTATTTTTAATTATAATCAATACTGTTTCAGTTATAAAGTGGACACAACAAGCCCATCCGATTGGGAAAATCTAGATTACTTAATTCTAAGTAAATAAAATATCACCAATTGTCATCATCTGCTACTACTTTTGTAAGCATACAAAAATTCCATTTAAAATAAAAAGATTATTAGTAATTTTTACATTATTACATTATTGTTTTGCAATAGTTAATTTTCTTTTTATCAATGGAATTAATTAATATTTCTTTATCATGATTATAATAAAATAATATAAATATTCTCTTTATACAATTTAAGACTGTGTTTTGTGGAATAAAATAGCTGAAAGTTGATGAGGACATAAATTAATAGTTGGTGATTTAAGTGAAGGTCCTACATTACTAAAAGTTAAAGGTGCTTCACTAATGGTCCAATCTTCAATAAAATTGAAAAATTTAGTTAGGTTTATTTCTCCATTATTTGATATATTAAAACGACTGGAGATTAATTCCTCGCTCCAACAAATATCAATAGGTTCACGATGCAATACCATACCAACACCTTTACCTGCACCTTCAGGTACTGGAAAAACACGAAGGTTAACAATTGATAGATCTACAGGAAGGTCAAAACGAAGCGGTGAAAAATGGCCATTATAATCTATGTCTGACGACGGATGTGGATGCATAGCAACAAGAGGATGTAAAAGTTCTTCTGACGCTAACAATCCACCAATAGAAAGTATTCCTGCAGGATGATTAGGCACAGGTGAACTACTGCAGGATTGTTTCTTTTTTTCTAAGACTAGCATAAACTGATGATTCGTCAGTAAATTATCAATAACTCCTTGCTCGAGACCACGTCGATCATCTTGCATTAATCTGCGGTCTTGCATTATCTGCAAAAAAAAAAAGTAATTAATCTGTTATAAATTGTTCTAATATCCCAGTTTATACGCTGAGAAAAAAAAATTTTCTTGGCTCAAGAATCGTTTAAAATAAATTTTGGTTTTTTGGCTAAAGAATATCAATATCTATCATGATAATAAAATATTGGCATTAATTTTGATAGATTAACAAACGAATAGGTTCACTTGAATTGAACAAAAAATAATTCGATTAATTCGATTAATTCTTGAAACAAGAAAATATATTCTTGAAAATTATCAAGAATATATATTTTTGTGACAAGAAAATTTTCTCAAGAGTAGTACTTTTTTTTTCTCAGTGTAGAAATATAATTTAATATTAAGTCAAAGCACTCACTTCAAATTGTCCAGAAGCCATTGATGAAGCTCCTAAAGGTTGTCCAGTTATAACTGTTAATCGTACTTTTTTGTCTTCAATATAACCAGCTGCTGGAAGGGGATAATAATTCGCTTGAGTGGGTAATTTTGGAAATCTTTGACGCTTAATCATCTGAAAATAAAACAACTAATTAAATATAAATGTTCAGAAAAATTTTTTTTAATTTAATAATTTTATACTTACATTCAGGCCGTTTAAATCAGTGAAAAACTGATCACCAGACGCAATGTTTGTGCTTAAGCGCATTGCCAATTCAAAATTTTGTGTCTCAGTAATATCAACTTCATTAGAAATATGAAGACCTAATCCGTCACTACCAGGCGAGTTAAATAACGTATAAGTATGTTTAACATGGGGCAATTGTATAAAAACTCGCGATAAAATAGGCCCTGTGACTAAGTGAATAGTGCGATCATTATTCATATAAATTGGATCGGGTTCTGATTTATCTGGAATAAATAGGTAAGCTCCACTCCGATGATGTCCTATACCTTGAGTTCCATATTTAACAAATTCCAAGTGTACTGGAACAGTAGTTTCTCCAATTTTAATGGCTTTAAGTAATCCAGATTTTGAGAAAGATGCTGAAATTTCTGGACGTTGAGTTATTGAAAATTCTTGTGTTGACGGGAGTACTTTAACGTCCGCAAATCCTGGTACATTTGATGGCGGTATTGCGGTGTTGAATAATGTTATATTTGCTAGATAAACACTTTCTGGTAAATTATTATTATAAACAGAATGAATTAAGTATGTATTGAGCCCGAAACCAGGTAGAGTAACAACAAATGATAATTCATAACGTGCACCTGACATTGCTACTGGACCAACCCAAACAGGTGATATTTGACACTGTACTGATTGGCCCATACGATCGGTAACTCTTACGTAGGGTGTTGATATTATTATTGTTTGAACTTTCGTTCGTTGGCGAGGTAATGAATTATAAATAATAACTTTCTTTGAAGGTTGATCCTTGGAAGGATTTTATCTTAAATTGTTTTTTCCAAGTGTAAGTTTTTGGGGTGGCTGGAGGGGTGGTTTTTGTGTTTTGAGGAGCTAATATATCATTTTTAGGGCTCACTGTCTCTATTCGAAACTGAAAAACCATTTTCAGTGTCAGGAGCAAAAAAAATTTTTTTTTGATTTTCGTTCATAAATGAACGTTCGGAACTTCAGGTACATTAATAATCATAATAATTTAAATTTTAGGATAATGAAGATGAGATTGCTGAATTAATGTTAGCTAGTACAACAATAAAGAAAGATACCATTAATAGAAAAAAAGCTAAACAAGCTCGAGAGTCTGAGAATATTAAACGAATGTATGAAGCTGAAAAAGAATCAGAAGAACGTGCAACAAGTAAATTTAATTGATTATATTTAGAATAAAAGAAGTATTAATTTATTATTTTTAAACTAATAATTTTATTTTTTAGAATTCGCAGAATCTTTTCTTCAAAAACTCCATATAACTTTAGAATCCAGTAATCCAGAATCATTGCGCTTAGTATTGAAATTATACTTGGATTATTATGAAAAATATGATAAAATAACTGAAGGTGTTAATGAGACACGTGAGCAACAAGAAAAAATTAGTGAGTTACTAGATCAACTGGCAATCAATCTGTACAAAGATGTTAACAAAGTGCTTAAAGATTATCCAGAATTGTCAACAGTATTTTTATTATTTTTGAAACCACATCAAGCTGCGATGATCTATAAATCAACAGAACATATGATGTTACAAAAAATGAATGAATTTATAAACGCAGCACAAGTTTATTTTGCTAAACAACCGTCTCGAATGATGAGGGTAATGCAGGCTTTAACGCAATTAGCTGCTGAAGCTAATCCAACATTAGAATTGATTCACGCAACAATGGATCCAATATTGAAAGGTCATCAACTTATTATGGATATGTTTCAACAAGTTTTGCCAACTGGTAAACCACCGCAGAGTTTATTTTCACCGAGTTTATTTGAAAATTTAACTTGTCCAGTTCTACCGCATGATAAAAATCGTATTTTTACTGTTGACTCGCCAGAATTGTATGAAAATATTGAACTACCAACACCAGCCGTACAAGATGATCATTATGGCGGTGATAATTGTAAATGTGATTGTCATGATACTAATGAACCGCATCTAAAAACGCGTATGGAGCATTGTATATCATGCGGAATAAGATATCTTAACGGTCGTTTATATTTACAAACGCCTGAAGGATTGAGACCAGCAAAAGTTGAATTTCCTGGTGACGAAGAAGAAAAACTTGAAAATATATCTCGTGTTTCACTTAAAACAACTGATAAAACTGCATCGACGGCTGTGCCATCGACAAGCAGACGACGCAAGTCGTCGAAGAATGATATAAATACTGATGAGCAAGCTCAAAAACAATGTTCATTGAAGACTTCACCCGTTAAAGACAATGATGACAGTGATAAAGGTATGTCTAAGAGTAAACGTGGTGGTAAATCACCTCCCAAGTCACTTGAACACCGACGGCTATCTAAGTCTGCCGAGAATAATGCTAATTCAAATGTTCCGATATCATCATCATCATCATCCTATGTTACTTCTACGACTAATGAAGTAACTTATCCGCTTAAAAGTAAGCGTGAAAAACGAGCTGAAAGAAGAGAAGCAAAAGCTGAATCTAAAAATTTTGCTTTAGAATTAAATAAACTCAATGAAATACCTGTTGTTAATAATTCAGTCAGTGAACTTAATAAAGAAGTTGAAAGTGATAAAGAAGCGTTGATCGCTGTCAATGATTGTGGTATTGAAAATAATTTAACCTGTGATATTAAAGATAATCCGACTGTTAATAATGTTAATCAAGATGATAATGATAAAAGCAGTTCTATTAATGAATTAATTAGTAATAGTTCATGGACTAGACAAGAGGATTCTTTGCTTCTTCAGCATATTCAGAAAGATTATTCGGAAAGTACTTTTATTACTGTCAGTCAATTGCTGGGAAACCGTACAGTAACTGAGGTAAGGTAAATCCTTTTTATTTATTTTATACTAATTCAAAAAATTTTATTGATACAAACGATTCTCTGTTTTTAGGTGAAAGAACGTTGTCAAGCACTGCTTACGTTACTTGAAAAAATGCTATAATTAATCGATTGAACAAATTTAAAGAAACCGTGATAATTAATAATATTTATAATCATAAAACTTTTTCTAATCATTTAAATTTAGTAGCAATTACGTCGAAGTAACTATAAATGTTTACGCTAAAGAGCGTCGAATAATTATATTACTGCATTTTTTTTTTTTTTTTTTTTTTTTGATATGTTAAACATTCAAAAAATTGGTTAGTCACGCCTCCGGACTAATACAGTCTCCAAAGTATTAATTAGTAGATGAAACAAGTTTTTGTTATGTGTAATGAAGTGGTATAAAATTTGTAATTTATAATTTTTTTACCAATTTTGCTTGCGTTTTTATTTTTGTACATTAATTACCAAATATGTCGCAATATGTAGTTTTCATCTACTAGCTTATTTATGGCAAAAAATACGTCTTTTATATTGTATATAAAACACTATGCAAACAACAAAAAATTGTTAGAAATTATAAAAAATAATTCAGATGAATTAATTTGTATGAAAATTCTTTATTGATCAAATAAATTAAATTTTTTAAAAGTTTAAAATAAAAAATGGTCTAAATGTAGCATTTGTAAACAATAATTTAAACTCTGATTTGTAAAATAATATATTCAACTCATGAAGCTTCAATTTCAGTATTGTCTTTTTTAAGTACTGTGCTATTCTACTTGAAACCTTTTGTTGTAAAAATCCACATCTACACATTCAAAACTAAAACTATTGTGTTGATAAGCCCTTGGATTGTGAGGTAAATTGCGGAAAATTGAAGAAACAGCCACATACTCTGGTTATTTTGTATTCATAGCGACCTATAAGTTGCTGAGGTAAGAAATAAGAATGTGACCCTACAGACCTAGTTGGCCTCGACTGTCGGTTTTACAATAAACACAACCAACTAAGATCCTTTTGTTTAATCTCACCAACAACTTTTACTCATATTAAGTACATCCATACTTTGTCATTTAATATTATATTTCATAACATTATAATAAATTAGCACGCACGTACTTTTCGATGAGCCGTCAATTTGTTTTTTTTTTTTTTTTAATTTGTATCATTGTTGAATGCTACAGTCATGAGAAAATGTAACAACAATAAAAAAATAATCTCTAAAAATAAATTTTTTCTAACAATTATAATTAAGTTGAATACAGTAAGATAATAAGTACACAACTTTACACATACATACAGAAACGCATATTTTAATTAGTTATTTATCAATTTGCACGAAGACTTTTAAAACAATAATAGTAATAAGCAATAAAAATAAAAAATTAAATAAAATACTACGTTGTGGTGCTGTGAACTCGTGGTATTTCCCGTCTATTGGTACACGCTCTCGTAGTACTTATAGTACAAATAACATCGGAAACACGGCCTGGATAACTAAATGAAGTTAGTGATCGAGATGAATGGCGACCGGTTATGATAATCGTTTATATGATAGTTTACTATACTGGAAAATAAAGTAAGTATAAAAGTATTGGAAATACTATAAAATATTTACTACATGAGCCCTGTCATTAAATATTTTATGATGCTGTTTGTTATTTTTATTTTTTTTGAGAATTATCCGAGTAAAACAGGTTTTTTAATTAAAAATTTATATTTGAAGGATGAACATTGAAATCCAATTTAAAATCATTGTGCTGTTAATTCGTAAAAATAAATGTTTTGATGGATGATTAACTAAATTTTCTTAGTTTATTTATTTATTTCTTTTATTTAAACCCAACAGCCGAGAGGGCCAAATAACAGGGTTACTCAATAAATACATAGTTGAAGATAGTAGCAGAGTATGAACAATATTATATAATATAATATATAATATACAAAGGCTCTATATAAACCAAAGCTATAATTCTTAAATGCTAATTATTCTCTTAAATTAATTAATTAATCAATGTATTTACCAGAAGCTAAAAGTAAAAAATAAAATAATAATAATATAGTTCTTTATTAAGCTTTAAGCTACATTTACATATATAAAAAAAAAAAAAAAAAAAAAAAAAAAAAAACATATAAAAGATCTTAGATTTTTTATTACAGATCAACACTTGCTTCCTGTCTATAATTTAAAATTTTTCCTTCTCTTAATAATTTTTTAAACAAAATAATGAAAAAACCATACATATTTATTGTTTTTTGAGCACTCACAGCTCTTGTTCTTTGTACTAGTAGTCTATTTTTGTATCTTGTATTATAATTATGTTCATTATCAACAACAATTCTATTTAAATACTCTGGTAACAAGTTATTTTTCATCTCATATACAAACACACACACATTAAATTTAATTCTTTCTTCAACAGACCGAAAACATAGTGCATCTAGCATACATCTAATTGGCGTATATCTATTTACTCTTAATATTATTCTCATCGCTTTATTCTGACATTTTTGTAATTTTTTCACACATTCCTCATTAATATTAATCAAAAGAGTTGAACAATAATCAAAATACCGAGCGATCATCGATTTATAAATTAATACTTTTGTGTAATCACTTACATAACTACTCAGTCTGTACATCAAATTGATTCTAGTATTAATTTTTTTAATAATATAATATGTATGACTATCAAAACATAAGAATTCATCTAGCATTACGCCTAAGTATTTAGTTTGACTACATTGCACAATCTTTTCCCCTGCTAAAAACAATTCTAAACTTTTAACATTCCTTTTTCTTCTATCTCTAACTAGCAAAATAGATTATAATAATAGGAACAGAAGATAGTTACTCATTCTTAGAGATGATTATGATAAGCTTACATTGTTGAATTCTTGGTGATGCTAGTGTGCCAAATACTGAGAGTATGTAGTATAATCAGCCAGACTGAAGGGTTTATTAATTTTATATTTATTTATATATTTATTTGTTGGTTGAAAAAAAAAATCTATACATATATAAATAGATATATATGGGACATTCTAGGCCAAATCGACCACTTTTGAACCCGACCGCTTTTGATTTGGCTGAAATTTTTTATCCTTTCCTACCCTATAAAAACATTTTTCAGAATTTTTGTATCCAACCAAATATAGTTATGAATTCTAAAAAAAAATGGCTTTTTATTTTTGAAGCAGCTATAGCTTTTTCAAAATTTGACTTGAGACGATTTTTTTTTTAATTTTTGTTTTTAAATGCACTTTTTGAAAAAAAAAAAATTATTCAAAGATTAACATTTTTGAATTTTTTTTCTTCCTCTTATATCAAACTTTGACATTTTCGGCAATCCTCAAATAATATTCAGAGTGGTATTTTTTTTTTTTAATTACAAAAAAAAAATTTTTTTTTATTTAGCTCATTTTTAATAATTTATATATTAATACAGATGAAGAAATCATGGAGCAAAATGTTCTATTTGTAAATAAAAGAGGGAGTTGAACTTGATTTTGTTTTGTATAAGCGGGTGTACATATATATATTACGACAATCCAGAGCGTGTTTGTGGCTTTTTCTCTCTGTTTATTGTTCCCTGTTCCTCGCGAATTTCCGGTTGCGTGTCATCATAAGCATCAAGACTATATCGTTCTGTTTCTATGTACTTATCCATGTATTGTACTACTAACGATAATTTTAAGCTTTTATTTACATACACATAACAATTAAGAACGGCTGCGATTTTTTTTACATTTACTTATGTCTATATAATAAAAATGAAGCATTTTGTTTTCAAATTATTTTAATAATTTCGTTTATGATAACAGATCTGAATATTTAAAATCATGAAGATGATCTATTTATATTTTCAATAAAATCTTTTTTTTTATTATTCACAAATGCTACAAGTTAAAAATTAAAATTTCTGATTCCCGTACAAAAAAAATTTTGGTTCCGGATGAACTTCAGATTGTGAAACAAATGTGAATTTTATAATGAATTTCAGCTGGAATTCCAGATGAATTTCATGATGAATTTGAAACAAATAGTATATGAAACTTAATTATTTTAATTTGTGAAATAATATTTGGAGACAGTTATATTGGAATTTTTAGTGTAACTTACGTTGACTCATTATTTACGATTCTTAAACTTCTGTCTGGATAAATTTTTTGGAGTAGAAGATCACAATATGCACAATAATATTTTGTAATTCATCATGAAAGTCAGCTGGAATTCCAGATGAATTTCATTATGAATTTGAAACAAATAGTATATGAAATTTAATTATTTTAATTTGTAAAATAATATTCGGAGTCAATTATATTGAAATTTTTATTATTATTTACACTGACTCATCATTAACAATCCTTAAACTTCTATCTGGATAAATTTTTTGGAGTTGAAGGACACAAAATGCAAAATAATATTTCGAGATTCATCATGAAATTCATCTGGAATTCCAGCTGACTTTCATGATGAATTACGAAATATGATCTTCCATAGTGTGTTCTTCTACTCCAATAAAATTATCCAGATCGAAGCTTAAGGATCGTCAATGATGAGTCAGTGTAAATAAAAATAAAAATTCTAATATAACTGTCTTTGAATATTATTTCACAAATTGAAATAATTAAGTTTTATATGCGATTTGTTTCAAATTCATCATGAAATTCATCTGGAATTCCAGCTGACTTTCATAATGAAATTCATATTTGTTTCACAATCTAAAGTTCATCCGGAACCAAAATTTTTTTTTGTACGGGTTGTTAATTTCTATCAGTTAATTTTTATGATATTATTCCTTGAACATTGATCGAGATTAAAATCGAAATTAGAAAATTTTAATTTTTTATGCCAGAACATGTGTTAGATTAGAACTTTGTAATGAATATATAACATAAACAATAGTATACACTTTAGCATTAATGAAACATTTAGTTGTGGTTTTGTGTTGATGCAATATTGAATATTTAATTTAAAAACTCACTATAAAATGTTACTCCATTTATTCTCCTTCCGCATCTCGGCATAATTGAGTTGATGTTGCTTCATGTTTAAATTGATATTTACATTCTAGATCATACTACTAAAGTTTCATACAAGATATCAATAAACTTCAATATTAATTTAATTAAATATTGAAACAATTAAAGTAATGTTATTTTAGGAATGATTGACATTAATCAAAATAGCAAAAAAAGCTAAGGTTCATAGAATTATTGTCTTACCTTCATTGATTCAATTTTTTACTATCTCATAAATTATTAATGACTAATTGTAATAGAAGCAGATTTTATTTTTTCACTTTGTATTGATCTAAGACAGGTTCAATATTATAAAATTGATTAACATTTATTTATTATATATAATCTATTTCGGAGTCTTTAAAATACATAGTGAGGAGTTATAAATTTTCTGCAATGCTTTTTTAATTATGAACCAACAATTTAATGAAATTTATTAATAAATCTAAGTTAATTACGAAATTTATATGGTTAGTGTTATTATTGGTCTACTGTCGGAAATTTAATTTTAAAAAACCATATTAGACCCAAAATATAAGTAATTAATTATAATTTATGATAATGGATAAATCCATCCATAAAATCATAAATATGGAAGCTTTAAATAGCTTCAAGCTAATTTGCTAAAAGTCTACTTGTATTATATTAATGAAGATTTATCAAAAATATTATCTTGTTAATTTAATCTAATAGTAACAATAATAAACATTTATTAAATTTATGATACACAACTAATCTTATTTATCTTATATCTTTATGATAGTAAATGACAAATTTGCTGAAGAAATTTAAAAGAAATTTTAAGTATATCTGATATACAAGTCAAATATATGTAAGAATATTGTCTAATTTAATTTCAAGGGCTCAAATAAAATAATCCATAAAAAATTCATTTTGAGCGTTTAACATTTAATAAAATATAAAATAATGTTATTTTATATATTTTATTAATAATTTTATTTACAAATTAGCATAATTACTTTTACGTGAAAAAATACTAGATAAAAAAAGCACAACAGTGATATGATAAGTTAATTATATTACTTTCACTTACAAATTATTCATTTCCTCTTGCATTTATACTAGCTATACTATTGATTTAAATTAAAAGTAATTAATACATTTTAATTTAAATCATTAATAAAATTTTAATTTTTTAAAACCTGCTTTGATTAAGTTTTTATGCCACAACATACTAGCAAAATTTGAATCGACTATATACTATGGTTTAAATAACAATATTTAGATCATTACCTAAATTGTATTGGATTAATGTTTTTTCATAAAAATCAATTTTTATGAAATTATAATTAAATTAAACAAAAAACAAAATCGGTTTTGTAAAATTATCATCTGGTTATTAAAAAATGGGGAATTTATTTTAAAAACACATTAATTAAATACATTGAAAGCACTTATTTCATCCTTAGCAAATTTGAAGAAATTTTTACAGTTTTTGCTATTAATTACATATTAAAAAAAAGTTTGGAAAATCCAAAAGTGCACGCCTTATAACTAAGAAATTCTGTCGTGTGTTACTTTAGATAATTAAACAAAAATTATTCCGGTATGATCATTTTTTCGACCAATTTCTCTGCCACATACACCCATTCATACACGGACGTCCAAAAAAGATTGTTTAATGTTATTATTTATTATGTTAAACAAAAAAATTGTTATTGAAATATATTTTATGTGCCTGAAAAATTATTTGACTTGACATAAGTGTACACATTTTAACCTGTAAGTGCAATATAAATAACAAAAAATCAATTTCAGTTTCGACAAAACTGCTTTTTTCGAAATATCGAGAGTAGAGCACAACCTCAACGCTTCGCTTATGAGGCGTGTAATTAAAGATTGGAAGTTCATAAAATTGTAAAAATTTATTTATACTATGAAATTTGATTTTTGGATAATTATCCAATGTAATCAGTTAAACATAAAAAATACGTAGAGCAATATTCAAAACATAAAGGCAGTAATAGTAAAGTATATTACTTAATTTCATTGAGAACGAATGCAATAATACATAAGTAACGTTCATGTATTTTATAATTTAAAAATAAATTATGTGAAAAAAAAATTATTAGTTGCTTTTTTTAATGAGATATCAGAAGTATTTCACAGAACTGATAAGTTATCACATTGAAAAGTTAGTAGAAAAAAAAATAATCGTAAAAAAGCATTACTTTTTCAATTTTTAAATATTTGAATGACTATTACTTTTAAACTAATTAGTTGATTTGGTTAAAAAGGTCAGTCGCAAAAATTGCCTACACAACAAATAATAAGTATAAAAATTGTTCATAAATCGTAATAAAAGTTAGAAACAAATAGTTTATAATTATTATTCATAGAAAATAATCCTCTTATTACTGATTTACATATGGGGTGTCTAACGATAAATTTATTCCATGTAAAGAATGGAATAATGAACAAAACAATAATTGGAGGACATACTAATTAATGAACAATTAGTGGTAATAAAACAAAGTTGAATGTTATTGTATTCAAACGAGTTTTAAATTATCACATCGACTAGTAATGAGTAAGTAAAGGAATATCCATCCAATATAATACCATATTATAAATCCACACGCACCAGCAGGCTTGAATTTAATTCACCGTTACAGTTGTATAACTACAATCAAACATATGAGTGCTCTATAATTCAATATAAATAAAGATATTTTTTAAAGTTGGCAATCTTTATGATCTTTATATCGTATCCATTATTTTTCATATGCTTGAATAAATTTGTCATCGCGTGTTGATGACCTTTTTTTTCGAAAAAAAGACAGACACGACACAACATTTTAGTATAGCCTGAATTTTTCTTTTTTTTTAATTATATTACATATGTAGTGAAATCAGTGCAAAAAATTATAAGAATGTAGAAGTTACATGTGTCGTTGGTAGAAGATGAAATTACCATCAAGTAAAATGTTAATCAAATCAACGCGACAAAAATTATATACAGACGTCCATGCGGAAATTGATGTCTCGACACGAAGTGTTTCGTGGAAATAATTTTACGTGTAGAAAATTGGTTTGAATGTCATGGTTTATTGATTGATTAAACAGATTAGATTGCCTCTTAGAGTATTTAAATTAACTGTGATGTCTAATACTCTGATTATTGATAATAATTATTAAAAAATTCCGTCACTTTTTGATATTCGTTTTTTAATAAATATATGCACAGAAAAAATTAAAATTAAGATGGACCTCTTAAAATTGGAATTTTGAGTTCCGCTTTTAACAGGAGTTGTGTTTGGGCATTTCGTGACATATTTTAAGCGTAAAGGATTTATTTTAATAATAATAATAATAATAATGATTTTATTTGTATCACATAGGCAGTGTTTTACAAAATGTTTTCTAAATAGAAAGACAAGTAGCGCTGTTTTTCTATTTAGCTTGTTTTTATGTGGATTACATAGTATTAAATTAATTAAATTAATTTTAGTTTTAATTTTTGGCATACATTTCACCACTTGTTTGGGTACATTGCTTTTTTACAATATTTTAACATAAAGGATTTATTTTATTTTTATAGAATTTTTTAACAAGAGTTTTGTTCATCCAAATTTTGAAATTTTGAAATTCCAGCAAAAATGGCCAAACAAAACTCCTGTTATAAAATTCTATAAAAATCAAATAAATCCTTTACGCTCAAAATATGTCAGGAAATGCCCAAACACAATTCCTGTTAAAAGCGGAACTCAAAATGCCAATTCCAAGAGCTCCATCAACGAAGTTACATTTTGGCACACCCTAATAGATATATATGTCCCGTCTTTATGAGTTAATTTTTGCTTTATATTATTTTAACTATTATATAAGTTGTTGCTACTAAATATGAGGTGAAATTTTAACTTGTACTTATTTTCAAAATAGTCGTAAAAATATTTGTTTTTAATGTAATGTATGTAAGAAGAGTTAAAAATTATTTCATCTAAAAAATTAACAGCAGAATTGAATTATGGTCAATAAAAGAATAATTTGCCTTACGTAAAATTTTAATATATTCCAAACTCTATGAAAATTTAGTAACTCACTACCTACGGTCCTCCTTTTTAAGAAGCCATTAATCTTTAATGTTAAAAAAATTTTAAGGAGATAAGAAAATTATTTTAAAAACATATCAATCAAAATATCAATTAACGTTATAAGATAGATTTATAATTTCGTTAATATATTGATTCTTATGGCCTCATTATTTTTTAATAAAACTTTAAGACTTTGTAACTTTTGAATTAATTTTTTTTATAATTTCTAAAAAGAAAGTTGCTGTAAGCGTAGACATTTTAGAATTATTAGAGTACCCATTGACAAACATGTCAGTAAGCACTTTATTAAGCTGCAATATGAAAGTATAGCATACATTTAAAAAAAATTGTAACCTTTTTTGTTTTTTTTTAATAACGTGATAAATTGTAGAGCTATGAATTTAAATTAGATATAACATATAACACTTCTTTTGATCAGATTTTCTGTTATATATAAGAATCTTTACTGAGAAGAGTTACCGGAAATTAGCAGTTATCTGCATTCCTTTCAGGGTCGAACGCATCTAGATGATCGAACATATAAGTATGTTAATCACTACTCTCAGTTTACTCTTCCGATAATTTTATCTCATTTAATAGTATACTTTAAACCATTTTATCAATTTATTAACAGGGAATTAATTAGATTTTTCAACACCCATTTTACCTATGGTAGTTGAAAGTTCCAAAAGTTCTGTGTACAAATTTAAAAATCTAAATTTATTCGAGATAAGTTTGACTCTTATTTGTGATACTGATAATTGATAATAATTAAATATTTTTATCAAATTTAGTAATTAAAAATTGAATATTTAAGTTTTTTTATCGTTTATTTATCAATTGAAAAATTTATCAATTATTTACAACGGTGTCTATTTTGACAGCTCAAATCACTTAATTTAATTATATCTGATATTTTCATGGTTTATTTTGATAATAATACATTGAAGTCGTCACGTAAAATTCCGAACAAATTCCTTTTCTTTTTTAAACCGTTAACTTTGAAGCTTCAGTATGACACTACTTATACATGGGTATAAGTATTTATATATGGGTCATTCCATACATTAAAATGTATAATTTATAAATCATATCTTTTTAATGAGCTAATTGTTGACATGTATTTTGATATCTTAATAAAGGTTCAAGTGTAAATTTTTAATTATTAAATTGTCAAAATTCATAAGCAATAAATTTAAAAACAAATAGTGGCATCATATATTCATAATAACATTTTTTAAATTCTAAATTGATTTATTAATCCAATTGAAAAGTAATGACAAAATAAAATTATTATTGTTTTAGATTTTCAACTAACAATTTGATTTTAATAAAGCGCGGCACTTTTTATTCTATTTTCAGAATTAAATTTATATTTTCAATTATTGAAGTCAATTAAAGTAAAAAAGAACTTTACTTTTTATTTTTATACGTAAGAAAAATTATTTCTTATTCTTTTCCTATTTTCAAAAATAAATTGTACAAAAAAAAAGATTCCTTTCTTAATTTTTTGAAATTTTCAAAAATTTTAAACTTAGAAACTTTTAAAAATAAAAGTTAATGTCAGAATTTAATGTTAAAAAAAAAATAGCTAGACAAAAAAAAATATGATCTTCAAAAATTAGGTGACATTGTATGAAATTACTTACACAAGTACGCATATTCCGTTATATTAATTTATTTATTTTATTTTTGTAAACAGAAAATTACAGATGTTGTACTTGAGAAAAAAATTTAATAATGTTCGGAAAAAAATTTTATAAAAGGATCTGGGAAATATCAGAAGTAGCAATTGACAGAGGAAATATATGAAAATTAAGTTAGCCGACATATAAAAATTTTTTAATTTTTTTTTTTTATTAAAAAAATGACTACAAAAAAAAAAAGAAAAAAAATTACATTTGTAAAAAACTTTAAAAACTGCAAGTGCAATTTTTTAAAAATATTTTTTTGTTCTAATTTAATTATTAAAAAAAAATTAAAAATGTCGGCTAACTTTAGTATATCATAGGAAATGTTTACAATTGGAGTATGGAACTATAAATATTTTTTAAATAATTTGTTATCATTCGAAGAGTAGGCGCGTCTGGTTTTTCCATACATAATAATATGTCTCATGAGTATTTTGGCGATATGATAACAAAGTTGATAGCACCTGGTCGCGGTTTTAATATCAACCAATAAGAATACCCCGCAGTGGTAGCCATCTTGCGCGGTTTGGATGCTTTCGAGTTTAGAGTTTGGAGGCGCGTGGCGGGTTCTACGCAGCGTACTCTGACTGTCGAGCCGCGACTGCCGTGCAGTAACAAACCTACTGTACGCGCTCTTTCATTTGTATACATACAATCTCTCGTGCTCGTGCAGAGTACATCGTTTTTTTTTTAAATGACGTTTTATTAAAAATCACCGATAATATTAAATTAAAAAAAAAAACGCAAATGCACAGTTGTTCTTTACGTGATTCAGTTTTCAGTGATTTTTGTTTGTAACTCAGTTGTTGTTAAAAGTTTTTTATGTTTAAAAGATATTTTTTTGTTTGATTATAAATCGCGCTTGTTTTTATAAAAAAAATAAATTGACATAAGTGACATTTTTATTACACAGAATTTCTTTTCACGTGGTTGTGTTTGGACTATTCGAATGACAGATGCCGGTAACTTGATGAAGGATCTTGTCATAAATCATCATCTGCACAGCAAGTGTATTTAGGATTTATTAATGTATACAAACATATATAGTACGTATATATGTGTCTAAATAATAATACCTGAGACACAGTCATTCATGAAGATCGTTTCATAAAGAAGATATCTATTTATATATATATTAATTTAATATTATTATAAGAAGAACAAGGAGAGACAAACAAAACAGGAAGTGCCTAAAATCTCGGGGACCAAGGATAATTTGAGTTTCCGGCTGACTGTCAATAACGTCATTGGTAAATCAATTTATTTATATTTTTATTTGCATGTATTGTAATGGAAATAGCAGGCATCTGATGATTTATTGTTTGTTGAATTAATTTGTGATCTTGGGGCTCAACAATTTTTGGGTTTTAATTGATTTGGAAAAAAAAAAAATAATGAAAAAATGCTATGACATTAAATTTAGCTGTCACCACAATTTTTTAATTTTCTTTAATAAATAAATTATGGCAAAAAAAAATAATTGAAAAAATGGACTTGTAGGAATTTAATAAAATTAAAAATGCAATTTTTTTTAAATAATTTTTTAGAACAAATTTTCTTGTTAAAGAATATTAATTAATAAATTGTCAAGTGACAGCTAAATTTAATGTCATAAAAATGGTCAGGAAAAAAATATGAGATGAGTATGATTGTTGTAGATGTTTGGCAATTTTTTTGTAAATTTATTAAGGGGGTGGCCACTGTGAGGATCGAAAAAATAGGTGATTTTTGGGAATTTTTTTGACTGCGATAATAAAGGAATTTGGGGATCGGGTTTTTTTTTTGTTTTATAAAGTATACATTGCAGATTATTCTCCTAAATTTTGATCCAAAAATATCATGTTACAAAGTTATTAGTATTTTTGTGGGGCACCAAAAAAATTTTCCCCTCCATGATGCGATCTCTATTAACTCAAAAACGGATTATCTAAAATGAAAATAAAGTTAGCCGACATCTAAAAATTTTTATAATTTTTTTTATTAAAGAATTATTACAAAAAAATAAAAAAAAATTTTTTCATTTGTTAAAAACTTTAAAAACTATAAGTGCAATTTTTTAAAAATATTTTTTAGTTATAATTTAATAAATTAAGCAAAATAAAAAAATCAAAAATGTCGGCTAACTTTATTATTATTATCTAAAACAAAAAAATGAAAGAGCGTTGTAATCTGCATGCGTGTGGTTATCGTTGCACGTAGGGGATTTTGAAAATTTGGATTTAAAAAAAAATGGCGACATATTAAAAGTTTCCTCATTTTTTTGGATTCAAACAGCCCTAAAAAATCTTAAAAATCAAAATTTCCAAAATCCCCTACGTGCAACTATAGCTACTGAATAGACGACTACGGGGCAAAAAAAAAGTTGCAAATCGGTTGATATTTATGCAAATTACAGTTCTCATCAGTTCAAAAAAAGTAGTTTCGAAAAAAAAGCGTTTTCGTCGAAGTGCCGCGCGTGTAAAGTCATTTGACGCGCTGTCACAAAAATGACTACAACTCCGAAAATATTCGGAATTTTGATACCAAACTCTACATATATATTTTTGAATCTATAAACTTGGAGTTAATAAAAAAAAAAAAATTTTTTTTTTTGAAATTTCACAGTGGCCATCCCCTTTAATAATTCGTTTTTTCAGATTATTTTATAATCATTAAGTTTGAAACTGTTTACAAATTTTCAAAAATCAGCTATTTGCTAATTTCTCACTCACGTAAAAAATTATCAAAACTCTAAGTGTTATTTTTTATTCATCTTATAAATTTTTAAAAGAATTTAAAAATTATACAGTAATGAAATCATCAAACGAACCATTTTTTTTTTTTTAACCAAATGACGAATAACTATCAAAACTTTTTTTTTAATCACTTGTTAAAAAAAAATTCTCAAAATTCTTAAATGTCTGTTAATTCGGTCATAAAATTATTAAATGTCAACTAACTTCCATTGCCATAAGATTTTTTTCATATATTGTAAAACATAAAAATTTGAAGAAAATTGTTTTCATGCATTTTTTGGAATCTTTATTGCGTAAATGTTTAGTTTATCTTTTCAAAATAAAAAAAGTTTTCGGGTTTGTTTGTTTCTAATAACATTATTTTTATTATTTTTTTCGTTATAAACAAAGAAGTTTCAGAGAATAACAAAAAATGAATGAATAATCAAATCAAGTATGAGGAGCTATATTGGTACTTGAAATAAACGTTTGATCTGGATAACGAAGTGGTAACGATAGATAGCAAACTTAGATGACCGCTAGAGCCACTGTTTAGCCTCGAGCTTTAGAGCTTCCGGTTTAGTATGCGAATACGATGATTTGCTGAACCGGTTGAGAAAGTTAACGGTCTACTCACAGAATTAACTAGTATAAGCTTTTTTATTGATAAATTTACTTTTATGTTATTATATATCAATTTTAAATAACTTGTTGAAGCAATTAGTCACAAACAAGCTGTATCGATATTCACGGTAGTAGATACTTTCTGCGAATGATACTGAATTAATTAATTAATAGTAACAGTAATTAAAGTTTTGAAAAAAAAGTTAATTAACTCACTTAAGTTTAGAGTTTCATCTATAATCTTAATTTTGTAGAAGGAAAGAAACAAAATGACTTTAACACTTCAATGTGTGTAAAAATTTTTTATAATTAAATAAGTTAATTAATTTTTTTCGATTTAAGGAAATTTTACTTGATTCCAGAATTTTTCACTTGAATCAAGTTAATTTTTTTTTCAGTGAATAAATTAATAATGCGGATTATTTTAATAATGATTTAGATCATTTTTGGGAGGAATGATTTTCATGTATTCTTCTTCATACGTATATAAAAAAATTAATTTGATTAAAGAGAATAATTTTAAATGAAGATGATTATATTGAAGAGTTCTCTAATCAAGTAAGATTTCTTTCCATAAGTTGATTTTAATTTGTTAAAAAAATTTTCTGCTTAAATTCTCCAAAATAATTTTTTTTTGGTTCAAGTTTTCTCCTCTTAAATCAATTTATTTTTATATTAGTGTAGTACTTCAAATGACTTCTATCTATTATTAATTATCATTTAAGATTTCACGTCATTGTGCTCCAAGGACTAATATATCTATAGATTTATTCATCTTTAAAGCATCTATTATATCGACTTCAATGCTCAATCGCTCCCTCAATATAAATCTTATATTATAGACGTTAATTATATTATGATGAGAGTGATAATACAAACGTTAGTAGAAAAAAATTTCTTATTTTATAAAGAAGCACTTATTTGAATCGCAAATCCTCTTAGTTAATAATAATAACGAGTATTAATAAATAAACTTTTTTTTACAAGACGACGTTTAAAAGATGGCGTATGACATTGTCATTTACAGTTGATTAAAAGTTTTTTAACTGAACAAAAAAAAAACAGCAAAAAAAGGATAAATGTTACTATATAATTTCTCCCATTACCATAGAATTACTTTTTTTTATGCTTATAAAATTCTTGAATAAGGATCGGAAATACGTAATATGCGAGCGTAGGTCCATGGACCCACGCGTGTTCTATTGTTTCATTTTAAAACAATGAGTTACTTATAATAAGTTTATATACATTCATTATTTCTCGTCACCTATTATATTTTTTGCTATTTTTAGTTATATATTTTCCATTAAACTGGAGTAGAAAGTTTCAATATAACAGCAAGCTTTATTATAAGCAAAGATATTTTTAAATTTATTTTTGAGTTATAAATTATAATAAATAAAAAAAACAGAACTTTTAAACTAATGTCAGAGTCCAACTATCAAACATCAATAATTTCACAATAATAAATTAATTTATTTAAACATTTTCCAAGAGATATCTTCTATACAAAAAATTATTAATACAATACTTGTCCTTGATATTAGATGATTTTTAATTAATTATTTATAAAAATTATTCGAATTTTTAATTTTCAAGGATTGACCTCAATACATATTTTCATCAAGTGAAAGATATTTAATTCAATTTTTCTCATATACTTATTATATTATATATCCACATGCATTGTACATAGAAAACTTTTTTTGAGTTAAAAATTTTAGAAGATTAATATTGATTTATTTTTCTTTGTGATACAATTTGCGGCAGTAGCATACAATCTCTTTGTATATAACAATATCGTGAATCGTAGTGAGAACATTATTTATACTATTATACTTAATATGCATATAACTATAGAACCAAAGTAAAGGCGTTGACACAAACTGACGTAATTGTAAACTAACGGCTCATAGGTATTGGTGTACACGGGACACAACACTGGGTAACTATCCGTCGAGGATGCAAAATCCAATGGTAATAAATATTACTTATGATTTTATAGTGGTGCTATATACATTTATAATAAAGCAGACAACGTGAATATTATCAAGATAAATTATCATAACTCATAACTGATGATTATACACACGTTGGGATGAATGTCAGTGGCCAAAATTTATTCAAAGTTCTTTTAATAACCATTGTGTCGGACAAATATTTCAGGTCGTATATTAACTTGAGTAAAAATTTTTATAATTTTTAAATTAAAAGACATTTGATAATTTTTTTTAACGAACAAATTGTTTTTAGAAATTTTTTATTAAAAATTCTATTAAAAATTAAGAAAAACAAACTGGTGAATGCAAATTATTTCTAATACTTTCTCAGTACAAATTTATTTTTTAAATAATTCAAAAGATATCTGCTGACTTGAGGATCATAAATTTTGATTTTTTGAGGATTATCAGATGTACTTAAATTTTGAGAGATATTTTTTATTCAACTTCACTGCTTCTCTAATAAGCATTCACGAAAAAAGTTTCATGTTACGAAGTTTACTTAACTACAAGGTTAGTAGTAAGTTTATAATGAAAAAAGTTCCACCACAGTAAAGAGTGTTTTTTTCTTTAAACCTTTTTTGCCGTAGTAGTTTCCATACACTAATACAGTCATATAAATACGTATAGAAATTTTTCACAAGCTGTGTTTCACGTCTGTTTTAAATAGACAACAAAAAATTATTAAGACAAATTTTATCCGTTAATCCCTTGATTAAACTTTCGTTTCAATAACATAGTTTAGTCACGATAAAAATGATACGCATCCACTACAAAATGATATCACGAAAACTTGTGATTAAAAAAAAGATAAACTTTTAAACGCCTAAATGTGTTAAAAAAATTTACCCAAGAAAAAATTAATTATTCATCTGATAATTAATATATTTTCAAAACAAGTAAATAGTATTTTTAGATAAATATAATAGTAAAACTCAAAATCGTAAAAAGTAAATTTTTTTGTACAGATTAACTTTTTTTCATACAATAAACCGTCATTGTGTACTATAATTTAAATATTCTTCGTAAGTCATCTTATCATTTGGTTAAAATTAAAATTCCTCGGTAGCACTTTCAATCCCATCATTCATAAATCTGAAATAAAAATAAGTGTATCAATGAATAAACTTATGCTCATAATTAATCGCTTACTGATGTTCAAGCATCATTTATTGCTGTTTAATAAATTTTATCTTAATTTTTTCATATCACAATACATGAAATATATTTTTTTTAATAAAATATAGGAAGAAATTTCCTTTCGAAGTGCATTTTTGTTTAATTTGAAAAAATAGTGTATAGTTTTTAAAAATAGATTTTATAGTGGATGGCATAAAAAATGTAAAAATTTTATCAAACTCATCAATTTTTTCCAATATATTTGACACGCATATTGTATCAAAAACTTATTACCAATACAAAAGTTTCTATCAAACTTTTGCTTGATATAAAAAATATGAAAAAAAAATTAGTTCGGTATTGAAGAATTTATGTAATATAACAATGCTTTCATATGTGGATTAAATACATATATAATGTGTAATATTGTATGGAAAGAAACGGCCTTATATCCTACACTTGATCAAATATTTTCTTGAGTGTGGTTGTACGAGGTGTGCATGGCTCATGCAATGTTTGTCTACTATACAAGATACAAGAACAAGAAGTTAAAATAAAAGGGTGACCATGTGGTATAGCTAGCGTCTACTGGCAGTATTATATGATAGCTGAGAAGAAGCTCAGTTTAAATTTATGATTCGCAAGAGAATATTGCAATGCTTCTTTTTCTTTAAACTTATTTTTGTTTTGTCAGTTTTCTCTTTGACACCACAAAGATTCTAGTGTATATCTTATCAATTCCAGTGGCTTATTCACAATTAATAACTCTCTGCTTATTCATTTATTAAGAATCAAATAAAACCTCTATTGATAAATATTCAGCATTTCTATTTTTAAATGTATGTGTTATATAGTTCATTGATCTTTCGAAATTCAAAGCTCAAAAAGACTTCTCTCGTGTATCGATGTTTCTTGAATTTTTAATTACAATTAACAATTTACAAAGAACCATATGAGTAATTCAAAAGTTACGCATGTACTCTTCAGCTATACTATACTGTGTGGGAGTATATGTTTGGTAAAGGTGTCTGGCTTTAACGTTTACTTAACAAACAGTTTTTGTTTCTCATTCTCGCTTTATAATTTAGTTCTTCTACGCTCATTCATGAACAAATTTCTGCCGTACAATTTATAAATAATTTATAATTTTAAATATTTTTTTGTACTTAAAAAAAAAGTAAATTTTTTTTAATTTACAGAAATTTGATTTTACAACATAAAAATTTGTATTGAACAAAAGATTTAAAAAAAATGGATAATGTATAAATAAAATTTTTGATTTTCAACGGAAGTGACATTTTAGTAGCCTTCCGATTTACCATTTTGACAAGGGTACTACTATACAGTACATAAAGATTTCAATAAAAAGATATCAATGATTCGTACATACATATATCTGGCAACGTCATCTTTGCGACTTTTTATCGCGCTTGAATTTCTTCCTTTTTTATCGTATTGAAAATCCACTGCAAGCCAATGTTGGGTATCCAAAAGAACGCTGAATGAATTTATAATGCACGGGAGTGGCCAGTAGTAGTTTTATATATATAATACATATACAAACGTATTAGTATATAAACATACTTTATATATGTCTAGTTACTTGCGCACATGATATTATCCATCATGGAAGAAAAGAATATCATGATTTCCCACTGCCACAAAGAGTTTTCTGAATAGAAGATTATGACAAGTATTAATTATAATTATTTTTATTGTGCAATAAACTTGGAAAAAAAAAATACTACATGTATTAGGGAACGCTCAAAACTTACAAAAAAATTCCCGAATTGTTAAAAATTTGGTTTTTTAAAAATCATTTTTCTTATTTTATTATATTAATTCTCTTGTTGAAAATTATATGTCAGATACATATAGCTCTTTAAATGGAATGCAATAATTTGTAACAATTTTAAAATAATTGAAAAAATAAAAGATTTTAAAATAATCGATTTGGTATTAGATGCCGAATAAATATTTATCCATTAAAATACAGAAATAATAATTCTGTCCTTCATTTTAGTCACGTGTTTTATGTCTTTTCTTTAGTATGTCAATTTAAAGGTAAAAAATTTTAATTATCTGATATTCATGTTTACAAGTCACTTGAAAACATTTTAAGTGTACACATAATGCAAACATAATATTTAATTGAAATTTTTAGAATCTGTTTTAGTTTTTAGCATAAAAAATGGTCGAGTAAAAAGGATTAAAAATAAAAAAAATTCAATTTTTGAAATTCTGGAAATTGAAAAAAAAATTTTTATTCGAGCTCTTAAAACATGATTAATTAAAATATTTCTATAGTAGATTAAAAAAAAAAAACATTGGTAAATTTTTGAGCCACTCTAATATGTAATTTCAAATTTTTGTGAATATAAATTCTTAGAATATTACTTGAATACTTTGGCGAAGAAGCTTTGACGTTCCAATCCAGATAATTGGAGAGATGATTGATGATGATTTGGCGAGGTAGTAACAGAAGTTTTTGGTGAATAATGAACAGCAAAATGATGATGTATGATAGAGTATCGTAAATATTCGATCAGGAACGAGTGTTACATAAAGCCCAATAATAATTCCAACTTTAAGAAAAAAAAAAACAGTGACAACTAATTTTTGACATAGTCATTCAAGTAAATTCTCTTTCAATATACTTTACCTAGTAATCGAAGACTGTCAGATTGCTCGGTTCTCCACATGCTTTTAGGGATAGGTTTATTTTCTTTAAGCTGCACGATAATAATTACAATCAACAAAGTAATTATCGAAGTTGTTGTTATTAAGTACATAGTAGTTGTGAATACGGAGAGAATGATTCCAGTGTGTTTGACATAATGATCGTAAAGATGAAGCTCCATTATTGTTGTAATTGAACAAAATGACCATATTATAACGACACTTTTAGCAGCTGTTGATGCTTTTAATAATATTTTATGCCACACTGTCTCTTTGCAGCAAAATGCTATGTAGCGATCGACAGTCAACAGGGTTACTGTACAAACAGTGCTACGAAAAGTCACTTGATTAATGTAATCAGGGTCAGTTTTAAACTTTAAGTTACACCAATATACAACAATATTTCTCAAGAGATCCAAAATGTTTACGAAATTAGAAAGTATTAAACTTAAGATGTAACAACCAACTGATGTATACAATAACTTACGCATGAATATTGAGACGAGTATGACTGTATTCATTGATATAGCAACAATAACAATTGATAAATCAACTATTTTTTGTACGGTACTATCCAATTCAGCAGAAAATGTGAACACGTGTTGGTGTGAGAATGATGGTACCGCTGCTTCTTCATTATATTCTTCACCCAACTCTGCTTGTATATAATCATTAAATAAATTTTTATACACCATGATTAGATGTGAACAGCTCCACGGTATTTTGAATACTGAAGTTTATTTAATAATATTTTATATAAAAAAAATATAAGAAATTCCCGAGCGATTTTAGATAAGATTCTGCTCCCTGAGCTTTCGTGACATGATCGCATTACATCAAGAGATACACGCGACTGTTTAATTTACTTAAGTGATAAAAAAAATAGTTAAAAAATTAATTAAATACTTTTTGTGTAAATAAATTCAATTTTTATTGCATATCCTTTTTAGGAAAATAAATTTAATAATTTATCACAGGAATGTAAAAAAAAAAAAATTAAATGAAATTTGAAAATTTTACGTAGGTTTTCAATTTTAAATTTACAAATATAGAAAATTCACCGCATGGTAAAGGTGACCGGTTTTTTTTTTTTTTTTTTTTTTTTTTTTTTTTTAAGATCAGTATTATATATGATGCATCGCAGCGTAATCTCTATAAATCTTAAGTTATCCCAGACGTAATTGGAAGGTGAATGTATCTATAAATTCCAATATGGATAATGTGTCATAAAGAAGTTGTAATAAAAAACCATGTCCACCTTCGATGTTGGAACTTTTAATAGTAACGCCCTTTTTTTCTAATCTACACATAAAAATGAGAAAGTTTAAAAAAAGTCAATCTTCTCTGACATTAAATAAAGTTCTCTTAATCTGTAATTGAAAAATATAAAAAAATACATATATTGAGTTTTTTTTTTCTTTGCTAATCTCGGTGAAATAATGGCTTATCCTTGGTATAATTCGTCACACCTCTGGAGAGTAATCATACACGCGTTTCTCTTGCTACTGTATGAGTTGCTGGTAATAACTTAATTTTACTTATTGAGCGTAATTTTTTAAAAATCTTATTTTTGTTCCCTCAACTGTTAAGTTTTATTTAATATATAAAAATTTTTTTCTAATAAATTATAAGTTAAATAATAAAAGTTCCAAGATCTAAACATTATTTGTTATTTCATTGAGATTATATGTGTAATTTACATATCGCACTTTTAAACAAATTGTACATAATTTTAGTTATTTACATTTCATTTAACACTGCGTAGTTTTTGTATATATATAAAAAATTATCATCGTGTCGTGCCTTGAGGCTACACTAAAGTTGTCTTCTATCTTCGCTATAAGAGCCCTGCTTCGCATTCGAGAGGTTTCGTGCGTCCAGCCGGTAGAACGGGTTTTGAAAATAATATTTTTTATATTTTTTGTGTGTTTCCTTGTTTCATCCACCTGGACCACTAAACTGACTCGAGGAACCGTGCAAAATTTAATATTCTGCAGGTGTGCATTTGTTATATGTACCGCAAAAATTCTTACATTCTTCTATCATATAATACTGCGTATTTGTAATACACTCAATGATAAATACTATCCACTTATTTTTTAAAAATAAAAACAACGTATTACAAAAACAAAAAAAAAATAAATTAATTGAATAACTAAAAAGTATTAAAGAAATAATGTCTGCAGTTTACATCTATTTCTGTAATAATTTATCCCAAAATACTTTACATATATTTTATTCTCTTTTAACGCTTTGGCAACTCTCCCAAGCTATTTCAGTCTATTTTCATGTTCAACTCGAGGGGTAACAATCAAACTATATGACCCAGCCTTGACATGATTGTGCAAGTCATTCAAAATTTACAGAATCACATTTTCCTCCACATCAATAAATTCATCAATAATACAAACAGTTAATTAATTAAATCGATTTTATTCAATAAAATATCATGAATCATGAAATTCCTCACCTAATTAATTATCTAAATCAATACAGTAGATTCCAAATATTAATGATAGATTTTATTAAATTTATATCTTTCTAAGAATTCAAAATAAATTATAATAATTATTTCTTAATTGATAGTCAGATAAATGGAATTTAGATCAATGACAGTTTTGAAAAATAAAAACATGTTAGATTTGATTGATTTTCATGTTTTTAATTTTTCACCGAATCTTGTTAGTTTGTCGCTTCTGAAAATAAAGCACCGGATTCACCTGTACTTAACTGTAATTATTGATGTCTTGGTGGTTTTTTAACATAGTGATTTGTTTGGAAGCACCAAAACTCAAATCTACAGAAATAACCACTCAACCTTATATTATATATGTATACATGAATACATATACACATATACATATGTATGTTAAGACCAGTCCTGTCTGTTTTTCAGACGCAGGTGGGGTGCCATGATTGCAGAGCCAAAGTAATTTTAAAAGGGTTCCCATTTAATTGGCCACCTTGTGACTTAAAGCTTCGGGCTCGGTGGCCCGTTCTACGTTTATCTTATTATTATCTTTACCTTTACCTTTAGCTTTACGACACACGCTTTTACACTCTCGTATCCATTTGTATATACATATATCTTTTAAATATATATGGGTAAAATTTTTGACTAATAACCAAAACGATTTAGAAATATTGTTTTTTCTTAAATGAGATAATGAACTTAACTTATAAATTATAACTCAGGTTTTTTGAGTCATCAACATTTGTTATTAATGAGGAGATATTTTTAACTAACTCATGAATGTTTATGACTAGTTTCAATTCGTTTTGGTTTAATAACAGTCACCTTCGATTCGGTATATCAAGTGTGAGTTAAAATTGATCAGTGATTCGAAAAAAAACAATCTTCAAGGTTGATAAATTTAGTTTGTTATTTTTTCTATCGATTATAGACTTTTTTGTGGACTGAAGCAATATATTGTTTATTCTTTAATAAATATTCGCAATTTAATATGTACTTTTGTATATATATATAAGAATTTATATTTATAAAATTCAAAAAGCTTAAGAGCAAGTTACATTCCGATTGAATTGCTTCATGATACTGTGGAGCAGTTATTTATTCTTATCTGAAATGCTAAAAATGAGTAAATACCTTGGAGGCATTGTGATATAAATCAGGAGTATACAGAAAAGTTGCCGAGTTGAAATCTATCATACAGGTGTGCTAGTATTGTCATCTCCTTTCAGGTTTTAAGCTCCTGTAAAGCATGGAATATTACTGCGAATGCAGTAAGTCTAAAAAAAAGTATCTCTATGCATAAATAAAAAAAAAAAAAAGAGTTATTTGCTTGAAAAAAATTTGTCTGTCTCAACAAAATTGAGTTATTGGTTCCAGTAAATTCATGTTTTAATCCAATTTTTATCAATCGATCTAAGAGAACTTTTTTAACTGAAAATTTATTCATTTTTAACTTCCAGCTAAGAAAATTAATGATTTTCTTGAACCAAAAATTATTTATCTCAATTCAATTAATTCTCGAATCAAAAATTAAACATATTTCTCTTAAAAAATTTTGTGCAGTTGAAGATTTTTTCTTTTCTCCAGTCAGTTTTTCTTTTAGAGTAATACATTTTTGTCTGTCTCATATACAATATAGTTTATAAGCCTCAGATTTGTCGTCATAAGTCTGACTATATTATGGATCTCAGCATGAAAGTTTAAAGTTATTTTTTCTATTCCAATAATAGCCATATACTATCTTTATAAATATTATATAGCTACGAGAAAATACTCCAACAGATAAAGAAAGGAAAACAATATTTATAAAATAAAACCAAGAGACCAGATTGAATTTTAGAAAAAGAGATGTGATAAAAAAAAAAAGAGAAAGGTCAAAGAAATGTAAATAGTTGAAATAAAAAAAAATCACTTTGCTCATGAATATTCATCTGCGAAGGTTTTACGTTTATGGTTTAAAGAAACGAATGAAAGACGAGGTGTCACATAATGAAAAATACACATCCAAGCTTTTTAATCGGCCGTGAAGGGAATCTTTCCACATCATTCGGTTCAGAGTACACCTCAATGGAATAAAAACACCAAGTTATTTTCCTGAACGTCATTAGCGAGAGAAATTTTTTTTTGTTTTCATCATCACAGAGGTATGCGCGGATGTAATGCATAACTCTGGAACAATTTGTTAAATTAATTTAAAGCGTTCTTTCTAATATAGACAAACGCACACACTCAATGAATTATACTGTAGTAGTGTATACACGATTTCATTGTCTTTATTGAGTTTTTTGAGCTTCAAGTATACACACAAACGACTTTTATTAAACTTTATTTTTTTATCATTTTTTCCTGTTTATTTCCCTGTACAGTGAACGAGGTCAGTTGAAATGTTAATAGTATGCTAGTAGAATAGAAAATAGGATTACCGTACTCTGATTTAACCATTAGATTTATCTACCTCTTTGCTTGACAAAGAAAGAATTCCGTTTGGTTGCTTGAGATCTGAGTCTGTTGCCTGACTCTGTCAGGGATGCACTACTCAAATTTGTTTCCTATATATTTCGCTTTAATTACTAACTGTTATTGTGCATCCCTAATGAGTAGTAACAAATTATGCTAAAAAATTTAATAACTAGTGTAGGAATTAAAAAAATTGTTTCGTAACAATAATTACAAACTCCAATTTTTTAATAATACAATAGCGCAAAAAAGTATTACACGACCTATAATACAAAACATTAGAGAGTACTTTATGATCAAAAAATTTATTTCGTTTCTTTTTTGAAACCATTTATATTGCTAAACTCTTGTAAGTTCACGAAACCAACATAATTTGTATTCTGTCTTAAGATAATTCATTGAAGATTGATTCTGTAATTTTCAAAAATTCATTTAGTGTCATAGAAATAAAAAGAAAACACCAAAATAAATGTTCGCAGTTTGATAACACGACTCAACACGACGGTTTTTTGTTTCACTTTATAAATCAGCAATATCATATTATTATTGAAATGTTTTATTATTAAAAAAAATTAAATGAGTCGTGCACTTTTGGATTTTTCAAACTTTTCGTATTACTGATTCTGAAGTAATGCCTGACTTAAATTAATGCAATTTGAAGTTATTGCACAAAAATTTATCATGAAAATAGTTTATGATTGATAGTACAAATATATAATATGATTGACGTGACAAAAATTAGATTGAATGTATTTTAAATCTCGTTTCCTTTTCATACAGCTAGTAGTCACGTGCTGTATAGCTTTCATTTCATACTCAATTCTTCCAACACACTTTCCTTATATACTTAGATGCTGGTGTATCAGTGTCAATAAATTCTTGTACATTGAACCAAGTAAATTTTCTTCAGTATATAGAAGAGATAGAGATATAGATATAGATAGAGTCAACTAATGTAAGTGAAAAAAATTCATTACGTGGCTTGGACGGAAATCCCGCATTGCAGAAGATTGCGTTCGCTGACATTTACAAATTGCTGCGGATGGTATTTTACACTGAGCCATTGTCGATTTGGCACTTGTTTATGTGTATTAAAAAGTTTACTTTTTGCTTTATATTAGTTTTGTTCAGAGCAATAGTCGAGCGAATTTCGCAAACACTTTACGTAGCTGAATAATAAATTGTACACAACTTACTACTTAAATTTTTCTCATGTAGGTCATTAACATACATACTCAACTTATTATTATCATTATGAAATCATATATCATACGATAGCAATAATATTTCATAAATTGTTTTAAATAATAAAAAAAAATATTATACAAAACAATTTAAGTGGAATCATGATCTACTTTGTTAAATATTTAAATATTTTTTTTTATTACAAAATAAATAAAAAATTATTATCTAAATAATCTTCTTCCGATTCCTTGATTAATTAAATTTTCGTCCGCATAATAATAATGTACCAAGTTAAAATTAAGTTGATTCATGTCAAATAAATTTTCTAAATATTTTTGAGAGTAAAAAAATAAATTATTAAATTAAATAAAAAGTTGTGGAAAATGCATTTCTTTTATAATTTATTTTTAACTTAGATTCAATGAACAATTAAAATATATTATACACATTATGTATGTATATTTAAGTTAGAAAAAATAAAAAATTAAACAAACTCGTAGCTCACGTTAGAAACACAGTTAGATTATAAATAAGCTTTGCACCTAAACGTACATTATGTGATGTTATTATTCAAAAGACTGTACACACGTCTGGACGAAACCACATGTATATATGCTTGGCACGTACACACATGAGATGATCGTGGTGAGAGAAATAATGGAGCCGCGACCTCCGACTTTTAATTTTGTCGTGTGTTCATTCAAAATATTTTCTTTAGTGAAACATTGTGATGTTTATTTGTTTTATTTTCGATCATGAATTACTATTTACGCTTTTCATAAAATCAATTTAATTTTAATGTTAATGATAAATAGGTGAATAAATATACCTAAAAAAAATTTTATTTCAAAATTACCTCATACAGTATGCATTGGCTCGTGTCCAGCAAAAGATCCGCGTTTGATTCCGAGTATCGAAGGACTTTTTCATTCTTTTTTATCCATTCAATGAGCCACAATAGAATATAAATTAATTTTATGCCGGAAACATCGAAATTTTACTTAATACATGTATAGTAGTTGATGAGTCAATAAACAGACATTAATGTGAAATAATATAAATTGTAAAAATTTTAAGTTAATCTCGAAAATTTTGATAACATGAAAAAACTGATTACTGTACCATAATTGATGTAATTAAATTTAGTATCAATAAGGGCCAGTTTTTTAATCCGGGATAAAATTTTATCCGAGATAAAAGTACCGCCAATAAAATAAAAAAAATAAAATAAATAATTCAGCGACGTGATATTGCTCTCAATTAGTTCTCCATGAATTTGATCGTTTATTGAAATAAAAATAAATAAATATATCATAAAAATAATAATAACCTCTTACTGTGTTATTTAAATTATTTTAAATTAATTAACACAATTATAAATTAATAATAGATATGTCAAACGTAAGATATGAGCTCATAAAGCTCAAAATAACATATAAATTGTAATTTAGAGCTTGAAGGGCTCAACAACATTATATAAGTGCAATTTCAAGCGCTTAGGTATGGAATTAGCGGGAAGTTACAGGGATCTCCTTCAGGGTCATCCGTTTTCCTAATTTTTATTTTATTTCTTTACAATCAGGAACTTGTCACAGTTGGAGGTGAATATTTCTGTGACATGTGGCTAATGTTTATTTATTTTAATTCAAAATAAGTGACTGATTTCAAGGAGAATTACTCGTAGGCAATATCACTGTGCTGAATTATTCATTTTTTCATCATAATGGCAGTACTTTATTCTCGGATAAAATTTTATCTCGGATTGAAAAACTGGCCCTAAAAAAGTCTTAACCTGATTCTGTGCTTCTTCAAGTCAAAGTTTTATACGGTTTTTAGCGATAATTAATTTATAGTTGTAAATATTTGACGTAATTTCTAAATAGATTCAAATTTGGCGCTTATAGTTAAGAGAATAAGAAAAATTATGTGATGAATATATAGATCGATCTTTATTATAAAATTATTTTTTATCGTGAAATTTGGTACCATCAAAAAGATCGTAATTTGAACTCTCTAAAATTGAAACCGTGAATATCTACTATTTCATAGTAAAACATAGACTAAAAAGCATACTTTGCATTACTAAATAGTGAATATCCAATGTTTCAATGTTTTGAAGTGACAGTGATTTTCTCCTGTTTAAGTTTTGGTGAGTGAATTTGTATTTTCAAGGTTTGATAATTTTTTGACGAACGTCAGTTTATCATCTAAATTATTAAGAGAATGAAAAAAAAAATTGTGACGGTCGTATGTTTATTTTAAAACGAACTTTTAAAGTTCAATTTGATATCATTAGATAAGCCTTCACCTGAATTTGTGTTTTTTCATGATTTTATACATTTTTTGGTGATAGTCAATTTTTTATGTTAACCTTTTGAAGCAGTTTTGAATAGTTTATTCGTTTAATAGCTTTGTTCCTTCACATTTTCCATTAAGTTATTCGTAATCGATGCTCTCATAGCAATATTATTTTTTTAATTTATTTAAAAACTACCCAAATTATGAATATTGTTATCAAAAATATTGAAAAATTACTAAGCTAAAGTTTTCTTAATCATAATTCATGATTCTCGGAAATGACGGAGTGACTGTACGTTGCTAGTTATAAATATTTTACCGTTTTAAACAATATTATGTAGAAACATCTACTCTGGTAAGTTAAAAACTCTCAAGCTCAATTGAATTAAGCAATCAATGGAACATTTAAGTAGATAAACTTAGATAGAAAATGCTGAAAGGTTAATTCAACGTGAAGTAAAGCAAATCCGATTGCTGTACAATAAAATAAAGAAAATAATAAAAATGATGATACTACAAGACCACCCTTGAGCACGTACGCCCTGACCACTCTAGAAACGGCGAGCTCTCGAATTAGAGCTGTCTACTCAGCTGTACATTTTGTTCAACGCGTCACTACCACATACATTTTTCATCTTGTCTTATCTTCCAAGTATAGTTTTTTTTTTCTATTTTTTTTTTTTTTTTTATTTTTTTCTCTTCACAATTGTTCGCATCATTAATTCGGAAATTTTATTTTCCGTTATAAAAATCACTGATAAGAGATTTACGAAAATAACAATTTATAGAAATAATGATGAATAAAAAAAATTTTTACATTTTTGATATGAAGAAAAAAAATCTACACTGATGTAAAAAGTAAGTAAAAAAATTATTGAGCCAAATAAAATTTACTTAAATCAAGAAAAATTTTTTAGCTCAAGAATTTTTCAGCTTGACTCTAATTATAAAATTCTTCATAATGACTTTCTTGGTTCAAAACTTTTTCTTTTAACTCAACTTAATCTTTTTATCTGTGTAGAAGGTAATCGTTTTTTAATTCTTGTCATCGTTCAGGAATGCTCATTGATTGTTATATTATTGTACAAAGATAATAATAATGAAGAAAAATATATATAAATATTATTGGTAATGTTGTTTTCCTTGGAATGAAAAGATCCATCCATACGAGGTTACGTTTCTCCAGAATAAGGAGTAAGCGTTCATAAGTTTTATTCAGTGGCATGCGTCCTCGTCGCATGCTGGACACACGATGTCGATGATGACCGCAACGATGCCAAGTCATTGATTTTGTAAATGCATGGTATTATATAAATTGAATTGAATAAATTTCGAAAATTATCGTTTTACCTGTTGCGTACATATAGTGGGTGTTAGGATATACTTATCTCATCAGAAACAAATTTGTTTTTTATTTATACTATCGTAAAATTAATTATAATAATCACAACGAATGAATGAATACACAGAAGGTTTTTAAATTAAAAAGTGATGTAGTAATTATTAGCTTTATACACGTCAATAAATATACTTAAGCAATTAACGAGAAGCTCTGTGCATAAATATGTGATGAGATAGTTTTGCATTAGAAGTAAACCTTGATATACTTGTGTTCACACGCTTTTTAACGAGGTCAACGATTTCCACCTTCCGTTGAGCAAGTTACACCAAAGAGCCTAGGTTTAATGTTCAGTGTGTTATTATAATATGTATTTCATTACGAACCGGGGGGATAATTTAAAATATTATGTTTGAGTTAGTTAAAATTAAAATGTAGAAAAGTTAACAAAGAATAGAACATGATTCATATTTATATTGTGTACTAGCAGAACGTGTCCGCGAACGGACAATAAAAAAGATAGACATAAATATAAAATATGGAAAATATTTATATGAACTTGTGATTGTGTTTAATCAGTTAAAAGCTATTAAATAATTGAATTCTTTTTTTTATCATTCAGAAGATAACTGATTAATAATTTAAAAAGTTTAATTTTTTTTGTAAAGATATTGTCCGTTTTATACTGTGAAAAAAAAAAAAATATTTGTTATCAAGAATATGATAATATACACAGAAAAAAAAGTTCACTTGAGTCAAGAAAATATTTTTCTTCTTAATTATTTTCTTGAGCGAAAAAAAAATTTTTTTTAACACAAGAAATTTCACTTATTCCAACAAAATAAATTCTCTTGCTTTAAAAAATACGTATCTTGATCCAAGAAAATTTATTTAAGTCAAGAAAATGATGTTGTTTTGAAAAAATTCAGCCTCTTACTTCAAAAAATTTAGTTCTTGATAGAAGTAAATTTTCTTGTTTTGAGAAAATTTCTCTCTTGCTCCAAAAAATTAAATATCTCGATAGAAGTAAATTTTCATTAATATTTTTATTGATTAACACAACTTCGGTCTTCCTTCAGGCACCCGAAAATTTTCTCCAGTCAAGAAATTTTTCTTTCTGTTTACAACCTTAAATATATTACACCCGAAAAAAAAGTTTACGTGAAATTATTATCGTTTTCATGAATATTTTTTAGGCGAAACATCAACTGAATAAGCCTTTTTTCTTACTATATGAAATTTTATTTGAATTTTTAATATTAAAAAAGTATTGAATTAAGCAAATAAATGTGATAAGAAAATATTTTTTCTTAAATAAAAGCACAAGACTTTTGCATTCAAAGCTTATGATTTTTTTTTTTATAAAAAGTAAGAAATGGTTGTCCTTACAGCTAAAAAAGTTAACATTGAAATCAAGAAAATAACCTCTTAATTTATGTTTATAAATTTTTTGATAATTAATAATAATTCAAAAATGCACCGATGATAGGACTCTAACCTAGTTATTACGAACAAATTTCAGTCCCTACAAATTTTCCTGAGTCAAGGAAATTTTTCTTGATTTACGATAATCTTCCTCCTATGCATAGTTCAAATTTTTTGACATAAATACCAAACTATAATTTAATTAATTATTTTAATTTGTTACAGGCGCAATGACTTAGAAATAAAATGACCGCCACTATGGGCTTATCGCAGCAACAGGTTGCATCTCAGGACACGGTTGATTATGGAAATTATTTGCAATCATCGCACAATCGTAAAGTCCTCGGCAGCATAAATGATCGATATCAACTGCAGAATAATCAAAATCTTAAACAGAACATCAGAGATCACAACACGAGCTTCACGAGCACTAAAGGCTTGCTCAATGGACCAGGACAGAATAATTGCTTCCTCAATAGCGCTGTTCAGGTAATTAAATTTATATTTTATTTTTATTTTATGTGTGCAATCTACTCAACCGTAAATCCTTACAATCAAGTAAGTAGCTTATAAAAGATTTATATTAAAAATAAATCAAAAAAATAGATTTTTCATTCCATTATAAAACAAAGAGCAAAGAACTTGATTTAATTGCAGTGATATATAACTTACACATTTAATAAATTAATATATTAATCCTTTGTGAACACGTATGTTATAACATGTCACGCGTATAATTGCGCCCTTTGACCGGGAGTGTGGCGTGGTCGCGATCACTTTCTCTATGTATACCCAACCGGTCACTAATTTTCCAACTATCTCGCTGATCAATCAATAAGTCTTTGTGCACGAATGTTATTGCTATTGAGTATAGGTACAAAGAGAACTAAACAGTGTATGTGAGCTGAGAGCTGCAAGCGACACGTAATACATATAATACGCTATATTTCAAAAGCCAGAAAGGTGTGTCAAGATATACTTTGTCTTTTACTACGACATTTATAATTATTTGAATAAATTAAGGTACGGCAGATTAATTTGACCTATATTTTCTTCTATTTAACGACACGTTGTCTTGTTTTTTTTGTTTGCTGTTATAAATATTACCTTTAAGTATTAACTCTATTCTCTATAATCGTGACTTTGATAACTGTGTAGCTCAAATAAGTACTGGCTAAAAGATAAAACTCTGACCCATAAATACTGGTGAGATTCTAACGCTTGATGAGTTTGGAAATTAGTCAAAAGAGATTTCTTGGATGGAGAACTACACGATTAAATTCACATCTTACCCTGTACTTGTTTAAAAGTTTCACTAGCTTTAAATCTACTTTAAGATGTATTTATAAGTTGTCAAGAGTATTTTACATTTTCAAAGTTTGGTCAAATCCTTTAAATTCTAGTGAACTGGAAGTAATTGTTGAAAAAAAAATTAATTTTTTTTTATTGAAATATTACAATAACTAATCATTGAATAAGTTAAAAAATAAATTTTTCAAGTGAGTTTAAAGTTTTTAACGTTAAACAGAAATTTTATGTCGTCAGAAAATTATCAATAATACGTAACCATATTTTTTTAGTATACTACGTGTAAAAACAAACAATTTTTGAAAATGTTATTTTTAAAAAGAATTTTTCTTAATCGAAAAAAATGAGGTTAAAAAAAATTTTAAGCACCGTTTTTATGTGTTCAAATATTGCAAACTCTACATTCAAATAATTACCAAGCGTTTTAATTTTAGAAAAGAACGGCATTCAAATTCAAATGGTCGTTTAACTTGAAAAAGACAGTAGTATTTAAAGGGTATCAAGTTCACTTGAAGTAATACGATATAGATAGGTTTATTCTACTACAATAAGTTAAGTAAGTTGGTAAAATTGAGCATGAAAGAACAAGTTACTGAACAAGACTCTTATAACTTGGGAGTTGATTGTTTTAACACCTGGATCAAAAATGAACAGAAAAATAAAATAATAACTGGCTACAAATAACGATTGCTCAACTACAGTACAAGTAATACTGCTCTCTTCCCCCGCTAGTCTCCCGTTTCCGGGAAGTGATTAAGTTAAAGTCTGGGTGTTGTGATTTTAGCAAGTAACACGCGTACGCGCAACATTATTTCCATTGAAAGATGAATTTATTTCGTACATCAGACATCAGATTCAAGTACATCTTATCGAAATGACTTGTTAAATTTTATGCCTTATTTATGTACGCACATCCACTTAAAAGTCGTTCATCGTGGGAGGAATCTTGAAAAAACTGCTGGCTGTTAGTCGTATACAGCAAATTTTTTATTTGTGAAGTAGAATAGCGGTCTAGTGAAGTAGCAATTTAACAGTAGGGTAAATAAGCGAAGGCGAAGGTGAGAGTTTGCTCCGACCCGGGACTTCCATGACATCGACGTGTTCGCATCCGGTCGTTTTCAGCACCCACGCTTTTATTTACCGTCTTGAGGTTAAAGTAGAACTGGGTTCAAGGTTTGTGTGGCATCGACTTGCCACGAAAGCTTTAAGTTGTATAATTTGTCTTACATAAATTAAGTACTTGTTGCAATCTATCCTGTGGCTTCTTTCTATTGTTCATGTCATGGTCATGCTTTACATTTAAGAAAATTGAAAAATCAAAAATAAGAAAATCTACAATGAATAATGAAATGAATTGTAAGTTTAATATAAATATTAGGGTGGCGCAAAAAAACCGACTATTTTTTTTTTCAGTCTCGAGTGAAAAAATGTTAATTTTTGATGTTTTAAGAGCATAAAAAAAATTATGAGCGACCTTTCAAAATTCGAATTTTGAACTGAAATTTTCAGAAACTTATTTTTTTTTTTCTATAAAATTATACCGTAACGAGAAAAAAAATTTAAAAAAAAAAAAAAAAAAAAAATTTGGAGTGAACCTCTTAAAAATTTTTTTTTTGAGCTGTCCTTTGGTGAGGGCTCTTAAAACATCAAAAACTAACATTTTTTCACTCGAGACTAAAAAAAAAAATTAGTCGGTTTTTTTGCGCCACCCTAATAAATATCATTGAAGCAATTACAATTAGGAAAAATGCTTAATCTTGAAAAGTTGAAAGTAAAGCACAACCTCAAACGCTTTGAATTACTAGGCATATAAATCATAAAATTATTTTTATGGTAGTAATTAAACGTAACAATAAATTAAATAGTATACTCATTATTTATTGACATCAATAAACTTATTTGCGTTAATTTTTTTCGTGACTAGTGAATAGTGTATTATATTAAATATCCGGACGTACACTCGAGCGTTCAGTCATTGAAAACGTTGCACTCGGCTGGGTCATGATGTCACTTGCAAAAGCTCATCGTACTAGAGTTCAAGGTTATTTATAATAATTGTACAAGTAACTATACCGTGTTTTAACAAAATCTAATGATTCGCACAGTTAAAATACTCTACAGGAAGTTATTATCAGTATTCCCACTGTCCTAAAAGCGATTTATATATATATGTATAGTCTCATTATATGCAGTGTAAATATTGTATTTATAATTTAAACCGAGAGAAAATTTAACGAACAACTATACTATATGCATACTTTACTCTGCAGCTTGGAACCCTAAAGTAGTTTTCTCGTAATACTGCTGGTAGACGAACAGAACTAAAACGTTATGACTTGAAACGAAACGCTATAAACGTCGATGAGAAGTACGTAAATGAGCTACCCAAGTTCCTAATTGAGAATGCAAAGATGAAAAAAAATATGAGTAAGATATATCGACTGTTTCGCTTGTTTAACTTCTCTTTTACCCTTATATACAATATAATTTTAATTTAAACCTTCTACCTTCTCATTTACATAATAGTATTGTGAAAGTTCCTAACTGCTAGGATTCAGTTTTACTTATTAACATAATTTGGAACTTTAAATAAATTAGAATTAGTGAATAGTTTTACTGGAATTTAGCAGATATATTCCATAGCAGAGAGAGATGCATCTTGCTCGGTAATATTTACAAAAATTTTTATTACAAAAGCGGAAGTAAATTTACCGTTTAAAAAGTAGTAATGCATTAATAATCAAATACAATAAAATAATTATATAAACGTACTCCTTATATGATATCATTACAACGGGAAGAAATGACTCATGCTCTTGAAGGTTAAAGGATTTTTAGTTAAAACTTACACCGGACATCCCACACTCACGTGACTCAAGTTCATTGTCACTGTCTTTATGATTTAACTCCCCTTGTATTTATTCTTATTAGATCTATTGAATAATTTATTATGACCCTTTAACTAATTATACATCATCGACTCGTTATATATATATATATATATATATATATATATGAATTATATGTACTGTTAGGTCATTGAGGTTAGATAATAACGCCTACTGGAACTGGAAGATCGATGTTCTTCAGGTGCACAAAAAACATTGACCACGCTCTGCACCTGACTTATTATCCAATATATAAATCCACCCTCTTGAGATTTCGTCCTTAGGCACGTGCCTCTTATTTTGGGATGTATTGCAGCTGCCTGGATAATCGTGACCGGGTGAACATCTCAGTTGATGGATATCATCGTCCCATTAGTTTTATTTTTATTTTCAAAATAAAATTACAATTTTTTAATCTTTACCTGAAACAGCAATAATAATTGAAATAAAACCATTCCTTTAGAAAAAAAAAAAAACCTTTTCCGCTGTGAATAAAAATTTTTCAATATTCGTTAGCACAAGCTAGATCGTAGAAACGTTTTTGTTTAATCCCATCTTTTTCTTTACAGTTGTTGACTTCCGTTTGTTGTCTTTTACACTTTATTTGATAGGCTTTTGTATAGTTAACTGAAATTGTTTCCTTTAGTGATTTCTCGACACCTGAAAAAGTAAAACTTGTATAAAAATCATTAAAATATAACATTGGGAAAAGTTTATTGTCGAGTGGTAAAATTTACTGGGCCATGAATCCGGAATTGGTTTCTGTTTAAAAAGATGTAATGCTAATGATGCAAATGGACGTGTACATATAGAGGAAGATGTATTGTATAGTAGTCGGAGTGGTCACAGAACAACGGTTTTACTAACTTGTTGCATACGACCTGAGTATATACATATAGCAGGTGTCTTTGAATTTCATTTCTGACTCATGGATGTACGACCAGGTGAAACGCCAAAGGTAAAAGCTTCATCCATCTACATATTCATGTGTAAAGTTCAGTAGTTTTAGGATCCCTTAATCTATTGTTTTGCACGAATTATAATATGAAATATATTATCTCTAAAATTAATAAAGAAAACTAATTCTCTATTATCTTCAACAAAAAATGATGAAAAAAATTAAAAACATCAAATTAGTTGTTTGAATTTCAGAAAAAAAAAATCCTTTTTTTATCCATTTTGTAGTGTGAAACTTTGTTAACACGATAGTATAAAAAATGTATCAATTGACATAAGTTTTTCAAAATAGGTCTATTTTATCAACTAAATGGACCGTATAAAAATTCCATGTCGATCAATAATCATTATATATCTTATTTCTCTTAAATATTTTTTTTATGCTGTACGGTTGGACCTTTTTTAATTCTTTACTAATCTTAAAAATCCAAATACCATGAAACAAGCAATAAATTCAAAAAAATTTTTTTAATAATAAAATTAATTTATAAACAACTTGTTATTTAAAAAAATCTATTGATAATATACTTAACCATATTGAAAGACTCTGTAAAGCGTCATCTATCAATAGTCTGTTTAATTAACATGACCGCTTTTGGATTATTAACATTTTAGGCGAAAGTGTAATCTATTATGCAAATCAATTAAATAAAATCGACACATTTTTTTTTTAAGCTTGACATTAATTGTTATTGACAAACTAACGTACGAGTATGTTAATAAGTGAACAGATGGGGCTTTTGGCTACCGAAGTGTTAGTGCAACGAGCAAAGAGAGTGCATCCACACACGAGTGCTGAAAGTCCCATTCACTTAGTTCATATATAAATAAAAATATTCCACAGTATTGTGATCAAAAAAAGGTATAATGAGAAATTTTTCGTATCAAGTTTACTTCTTTTTATCTTTTTCGTTAAAATATTAGCGTATAAAAAAAAAAAAATGAAAGTATTTTAAAAATAAGAGGGTGACACGGTCGGTTAGTGATGAATTATTGATTGAGTTTGACTATTCCATGGTTTGAAATCCTCCTTCTGATCTATACATAATACCGTACCCAAGTTCATCCACTACGTAGGTGGATTTTAAAATTGGTAAAACTCTATTACGATGATCCTGTATACATTAGTTACGCAATGACGAGTACACGACCCATTATAGTGATTTACTAAAAAGATAAGTAAACTTTTTTAGTATAAAAGGGCCTATAGTCTAGAGTGCAAGTTAAACAAAGTAAAATATAGCTATAAAACGAAAAGGACAGATGATTAAGGTATAAGTACAAGTTCATATATATATATTATATATATATATACATATAAGTTCACCCGGCTATGAACGTCTTAAAAACCACATGTGGGAAAGTGCCATGATGCGAGACTCTGAGAAACGCGGGTGGCTTTGATTATGAATTTAATTTCTGTTCTTATTTAAACAATTTACATAATTTAACTAACTTATGTAAATATTAAATCGTTAATGAGCGTCTACTACAACGGCTATGATATTACGTATTATGATATTAATTTAATTGTTCATAAAATTAAACGAAACATAAATTTTAAATTATTAATAAATCTGGTTAAGGGACAAGAAACGTTTGAATTCATTCCATACTACATTATAAAGTACTTAATATTTTCTTATTACTCAATGTTAATTAACTATTTATTCATTTCAATTACAATACCATAGGTTTATTTTTTTTCATTCATTGCTATAACTGCAAAGAAACAAACGATTGAAGCAGAAAAATTATAATTAAATGATATTTTATGTTTTATATTTACACGGTTGTTTATGTATTAGTTATGGTTATGAGAATATAACGGCGAGTTAAAGAGGTCCTTTCAATGCATGTGAATCGAAGGAAGTATAATATTTCGAATATATATTAAAGAAAAAAAAACTTAATTGACGAGGAAAAATCTTGAAGAGAGAAATCATATTACTTTTGTTGCATTTGTACATTGAATGGAAATTTAGAAATCAAATTTTTCGTGATCAAATCTAAATTCTCAAAAAAGCGCTCTTCTAAGAGATGGATTTATAAGTAATTTATTGAATATCAGAACGTTTTTTTAGAGATTTTTATTTGCTTAAAATATAGAAATTAATATAACACATTGATTTTACAAATTTTCATCATTTTTCAACAGAAATATTTCAATAACAATAAACAATGAGCTTTATAAAATTAATTTTGAGTTTTTTTTAACCAGTTTAAATCGATATCAGGAAAAATTATTATTATTTAAATGAAAATTTTTATTGCATTTTTAAAAATTCAATTTAGAGAATTTTTACGACAGAAATATAGAAGATTTAATAAAAATACAGATTATTAAAACAATCACTGAAAAAAAAAGCCTTATACATACACAGAAAGAAAAATTTCTTGACTGGAGAACAAAATTTTTGGCTCAAGTAAATTTTCGGTCGCCCGAAGGAAGACCGAAATTGCGTTGGCCGAAGTAAAAATTTTTCTTGAAATTCTATTCTTGGTGAAAGTAATTTTTTCTTAATTCAAATTATCATAAATACTTGATACAATAAATTTTTATATTTGATCAAGATTTTTAGATACATTAGGGAAGCAGCGCCACTTACTTCAGCTGAGAAAAAAATTATCTCATCTTAGCAAAATTTTTCTCTTGGATATTTGATACCCATTTTAGATCATTTTAGCGCGCAATTATACATATTGAATGAAAAAAAATAATTCAATATTATTTGATCTTCCCATTTGACATATTAGTCAATAGAAATATTAATGAAAATTTACTATCAAGATATTTAATTTTTTGGAGCAAAAGAGAAATTTTCTCAAAACAAGAAAAATTTTCTTGACTTAAATAAATTGTCTTGGATCAAGAAACGTATTTCTTGAAGCAAGAGAATTGATTTGTTGGAATAAGTGAAATTTCTTGTGTCAAAAAAAAATTTTTTTTCGCCCAAGTAAATAATTATGAAGAAAAATATTTTCTTGGTTCAAGTGAACCTTTCTTTCTGTGTACTATTGGTTCTTGTCGAAAAAGTATGTTAATTAATAAATATTTTGAAATTTCATTAGAGATATTTTTTATTTGCTCGATTTCATTTTAAGCATTTCAACTTACTTGTCACTTTGCCTGTAAATTAGTGTAAAAAAAGTAGTTTGATAATTTTTTTTTGTTTTTTCAAATACATAGTTGATCATTTAAAAAAAAGTTCTGACTCTTGTATAAAAAAATATTGATTTTCCGAAAGTTATCTTTTCTTTCTGAGTACTTTTATTCACGAAGGCTAACGATAAGCCTTCTTTGGAGGTGTAATTTAAAAAATGAGTCTTCAATAATAGCTAAAAATAAATTACTAGTACAACCGACCCTTTGTCTCCTACCTAAAAAAAGATTTCTACTATTTAGTGGGTCATCACTCACGCATGTCCCGTTGAGTGAGTCTTTTTTTTTATATTTACTACAAGTAGTAAAATCTATCAGAAACCTGTATCTTCGAGCTCCAGCAGTTTTGCTCCTATATAGACAGTTGTTGGATCAACCTGTGAAATCTAACCCCAAGTATAGAGTGTAGCACGTACATCTTAGTCTACTTCTTCAGCAATACATTTCCACGAGGCTCTTTGTGTCATTTGGTTCTTATCGAGCCACTACATCCAATGTATATTTTACTGGACCGTAACCATCTCACTGATCTCAAGTTCATGTACCTTCTTTTATTTTTAACTCTACTGCAAATAATTATTTTATTTTATTGCAATACGCTCGATTTTTTATTTTTTTTTCTTTGACTCTCCTGATTGTTTTAAATTACATTACTTAACTTTCTCATTAATCATTATCATTATGTTTAAAGAATACTTTATTTTCATTGACAATTATTGAAATACATACATTTTGTAGAGCAAAAGAATTATAACAAAATATTGGTTTCATGTAAAAAAGTTTTTCTGTGAACAATTTTAGCTGATGAGTACATTTAAAGCCGTTTCATATTTAACAGCTATTTATTATCGAATTCCTTTCTATTCGTTATACGTATATATATATATATTATCTTAGAACTATTATAGTTTAGAGATGCAGGGCGTGGTCACTAAATGCATACAGACAGTAGTAGTAGCGGTAATGCAGGCCGATCAAATCAACTCCGAGAGCAAGAGCTAGGTAAGGTGATTGTAAAAAAATTACCGAGGAACGAGAACGCGGCTAGAGTAGTTCATTAGCTTTAGAAAAAAAAATAAAACTAATAAAATAACAAAAAAAAATAAATAAAAAATCCGATTGAAGCATATACATGAAAATATACGCTTTAAGCTTACGGGTCTTTTGGTTTTTCACTTCTGTGGTACTATATACGCTTACACATATTCGTATTATCGGTATATATTTTGATTACACACCAAGCTGGTGCCGTTACGTAAACATTCGCGCAAAATATACAGAGATTTATTTTATTTGTAACTCAACAATTTTCCTATTTTCTCATTTTGTAGCAAGCATAAATTTTACTTACTTTATCCGTGTTAATTTTTTTCTGACCTAAGCCATCGTAAAATCCAAATCGTATTTCCGCCAAGTTTTACTATTTTTAGTTTTATTTTACAGCCAATGAAATTATTTAGGATTTACCAACACAAAAAATTTTCTGCTTACAAAAATAAATTCATCAAATTTTTTTTTCAATAAATAAATAAATAATATGAATGTAAATTTTGTTACAAACAATTTTATAAAATTAAACCAGAAAAACAAAACTAAGATTTATCATGTTGAAAAAATTAATTTATTTAAGTGTACTATTGACGTTGCTTTATAGTGCAGAAGATTATTTTCTTGTTCGTGGTGCGGAATGCTACTGGGATTTCAAGTGTCTTGTTTTCATCATTATTCCTTCAACAATAATTAGGATAAATTTCTTTCTGTACTTAAATATTTCTTCAGCTTAAGCTCGTGCCATTTATTTTGTTTTACCGCAACTCACTGGGATCGTAACCAGCCGACCCTCAATTTTCGAAGAACGTTCTTCAGAATTATGTCCAGGATCATAAACATCGTAGCAGCACATACACAGACTCTCCAGCAGAGTTAAGTAAAAGTGTATTACAATAAACGTATACATGTACATTGTACAACCAAAGAAATATTTTACTTTGCAACTTTTCAATAATAATAATAATAATAATAATAATAATATTTTTTTTCTTCTAACATTATAGTGTTTTCAACATGAACATGCGTGAAAATTTCAATGAGTTAATTTTAATATAAATGTGTAAGCCTTTTTATTAACAGTGTTAGAGGTTCATTGACCATAATCTAGATTTTGAATTAATTGAGTCAAGTGTAACGAGGCTTTACCACGTTGATACGGTAACTGCACCACGTGGGAGCCTTTTTATACAACCGCGTATAAACACTCACTCTCCTGACTCAATTTACATCAATGAAATAGCATCTACAATCTACAATTACAAACTCTGATGCAATCGTTAATTTAATCTAATAATTCATGCATATATATTTTTTATTCTTATTTTTTTACACTCACACACGAGTGCTTGGCGGATTTCAATATACCAATTAGCGACACAAACTTATGCATACAATCACTCCTCCATTCAAGTGACAATTACCATTAATCTCTATTTCCTGTCTAACTTGCATCTGTTAAATACACACACTGGAGATAAGAGTAAATGATACACGAAGTGACCTCAATGTATAACTTTAAGCACTCCAGTAATCGCTTCCGTTATAAAAAAAAAAAACCTGTGATCATTAATTTTAAAATTTTGATTGACAGAAATTATTAGTTTCAATAGAAAGTTAGAAGGATACATATATATTAATAACTAATTGATGCACAAAAAAATATTCATTCGCTTGGAAGAAAGAGAAAAAATATAATTTATAATTAATATTAAATCAGTGAAGAAGTGAGCTTTGTAGTAACCGCTAGTAGCTTATGTTTTTTTATGAAAACACTTGAGCAATAATTGATGGATAAAATTATTATTATTATTATTATTATTATTTATTCAGCTGATGATATCAACTGGTAGCAGAAGGGAAGCTAAAAAAAAAGGTCTCGGTGGTTATTCTACGAATAATCATAATGTCTTAAGTTAATGTAGTTTATATAAGACTACAGTTGTGGATAGAAGTCAAATCGAGTAAAGTAAAGCAGCATTAAGTCTCTGTGAAAAACTACTCAAAAGCAGCAGATCCCACGTGGTTCAAGCACCGTGACCACTATATGTATAAATGTTGAATAGTAAAAGTTAAACCTATCTATATGTGTACACTTATGACGAGTGTCGGGACGATGAACGTCATTGACCACATGAGGGTTGATGAAGTACTGAAGACTATTAGTAAATTTACAATTAAATTTTAAGTGATGAAGAGTATGTCTGATACCCATAGCAATTACGTCAAAACTAGTAGAGAAGGATGAAATATATATGAATAGGAGGAATAATCATAAACGGAAGTTGCTACCGGAACAACTGTTTCTTCGCAACAAGTTCACATGCTTTGGCTACTATATATTTTATGTACAATTTATCATCATCAGGTTGAGGTCAGAATAATTTTCTTCGTCTTATGTCAGTGGGCGAAGTTGTAGTAGTTATTGTGTAGCATAAGAAGCTTCGTCCACCGTTCCGTTCCACCTCCGCACTTAATACGTTGATCAGATAGAAGATAAAAACAAAGTTTCACACGCCGCGATCCTTTTTATCAAGCTTTTAAGTGTCTTTACAAATCTTTTCTCTTGATACGATAATTATTGTTATTATACATGAAATTTACCTTTATTGGATATTAATTTATTCGATTTTAGTTTTTATATGCTTTAAAATTTTGATCATACATATATATGAGTGTGTAATGATGTAAATTCATGAAAGTTGATAGTTAAAAAGTTTTATTATATCTTACCAGCAGTATGTTAATGAGAAAGATGTGAATAGTTAATACTGTTAGCTAGAAGAAACAGTGAGAAATAAAATGATTGAAAAGACGAAGACAGACTTAATTGGTCGAGTAGAGAAGAGAAATAAGTTTATTGGTCAACGTATTATTTCGATAATTTTTATTTATTTTTTTCATCGATGCTTTAATAGGGTCACGGCACCTGTTATTTCAGGGAATTATTTTGCTGACAATAGTCACGTTGGTCATGACGAACTGTACTGTGTACATACCGTTCTCTATAATCTATTATTAACATATTTTTGAAATAAATAAAAATTTTTTTCAGTTACGCTTACACACGACTGTATTATTAATTCAATATTTAAGAAAGACTATATGAAGTTTTTAATAAATTACAAAACTAGATATAGATGTGTAATATTATTTAACTGAAGAAGATATATTTAAATTTTTGCAAATAAATGATTTAATTAATTATGATAGGTGTTTGAGATAATGAGTATACAGCAATCACTTATATGAATATAAATTGGAAGTTTAATTTCATTTAGTAGAGTTGTATTTAATATGACGACTATTATCATTCATCTTCCCGAGATTAAAATTTATAAAAAATGATCATTTTCAAATATCTTTTTTTTTTTCTTCAAATTATTTTATTTCACTGTGAATTTATGATACAAATTATAAACTAGTAAAAAATATTTTTTTCAATTTAAAGTTTTCAATGTTAACGAAAATCTTATTTTTTTTTTTTTTTTTTTTTTTTTTTTTTTTTTTTTTTCGTATTTTACATGTATTTAAAAAAAAAAAAATAAATGTCAACTTCTTGATTTTATTGTTTTTTCAATATTGATATTTAAAAAATTTTTTATTCTTAATTGTTCTATTTTTTATAAATTTTAAGAAAGAAAATATGTGATAAATAAAAAAATTGTACATATTGTTATTAGTGAAAATATTGTGGACCTACTTGCAAATAATTAGTCAAAACAGAATTTTTACAAACTCTCTAAAGTGTAAATTTAAAAAATGAAAAAATCAAAACTTGAATTAGTATTTGATAAAATTATTTTTTGGGCATTACTCCAAAAAATTTTATTCATTTTAAATGCTCCTTTTTCCGTCAATCGTATAAAAAATTGAATTATTCGATTTTGATGTTTCAACAGTAGTTGTATTACTAAAACCTAATCAATCAATTATCCTACACTAAATATTAATCAGAACCAACTATGTTAGAAAGTTATCGAACTAGAGAATAAATGACATTGAATAATTAAATGTTATTCCAAGTAATGAACGATCATATTATTCTCATAGTAGCAATATTCCGAAAATAATATTAAGCAAGTCTCCATCATCTTGAATAAATATTTCAATACATAAATATATCTAACTAATGATTAAAAGCATTCATTTATTTTTATGATGTATATTATTATTAAATAAAGGTAAAATGGAAAGTGGGTGACGTCATTAATATTTCAATGTATAAAAATAACAGAGAGGAAGAGAGGAAATAAAAAAAGATAAAAAAACTGGTAAGATAGCATATATTTATTTATGTATATTGAGTAGAAGTCACGTGTAACTGTCTCAGCTGTCCGACGTAGTACTACTGCTTACTATAAAACCAAACGTGTCCTACTCATACTCGTAACCGCAGCTCACGGAGATCGTGAACCAAGATGGCGGCGGGTCAATATCCTCCCGCCAGTTAAGAACAAGGATGTAAGTACTCTTAAAGTCCCCAACGGGTCCGTGTCTCCGCCAATCACGAGACGCGTCATTCTGTTCCCCAGGAGCACAACACACACACACACCATACTATAGATTGAATTGCTTGGTCTCTTCGCCAGCAGTTCAGGATAGGACCACAAAAGTCTCCCGCGCGCGCGAAACGCTGCTGGCGCCCGCTGAATCTTTTTCTGCAAACTGGTTTTAAGCAACGACAACAAAAACTCCAGGGCCATACAAGCAGATAAACAGGATTGCTTTGCTTGAACTCTTGTCTTTCGTCTCTTGTCTGCAACCCAGAACAAAGACATTATATCCATTTAATTTTAAATAAAATCACGATAAAATTCACTCCGACATTGTTACATTATGCACTAGGTTACACACATTAAAAATGTTAACATCTAATCTTTCATCCAAGAAAGTGGAAAAAATTGTCTTGTACCTATGATAGAGCTACCAGATTACCTGATTACCTACTGAGTTAGCTGATCATGTAAGCGTAGACAAGAACTTATATAAAATATAAATATAAATGAATGAATTCGCTCTACGCTACTATTATATGTAACGTGTATAATAATGGGACTGCCGTATACGTAACTCTGTAATCGAGATTTCCAATATATTTTTGCGGTTTCCTTTATATTCTTGTCAACAATAAAAGCAATCATCCGGTTTTTGAAATTTGTCAACATTTTACGAGCTATTTCAGCTTTAGAACGAAACGTATATCCCTGACCCCTCTGACCACCCACGATATTGGTGTGGAAATAACTGTGGGATGCTCGTGATGTTCGTGGGTGTCCTATGGGGAAGCTAAAAATTTATCAATAAAATTTACAACCCTCTATTTTTGTAGGCACTGAATAATTTTTTTTTTTTCATTGCTTAAATAATTGTGGAGATTTTTAATATAATTTTAAATGGGAACCTATTTAAACATTATTTTCTAGGTAGCTGACAAATTATGAATGCTTTTGACCATTAACTTAACAGTGTTAGTCATAAAATGTAGTACATGACCATTAACCATGTATGTTTTATGAAATTTCGCGAATATCATGTATGTATACATTAAACTTACTCCAGTTTGGATCATAAAACCGGTTTTGATCGTAATGTAGACACCGGTAACCTTCTTAGCTGCTACCAATCTCTCGTCCACTTCTTCAGCTTCCCCACTCGATTTTTTTTCTTTCTTATATTCGCGAATCGCGAAAAGACTGGTTTCTCCCGTGTCTCTCTTTGTATTTAAATCTTTCTCTTCAATTATTTTCATTTTTTGCTTGTATACCGTACTTCTTTGGTGTAACATGTTTACCATTTTCCGTACATTAACATTACCCAAAACGAGGACATATCAGTCTGAGAATAATTTAGAACGATGAAAAACTTTCGGCTAAATTAATTTTTTACAGTTAAAAATATGATTCTGTAAAAGCTTTAATCAGATATATTTAAAGCATTTATAACTCATAAGTAAAACATTTATGTTCACTCATGTTTCGTGAAGCGAGACGTAATAAGATCTAGATAGCTGATAAAAAATTGTCTTGGGCTATGAAACACGATAAATCACGTTTATCCTTTCTTCACTTTTCAGTGATATCCATGCTGTATTTATATCGTACAAACTAATACCAGTAGAAATATTACGTCGCTGTATGTATGTATGGCTTATGTATTCTATTATTTTATTTTTTGAACTCGTTAATAAATGAAACGGTTGATTATACGCTGTGTAAAAATCGTACATGTATACATTTATGAAACTCTGAAGTTTTAGTCCGTACATGTGAGTATAAATAGATGTGCATATTTATGCACAAAGATATGAACTGATGGAGAATAGATAATCTGAGCTGTTAGTATACTATACAGAGTCTTAGTATACAAAGTGAAGCAGGACTCGTGGTGGCTGCAGGAGTAAAGAGAAGAAAACCAGTTTCGCTCGACTGCATCATCATCATTCTTATTTTACTTGAATTTTTATTTTTCTTATTTTATTTTTATTTCTTTTTTCTTTTTACTCTCATTTATACTCTCGTTGTCTCGAGTGCTTGGCGCGCACGTGCGGACGGCACCTCTCCATGCATATATGTAGTATACCTATATATATATATATATATATATATATCCGTATCAGTAAATGTTCTACCGACGTGGATGACAGCTGATGCTGCGCGATATTTTAAATAAAAAAAAAATAAAATAAAAAAAAAAGTATAAATGAAGGTTCCAGGCAGACAAAGAGACAAAGCAATTCACAGAATGATGATCCATAAAGTCCTTTACTAATAACCAATACGAAAAACTCGCAAAATTTTGTAGAATACTTTTTGGCGGTTTTAAGATATGCTATAGGTTTCTTATATTTTTTTACTTGCAAATTTTTCAGAAATTATTTTCAATTATGCAAACCTCAATACACGCTACCAAAACGTCTTTAATTTCAAGCAGAATCTTTGGAAATTGTTTTTTATGGTTGTGTTTGGTGAGATGCAAAAGGAATAAGAATGGAAAGTTAAGAAAAAATTGTATGTGTAAGACTTTTGTTTGGTTATTTTTTTTAATTTTTACACCTTAAAAATACTGAGGTCTCAGAATTAAACTTGCCACTTAAAAGTTAATTTTTCTGGCGTGTAAAAAGCCAAGTATTGAACGCCAAAGTAAACTCTTTCAACTGGAACAACTATGCTTCATGCTATTACAATGTTTGTACAATCTTTTTCTTTCTTTTTTTTCGGCACCACACACCACTCAATTCGCTGACTTTTTTTTCTTTGACAATTGAGTGAAGGATGACGTGCATATAATTTTTATCTGTTGTAATTTATAATTTATTTTCGGCTTATTAAAGTCTTTTGAAACATCGATTACTTTTTTTATTGGAAATTTTTACTTTATTTTTTATTTGCTGATAATATATTTTTAAATTTTAAAAATCGTTCCAGTATCTTAAGACGAGGTTTTAATATTTAAATATTTATTTGAAGATGATAGCTATATATTTTGCAATTGATATAAATAAAATATAACTCTGAAGTTGACAATCGGCATTCTTTACTACGGATAGAAGGATTCGTTAATATTTATTAATCTTTGTTAACTGTGAATAAATATTTATTTATAGTTAATGAAAACTTGTTAACTTTTAATAAATATTTGTTGAGAGCCTTGAAAAAAAAAAGAGATTATAAAAATTTTAATTTTACACTTTATACGATGCCACAACTAATGGATTATAGAATTTCATTAAATCGGCTAAATTAAGTTATCTTATAAAAAAATAGAAGAAATAAAATGAAACTTAATAGTGTATCATATTACGCGTATAAAAAATTATGGCATTATTTGTTTATGAACGATCTCCACATCCCACCGTAAACAAGACACATTCAGATAAAAAAAAAAAAAAAAAAAAAAGATTTAATAAATTAACAAATTGTTTCCAAATAAATAAATTTATTAACATGTAATAAATTTTTCTATCAATGTCATGTTGAACAAAACCCTTTTAATAAAACTTACAAATTATAAATGCGATGCAAAAGCGATATATTATTGATTTAACTTTTCAAATTGATAGTTCAATTATACTAATAACTTTCTAAATCTCTGACGAAGTGATCAACTTTATGTTTACATATCGACAAGTATTACTTGAGCTTCTATATATATAATTGGTTTCAATCAAATTATAGCTAGTTTCTGTGGGTAGATCAATCTAATATCGCGATACTATACTGCACTTTATGTAATTGATTCTCGGTTGCATTTGATAACTTCGCAATTCGTATATAAATATAATTTTGAAAATATTATAATTACTGAAGTACTAATTTAATTTACAATATTGAATATGTGATACATACTTGAAGAGATGGGTTAACGCAACAATGAATTTTTCTATTCTTGAACATCGTAAAAGTTCATCAAAATTTTACGATCTTCCAAAAATATGAGTGACGACCCATTTGAGTAAAATTTTATGTCTAGATTATAAAGCAGGCGATAAATATATCTACAGTAGAGACACTTTACATCAAAAGCTTAATATTCAAGGTTGCTTAGTTTGACGTTTTTGAAACCTTTAAAAATATTAATCCTACTATATACATTCCCTATAATCTTCTACAGAATTGTGAGAATTGGACATTCATGCAGTCACAAGATTTCTTTAAATTTTTCTTACTCATGTATGCATAAAATATTTCCGGTGACATCAATAAGAAAAAGATTATTAAATCTCTGAGCCCTGTTGTCGATTCAATTTAACCTTTTTGAGCTTACTTATATGTATTTCTTCTTCGAAAGTAATATATGAAGATTTAGAAAAAATATATTATAAATTACATTTTATGTTTGGGTTTAAACTAAAAAAGTCGACATGAAATAAAAAACTTATGTCGTTTAATAATAATTTTTACTTATTTATTGACTATAACCGTAATAATTAATTTATTAGTTCTTCCATTTTTATCCAACGAAAGATAAAATTTTCAACGCATTGATGAGTCTTAAGTTAATTTGTGGAAATTTTACAATCATCAAAAAGTCCCTTTAATTATTATCTTCAACAAAATTATTTTTCAATAAAATTAATGTTTGAGATATTATAATTATCTGAAATATTCTATAATACATTCAGGCACACTAAATATTAATCGATTACTGAATGTTAATGACTCGTACGCGTCAGTGCTGACGCATGTATACACTCACGAACTATTATCTGATAAAAAAAAGTTCTACTTAATTTGACCTGTAAGAATCTTTAAAATTAGTAAAGGTACAGTTACAGTGCAGAAATATGACTATTATTATATCTTTGCTATGTGTAAAATTGTGCTTAAAAATCTTCAGAAAGGAGCGCATTTTGTTTTTTCTTCAAAGCACACATGAGTCGTGCGGTAAATGATAATCATAGCCAGATCTGAATTTTTCCATCCACTCTTTCTAGATCTCGGATGCCCAATTTTAAAACTCAGTAACTGCAAAATTTTTATACCTGATTTTTTTTTTAGTATTGCTGCATTTTTTATAACTTTTAAACCTTAATTTCAAGTATTTTTTCTTAAAAATATTTATATTTGAGTAGTTTCTATTCATAAATCAAATTTGTCATTAATTTGGCGGGCAAACTTTTTTTTAATAAGAAAAATTGAAAAAAATTTTTAAATGTTAGTTATTGTGTTTTGAAATTGGGCAGCCGATCTATTTGTTCTTACAGAATATTTCTTATAGTTGATAGCGGAAAATACATTTATGTAAAAAATATCTGTACATCAATGGAATTATTCTAAATTTATATTTTTGTAATATTCTTTACGTAGACTACAATTTATAAAATAATTGTTCATTTTATTTTAAATCTAATACGTATTTTGGTTCAAAATTATATAGAACTTTTAAATTTCAAAATGTGCTGTTATGAAATTTAAAACTGCAGATTCTTAAAATTTTACTCATAATAAAGAATTTTCTTGAACCAAAATAGTTTCAGGAAAACCTAAATTGTTGTGAAACAAAAAATAATTATCTTCAAATGAAAAAAATTTTTTTTTCCTACACGCAGTGTGCCCCACAAATTAACAAAAATAAATTTTTATCTGACGAAATATGCAGCATCTTAAAGAACCGAGAGGTTTTTTTTTTTATATTGCGAAATAATCCAATCATCTCCACTTACTTTCGATAGTTTCAAAGTGAAGACAGCCAAACTAAACACATCTCGAATGACATTGCGCAAGAGTACACGGTTAGGTATAAGATATAATAGTATAATATATCGCAAGGAAGATTCAACATGCTACTCTTATACTCGTTTATATAGTTGGCATTAGACTCGATACTAGTTTTACGAGTAGAATTACTCTTTTGTATACCTTTCACTTTGGCTCGTGCTGAATGTATAAGATTAACGATAAAGCGAAGATGCGTCTAGCGTTCCCCGCGACATTTATTCCCCGAGTTATAGTTCTTAGCTGTCCAAAGAATAATTAAGATCGATGAAGAGTGTTTATACACAACCTACAACCTTTTACAGTACATTATGCATGCATATATACACATATAATTGAAAATGATAATAATAAGAATTATAAACGACAATGTTAATTTGAATCAGGAAGAATGTTTTGTTATTCGTTAGATAAATTTTAAATAATTAAATTGTCTATAAACAATCTTTACGACATACGTTATCTATAAACATCTTATATAAGAGTTCTATCATCACTATATATATATGAATATAAAGTCACATTTACAGTTTACAGTTACGTGTATCAATAAACTCAAACTGACGCTGACATCCCTGTATATAATAAATGCCAGTCGAGGCTGATGTACCTGAATAAAAGGAACAGAAAGAAGACCCTCTTCTCTATTTTGTATGTCTAGTTCCTTGTCAGGTCCTATTGTATTGTAACACAAAATGAAACTATAATACGGCAGGTAGAATTCAATCTAACCCTCGTTTTTCCCGCTCAAAACTTTTCTAAACGAAACCCTAATACACCTGCACACCAACCTGGTGTTTCTTTTTTAATATTGTCTATTGGAAGAAAAAAAAAAAAAAAAAAAAAATATCCTTTTAGTTGTCACATGATCTTCATTTCAGGTGACTTGTTATCTTTTTTATTTATATTCAAAGATTTTCTTTGTCAAATACTTTTTCTAGCTTGTTTATCTGCAGCATCGCTCATCTCATATTTTTTATTAAAATTCTCGACTAGATTGTTATTAAATAACGGGGTCATTGACTAAGATTGCTTCCAAGTCAAAGACCTCAAAGAAAATAAAACTTTATTATATTTTAATGAGATAACAATGGAGAGCTGCAGTTTTTAATCATTCAATAATTTTGCGTTTACTAATAAAACGTCAACATGTTTATAATTATATTTTTTCTTGAACTACTCAACACCATATGGAGTATGCACGTAAACACGCCAGATGCTGAGGAGAAACCCTAAGAGGGCTCTATGATGCGCACGTGGATGAATAATCGCGAAAGTTACCTGTCTTTTATACTTACACTTAAAAAAAGACAAAGTTGTTTTTTTTTTTTTTTTTTTTTTGTCAAGACTTGAGCTAAAATTCCATCACTCATTTTGACAGTAAGAAATTATACTTACATAAAATTTTAAATTTCTTGTCCATCTGTTACACATTTTTGTCATAAAAGTTGTAAAATAATCGTGACCGAATGACTAATTCTATTATTATTATGATTAAGAGTTTTACATGAAGGAATAAATGTTCAACATCTGTAAACAATTCATCAACTACATATGTAAAATTGAAGCATTGAAGCTTTTCTACCGTGTCCTTGGTTCCCTTTCGCGACTTCAGCCTCTGATGCGGAACACATCGAGTCGCTAACTGAACAGTAAAGAACAAAAGGATTTTCCTTGTTTTATCAATTTGTGTGCAAAATTAATAACAAAAAATATTAACTTTAACAGAGGTAAAGTAAAACTATTTTTTGTTATTCTTTAGTCTTTGAAGCCGAGATTAAATTTTTGAGAAGCAAAAATACAAGACTGAATAATGTGGAGCAATAGCTTTTGCTGAATCGAACAATTGTCTTAAAGCGTCTTGTGTGGCTTGAATGTTATGCTTTGTTCTCTCTGTTCTCTGGGTCGAACAGTAGCGGTCAGCCATATAACATATAACATTCATCCCGGTTGGATGCAAATATTATACACTCCTTGCGCACTAGCAAAAGCCAAAGGAAAGCCGAGGTAAAAAACATATGGAAAGGAAACAAGCATAAGCTTATAAATGTAGTGAGAGAAGCGGAAATGACAGTCGATACCACCGTATACATCGATATACACTGAATAAATGTTTCAAAATAGTCAATGCTGATCCGATCTGTTAAAAGTTTCTCTCAACTCTTAAAATGTTTATTATGGGTATCGTAAATGATCACTTTTACATCTACTATGTACTACCTTATACATATATGTCTTTGACATTTGATAGGTTTGCTAAAGTCTATAGTATATAATGATTTTCAAAATCATTGCATTATACCAAACAACAAAAGCTTTCGCTTTCAATACACAAAATCGTCGAGCCATTTATAAGGAACGTTGAGGCATTGAAGAAAAAAAAATTCGGTTAAAAAAAATTTCTCAGGTGATTCTATAGAAACAATTAGAGAACAAGAAAGACATAACAGAGAATTTTGATTCCTCAAGCGTTAAATTACGACCGAAATATTAAAAAGATAAATCGTTGTAGTACCGTAAAGTATAACTCATACATATACATTTAATACATTAAACATAAAATTGAAGTATTATATATAATAAACCATATACAGAGATCTGGGTTTAAACTTTTAAACTTGTCTTATATGAGTCAAAATGATTGCGCAAGAGTTGTAGTAACGTAGCGTAAAACCTGGTCTTGTTTTTCTGTCTCTGTTTACTTCTTTGTGTGGGGCCTCTTTCTTTCTTCAGCCCCTTGTATGCCCCCCTCTCCCTTGTTTCTTAAGCCCACAATAACATGTACACGCGGATTATCCGCTTCACCCACGCTGACGTGGTGAAAATGCCTGTAGTACTCGAACTACATATTACTAGTAGCACACACTATAGCATATAGTATTTTAGTAGTATTTTATTCAGCTAACCGCGGTGTCAAATATCAGACTGTAGAGTCTCAGCGTGGCCGATCTCCCTTTTCGATTATTCACCTTCTCCAATGCCCACCGAACCGATACCTGTTTTTTTACTACAATATGAGTATAAAGTGTATAATAATGTATAGTATAGTATAGTAAAGCAAGACAATCATAAAAAACCGTAAGACCCAAGACCTAAGAAGCAAGAGGGCCCCTTTTACCTCCAATATCACCATCAACAAACTCTCTACTCGGCAAAAAGCCGCGTTCTCCAAGCTTCTTTACCTGTCCGTTCGCGTTTATAGCGGCGCTGTCGTCGTTTTATACCCGGTCGGGCCCTACCCCTCGCATTGCTGCAGCGACGCTCGCATCAGAAAGTATTGTGTTCAAATACGTCACACGTAAAAGTGCTGTATTTTGTTTATTTTTTAAAATTAATAACATTTATAATCAAAGTGCTGGTTTTTATTGTTCAACAATGATCATGATAATAATAAACACATTTATTATTTTGGAACTTAAACGCCTGTGTTAGTTTATTTTTAAATATTATTTTCAATCGAGAAAACTGGTTCTGGTACTACGGATCTTGGAGAACATATAAAAATTCAGAATGAAGGAGGATAAATTCGGCCAGAGCAGAAAAGCTCTTTTTCAAATCGCCAAGGTTTGCTTTTAATTTTAAATATTTATTGTTACTTTTTTGTAACGGTTTCCATACGTTTTTAAAATTACTATCGCTTGCGTGATGAGGAACTTGGTCCATTGGATGATAGTTTCTAACATGGCAGTATATGCACCAAGGTCCATTACTCCCAAGACTTTATATTTCTCATATATGTGTATATATATATATATATATATTTATGTACAACTTGTTAATCATACACATGCAACAATTATCCTTCAATAACCATCAATAATATCTTCCATTATTCGCAGTATAATTACACTAATAGTTTACTATTTTTATCATTAGAAATATTTGTTATCCTTATCTTCCACATCACCTATCTTTTTCATCTACCTCTACCACAATCCGTTAGACGGATAACCACACATCGTTATAAATGATACACGTTGCAGAGAACCGATCCATCTTTCTTCGATATTTTAAAAATATTTTTATATTTCAATGATCTACGGATTTATTAGCTTTTAGAATATTTCACTACAGTCCTGTTTTATTCAGTTAAGCATTTTAGTTTGTCTCTCTTTACTACAATATGCATAAGCATACTCATTTGCTGAATCATGGATCATGCAGAATATTATCTACTCACAGATAACTATTATCATGCACCTTATTGCTTTCAGTAGTGCTGCACAAATACGAGCTTATACTTACTATCGCAAGCCACATATTGCATATTGTACACCCATCACGATATATAGTCAAATAGAAATAAAATCAATTGTAAAAAGTAATTTAAACTTTTGATTAATCTTACCGACAAAATAAAAAAAAAAGATTATACGTTAGAAAATTAATTTTCTTAAGGGGTTATATCCACTTGTAAGTTCGAAAAAATGTGTTTTTTTGTTAATTTTTTCTGGAGAGGCTTTTTATTGAATATATACATAAAATATATGAACATTTAGCAAATTTAACGTATTCTAAGAATTCATATTTTATTAATAAAAATATTGGGTTCCGTCGTTCCTGTAGAAGATCTCCTGATCCAAATTATCAGAAATAAAAAAAACCAAAAGGATTACTTTTATGATGGATAAATACAGGTAATGATCGAAGAAATAGTCAAAATTTTGATTTTAAACAAAATGGCGGCTTCTCAACAAAAAAATCTTTTTTTTTGCACAAAAATTTGCACTTTAAAGTGACTTAAAAAATTGAAATTTTTATCATAAACTTTATTCCTTCGATCATTATCTGACAAAAGTATCTAAGAAGATCCTGTGAAAATTTCAAGTCAATCGGTCAAGCGGTTTCAGAGAAATATTCCTCACCGACTTTGAAAACATCGTTTCGAGAAAAACGCATTTAAAGTTTTGGCTATTATTTAAACTACTTTCAAACGCTCGGAGACGTCTTTACAAATACGCTCATTACTCCGAAACTATTTACCGGATTACTTTGAAATTTACAGACAATATTCTCAAATATATATATACATTCAAAATATGCAAAAACAAAAATTTCGATTTTTTCAAAATTATAAGTGGATATAATAACCCCTTAACTCGAAGAAATATTTAAAAAAACAAAAATTACTTCCGTTAAAAATGAAATTATCTTGACTCAAGAATGTTTCAAAACAACTTAAGCCTTGTTGAAAAATTTTTTAGTCAAAGTAAACCTTTACTTCAGAGTATGTTTTTTTATATGAAGCTAATTATATAATGTTTAATTTAATAGAGGGATAGCAAATAATAAAATTTCTTTGCGACTCAATTAATAGTTAATTAGTTTTTAAGTTAATTAACGGTAGCCATAGCATATATCCATTATAAATCGCTATATTTAAAATTAAGTCATAACGGTCTCCAATATTAATTAATTTGATAATAACCATACAAATAATATACTGATATACTATAAATAATAGTAGATGAATTATTTATAAATATTACATTATAATAGATGATTATTATAACATATAAATTTCTATTGTGTTTCCATCTATTTAAATCTTCTAGATAACTCGCTCGTGAGTGCGACGTGATATTTGTCTCGGTATTAATCGGCATTGTTTTTAAATCGCGTTGGCGTCAACACATGTACATCGTGGATTTAATAGTTCGTATTGAAGAATCTTTGATCAATTAGTGGTGTACGTATCTTTAGGGTTTCACTATCAGCAAAAATCTTTTGTCTTTGTAACAAAAGTACAATTTTTTATTAAATATTTACAATCTATTATTATTGTTCTATAAGTCAGAAAATAGCGTGTGAATTTAGCTGAAAATATCTTCCTTACCGTCACACTTCATTCCACCCCATTTAGAAGCAATATTTTCGAGGGCAGTTATGCGGCAAAATCAAGGCAATAGTATGTAACTTATTTGTTATGTAACGACGTGCTGCTATTAAGCAGACGAGCTGTAACTACTAAAAGGGGGAAAAATATATCAGTAAGCGCTATGTTCATACTATTAAATTAGAATTTCAAAGTGTTATCCGTCTGATTGCGCTTACCCCTGCGTAACGAGATACGCCAGAGAAGTTGGGGTAAGATTTTTTTACGTTACTTTACGAGGGTTTTACATGTATAAGTGCTAAATTATAAGAAAGTTTAGTTAGGGTCGTTTCGCAAGACCTCACTGCTAATTTTCCATCTCGTAGAGCTTTTCACACCTTTAAGAATACATTTAATTATACTAAAACTTTATTTATTTTTCATTTAAATTCAATAACTTGTAAAACTAAACTACCGAAAATTTTCTATTTAATTTTATTGCATTTCAAACCAGACAAAAAAGTTCATTTTTGAGGGTATGAATATGCAATGACGCACAGGTTCGTCGTAAAGTAATGTGTGTGAATGTATGTGAGTTTGTGTTGAGTATACATAGGGGACTAGGGTTCTTGTGGGTGTAAACAACCTGGTACGCCGTCCACTTTTCCATGCATGATGCACCGTGTGCGTCTCGTATTATACACAGTGTATGCCACCAAATAGTAGCGTCTCTCCAAAGGCTCGTCAAAAACCCTATGTAAAGCTCTCTAACTATCTTTTTTCCCTTGTCTCGTACGTCCCTCACCTGTTCATTGCTGCAAGTCATATACATATATATGTGCTCACACGGTTCACTGTTTTCGAAACACGCCCACCCGGATAAAATTGCTTTAGGTTAAATTATTTTTTGGATGCGCATAGATCACAGCCGGCCTCTTATACATTTAAAATTAAATTTAACTTTTAAAAACATTATTAGAGACTCCGTTGAACCTTTTTTAATTAATTTTTAATCATTCACCTAATTAGTTTTACCAACTATTTATGTTCTATCATATGAGTTTATATAAAAATAAAAATACACAGTAAAAAATTTTTTGACGTTAATGACGAAAAATTATTGGTAATTGTGTAGTTTTAAGATCACTCTATTTTTTGGCATAAAAAATTGAAAAATTTACATTCTTAAAAAAAATTATAAGTATCATTTTTATAAGTTGAATTATTGTGGAATGTGAATCTAAACAATTACCAATTTTTTGACTATGTAATAAAAGATAAAACGTACAATTTTCATTAAAAATTTTTAAATTGCAATAATCTTTGAGAATTTACTCATATGATTTAATAACTCTTTGTTCGTATGAATCAGCTAGTAAATGTCCTTAATGAAAATCTATTGTTAGAAGAAATTTATTTATTATTTAATACACTGATAGAAAAACAATCTTGATTCAAGAAACTTTTTTTCTTCAAAACTTGAACTCTTAAAACTAGATATAGATATATTTCTTTCAAGAATTTTTGTCTCTTGGTTCAAGATAGACGATAACATTGATCCAAGATGTTACTGACTTGTGTTAAGAATGGCTTTTTTTTGAGTCATTAATTAATTAATTTACTTATTTCTAAGAAATAATTTGTTTTTGGTATAACAATTAAAGACTATTTAGTTTTTCAATTATACTTTAATGAATTATTTTAAGTTTTTTAAACGATAATGTTATTTTGATTGAAAAACTTAAATGTATCGATTGAAGATAATATAGCTCTTAAGCCAAGAAAATCTAAATCAAGACAAGAAATTCTTAGAGCAAGATAATCATTTGTCTTCCAAAATAAATTCTTAGATCAAGAAAATATCTCTTGAGTCAACATAAATTTTCTATCAGTGTACAAATCTTAGTTATCAATCATATATAAGTATAAAGTTTAAACGTAAAAAGATTATAACAAGTTTGTGAATTAATATATTTAATTCAATTGTAAATTTACTATATTTACAATTATTATTGGCTGTCTGGCCTAGACCACTTCCAAATTGCACTAATATTTATAATAATTTTTTTGCCGGAACCTTCCGCGCATAAACAATTATTTTTTTATTCGTAGAATTTGTCATTAGAGATAATTTCAACTGAAAAAATAATTCGGACGGCACAGACAGGCCAGACAGCCAATAATAATTGTAAATATAGTAAATTTACAATTGAATTAAATATATAAACAATCAACTGGTCAGATAAAAACAAAAATACTGTAAAATAATAATTTGTGAATTAATGTTACTTTTTACAATATGAGTATATAATTAAGAAAAAATAATAAAAAGTTAATTACAGAATATTAATACCCTATGCGTATTAAGAGTATTAATAAAAATAAAAAATTTGAATGATGACTATATCACAGTACCGGAAAAAGGTTGGCTGTGAGTGGGTACGAGTAAAGAAAATTGTGATTTACTTTCCCTCTACGTAGGTACGCAGGATACGATATATATAGTACATATAGTAAACACACATGTACACAGATTCATATCTTGTATAAAGTGAGTGTATGTTCAGTGATAGTGTCACGCAGCGTATATACTCTGTGTAACCCATATCAATGTGTATCTGTAAGCGATGTTATAGACGTTATATTACTATTGTAGTGTGTGCGATAGTGGAGGGTACTTGAGTGCACATTAATGCAATACATATGTACATATGTGTGTAAATCTACCTACTTACTCAACGAGGCATAAATACGTACGAACTATGGGAAAGGGCGCAATGTCAATTGGATTCATTCACAAATGTTAAAATGTCAATGTCTTGATCGTGATTTTTTTATTTATTAAATATATTATTATTATTATTATCTAACGAAAAAAAAAAAAAAAAATTAAAGCATGCAGTAGTTTTGTTCAAATATCATCTTGATTCAAGAACTTTTTTTTGTTTAATTCAAGACGATGAAATTCTTTAAAATGATTTTCTTGGTTCAAGACTTTTTTTCTTGATATGAGTCAAGTTAATTCTTTTATCAACATACAAATTATTATTTTACTAATCTTATCCACTGTTGTATAATATTTTTTCTGAGTATAAACAGTTGAAGTTAGTTCTTTTTGATTATAGTTATTATTATTTTTTATTATATTAAATGCGTTCAATTTGTTGATAAATATAAAACTCAGCATTTCGTATCTCGTTTCAGGTACTGTGGCACCTCGATATCTTTCGCCGGAGCTTCAGGGAACTATCTGGTCATGCCTGTATGCGAGAGTCCTGTATATTCTGTGCTCTTAAGGTAAGCGAAAAATATAAATTGTATTATTTTTTTATATTCATTAATTTAAAAATAATATCACATATCGAGGGTTTTCTAACGCAACCACGTATCTCGATTTTTGAAGATGAAAAGGTTCAACTAAAAAATTAATAATTAATTATAAACGCGTTATTGAAAAAAAATATTAACCAGATTAATAATAAATACGATAGTATTTTTAGAAAATACAATTGTTTTTAGATGAAAATTAATTTTTAGTAGATTTTATAAAAATCTAACTATTGTATTTGTCCTCATGACGTAAATTTCCATAAATTTTGCTATATTTTGACCTAACTCGACGAACTGAGTCAGAAAATACATATGGTTCGAAAGTTTATATATATATATATATACGATATGCCTGCTTGTCACGACGATAGCGTCAATAATTCTTAAGGGATCTTAATGAAACTCAACATACTTATTCTATCGACTATTAGGAAGGTCAAGTTCAAATATGAGCTTAATCGGTCATATAGTTTAGAAATTACACCAGTTCAAAATTTTGAAATTTTAAAAATTTGATACTTTCACTACTTTTCCTTCAAATAACTTTTGAACGCGTCGAGTTATTCAATTTCTGTAAAATGCATTTGAAAGCTGAGAATTTAAGCTTCAATTTATGTGCTCAAATTTTTTTCTGAAGCAAAAAAAATTCATCTTAGGATCATTTTTAAGAAATTTTACTCTTGCAGTCGTTTTGTCTATACAAAACTGACTGAAAAGTACTGAAGTACAATAATTCTTCTCTTTCTTCATTAAACGTTATTTTTTTTTGTTTTTAATCCTAGTAGTTTTTAATTTTATTCATCATGAAATCTACTTCCATTTCGGCAGCCGAATGGCCTTTTTTATAAGCTATTTTTCACCTCGTCTCCAAAATCGTAATTTTTGAGATACGAGGTTGCGTCAGAAAACCATATCGATATGCACTGATTAAAAAATTAATTTAGTTCAAGATAAAAAATCTTCCACGCAGAAAATAATTTTGAAAAATTTCTTTTTTATGCAATCAAACAGAAAAGTTTTTGAATCAAAAAGTCTTGATTTAACAAAAGCTTAAGAAATTTTTTGCTTGATTTAAGACAAGACAATTCTTCAAAATAATTTCCTTCGTTCAAAATTTTTTCTCTTGAATCAAGTAATATAATTTTTCTCCAAATTAAAATTAATTGAATCCACAATTAGTAAATAAACGTATGGACTAAAAAAAAGTGATGTGGACGAGTGAAAATCAAACTATTGTGTCTAATATAGATTGTTTATCCAATTATCCAAACTTTTATTTGGATGATTGATCACCTATTATTCGTCCATATAATACAAATACCTAAACAATAGATTACGCCAGAAATTTTCAAGCTTGCATTGTTATTATTATTATCATTATTATTATACTATTATTATTATTGGTATAATATGTATTATATTTAACATATATAGAAGGAACATATTGAAGTGTAGAGTAATACAACAAACTCTATACACAATATTAACCTCGGAACGTGGCATCGTCGATTGGATTTCTTGGCCGTAACGGGCCGCGCTGGACCTTTCTCCTCAATCGAGATCCTCTAACCCGATTGGTCCAGCATGCATAGCACAGCGTCCGAAGGTTTTATCGTTCCTACTCGCTCTTACTTATCTCGTTTATTCCTCAACTTCTTCCTTCTTTTACACTCATGTGCCTTATACTCTCTCAACTTCAACATACATCTTATATTGAAGTTAACTTGCCATGAGATATGCCACAATACAACCAGAGTCACCAACCAAAGTCTTTGTTGATGCGAGTAAGAGTCAAGTCGTTAAAGCCTCGTTATATTACCCTGTTTCATCGTATAAGTACTATATAGTACTAAAAAACTTTAGGATTCATATTCATATTCATACTCATATATACATTGATTTTCAATGTCTATGTAACATAATACTCATATCAGTATCAGAAAATAAAGTTAAGCACTTTTTATTTTGTGTAGTGAATTCGACGCGCTGTAATAGTTAGGATTGTCGACTCAGACTCGCAAAAGTAGGTGAACATATCAATATATTAATATTAATATCTCTATGATGAGTATGAGTTTCTGAGTATTCTCACGGGCTTAATGAGCTATCTCGCGGGATTTAATTGTCCAGAAATTAAAGATACTCTGAGTGAAATTACGCGAGTAGAGGTGAGGGTATATAGAGGAAAAAACGTTTTGCTCTTCCAAGCAAACAAACATTACATTTTATTTTATTGTGTTGGTACATAAAACTTAAATTATGTATTTTTTTATTATAATTTAATTATCCTCATAAAATTTAATTTTTGTGTTTACGATGAAAATTAAAAGTTAAATGATAGTCGCTGGTATGTAAATTACAGTGATTGTACTATTTAATGTATATTTTCTTAGGATTTTGTAATTGTTTGGAAATGCTTCACTTATTTTTGGCCGTCGAAAAAAATGAAAAATCAACACAATTACATTTTTAAAACAAAATATCAATTTTCGGATTTAAAAGAAAAAATTTTAACTTCCAAATTTTTTTAACTAAAATTTGAAATTTTGGAATTTGAGAAAGTATTTTTTTTAATCATAAACTCTAAAAATTGACACTTGACACTTAAATTTTAAAGTTTATAAATTGAATATTCTCCAAAAATTTCTAATTTTCATAAATTTATCAATTTTTACTTTAAAATGTGTCAAAAAAACTTTGACTTGATTTCAATGAATTATTAGAGTTTCTTAAGGTATTACCTTCGCGACATATAGTGCGAGTAAATTTGGGTATAGTTTAGGATATTTTTGTCTTTCTCACTTGTTATTCCTTACTCACTTCTACTCATGGTTATTTTTGAATAATACAGTTATTTTTTAATAATATTTAAAAATCTGAATGGTAAAAATCAATGAAAGTTTGAAAAAAACAAATAATAGCTGTTTTTTAATAGTAGTTTAGTTTTTTATGAAAATTTTAAAAAAGTTTCTTAGTTAGAATAAAATATACGAGTAAAATTTTCGGTATCTTGTATATCACAGTGCATAACCTCCTCTAAAAATTCGAACTTTGAAATTAAATATCTCTGAAACTAGATGGTCAAAAAATTTTAATTTGCGTCAATCGATGCAGAATTATATGAATATTAATCTGCCAAAATTTAAAAAAATTCCTAAGAAAACGCCTCTGGCGAGGGTAATACCTTAAGTATGGTTAACATAAAAAAATAAGTTAAGTATTCGAAAATACTCATGAGTAAAAGTGAATAAGAGATAGTAAGTGAGTAAGCTAGAGAGTGAGTACTCGCACAAACTATAGTGCAGAACAACTGCCTTAATATATACAAAAGGTGAGAGCTATCGTATTGAAAGAGAATAAGAATACAATACGTGAAACTGTGGATGTTAAGATATCCCGCTGTTCTAAATTAAAGGACCAGTTATACTTAAGGACATCTTTTTACTTTTAAAGTGTTGAAAAATCTACCTGTTGCCTTCATCATAGTATAGCTACTTAACGAATATATCTTATAAAATGAATGAAAATTTGGATATAAGTTTATCTTATTTTATTGTGTAAATACAAATGTATTAACCAAATATTTTTCTTTATGATAAACGATAGGTGTTCTAGCTTTTACATTTTTATGATAATAAAATTCCAATACACCTTATATCATAGACACGATAATAGTCAAACAAACGAGGGTTGAAGGAATCAAGAATCAAAACCCTCTGGTATACTTTCAGGTGATTCATTGGACATGAATTCGAAACACGTGACTCTTCTTCCTTTCCAATGTGTCATGACACATTTAAGAGTGTATGACCTGGACTCACGAGAAAGCCCTTTACTTTCTTTTAGGGTTAATCGTTTTTTAATTATGAATAATAATAATAATAATAATAATCATTTATTAAGCCATAGCTATTCTGTTTTTACAATATAATAAAATATTTACAATGCAATTTACAAGTATATCGTACATTAAATCTCAGAAAATTCATTTTCTGGGACAACATGTATCTTTAACATACTTTATCAATCTTTTAAAAACTTTTTAATCTATTCTCAGATTTAATAGAGTCTGACAATATATTACAGTAGTCAAAACCTCTATATGTTATACATTTTTCTACTGAATGTGTACTATACGGGTAGATGCTATATTATTATAATAACCATCTTTCGTGTTATATTTGTATCTATTTTCAAGTATTACATATCGACGGTCTAATTAGCAATTGTTCTAACTCCTAATTTTTTAAAGGATGATTTTTTAACATTTTGATGTAGCAATAGTCCAATTATAAATCATTTGAATGATCCAAGTCAAAATATTATACCTCTATTAGATATTAAATTGTTTTTTAACGTGATAATAAATTTTGAACTAATTGTTTTTTCGTACAAATAGAAGATTCTCTAAAATGGTGTTAGACACTTTTTTATCAAAAATCAACAGTTAAATTTTGTTGAGCGAAAGTTGCATTTTAATAAATAAAAATAAATTAGAAATTTTTCTGAGTTAGCAAAGAAAGATAAAAATTCAAAAAAATAAAGATAATTTAAGGTAATCAATTACAAATAACGTTGGTTTACTCTATCTTAGATGAAAGATTACTTTACTTAAAATTAAATTAAATGGTGTAAAGCACCTCTGTCTAATTACCTAGCGCATTAACGTCAAAATGACTTATAACATTAAGAAAATGAAATTATCTTTCTCTTGGTTCAGCACTAGTTAAAACTCTAAATATTTTCATGTTTTTTTTTTTTTTGCTTTATCATCCAAAATACTATCACTATACTTAAAAATATCTCAAATATTTTAATATTTTTTTAAATACGACAACTATCTACTTTTTTAATATATATTTTGTAGAAGTTACTTTGTCTATCTCTATTATCATCATACTTGCTCATTACAGTTAATTTAATGTATTATCTACAGAATTATTTCCAACTGGAACTTTTTATTTCTTCGAATATGTATTGTCTTAAAAGATACGCTCCAACAGTTATTCAACAACATTCTACGAAAGAACAAATTACTTTTCGAATTAGTTCTCCAATTGCTTACTTATAAACTTATACATTTACTGTATTATATTGTAATCTAAATAATATTTTTTTACGGAAACACTGAATGCAAATTTTCCATATAAATTATATGCAAATATGATATATGTGTTAACGCGAATATCAACACCCTATTCCTATATTAACAACATTATGCAATTTCCTCATTAATACATATATAACTAAGAAAGTTACCGCACATTATTTTTTAATTTCATGCATAAATTACTGTGTTTAAGTCAGTTTCGTAGATTTTCTGCAAATGTCATAATAACTAAACGACAATTTTTTAAAATTAAAATTTCATAATATATTTAACATTTCAAATTCATAATTTTTTTTTAATAAATACGGGTAATCAGTTTGTGACATAAAAGCATAAAATCTAGTTGTATACGCTCCTAGCAAGAACATCTTGGACTTAATCAACTTAACTTAATTTTATCCTTACATTTTCTCCTATTATATATATATCGCTTAGTTTTGCCTTTAACATGTTCTTCAATATTGATAACAGCCTTGATATTTATATTTATGTGATAAATAATATAGATTCTTTTGCGAAACTATGTTTGTCAAATAGTCACTGATTCAGTGTATCCTATTTAATTTAATTTAATTATTTTAACAATCTAGGTTTGACTTTTAGTCCAAACATGGTCTTACTACTACTATTACTACACATAAGCTTTACTATAAGAATATAATTGTTATTTTTTTTTTCTTATGGAACCCGCTTATTGGCATTGCTGTAGGGTTCAATGTACTGTTAAATAAATAAATAAATATGATAAAATTTCAATACGCTATTATTTAAATTAATTTTAGCAGTTTGTCAATAATAAAAATTTTCGATCCGTGTTATTAAAATAAGTAATTATTTTCTAAATTTTATTACACCCGTCAATATCAAAATTAAAAACATTAGTTTAAAAATTTATTAAAATATCCTTGGAAAAAATTTTTTCATAAAATTTTATCGAGCTATTTTCAGTATAAAATTTTATTAAATATATTAAACTTACATTTAGTAAATTTGAAGAACTAAGGCTTTTAAAATTTGTATGTTTTTTCTCGAATTTAAATATGAAAAAAATCGAAACAAAAGTTTTAAAATTCATAAAAGTATAAAAATTAAATCAGTAAATACCATAATTAATAATCATTAATTTCCAGTCACCCATACTTAAAACCATATATTTATTAATCTTATTTAAATACTGTTGTGTGTTTAAAAAAGTAAACGTGAAAAGAAACCGCGCACACGTCTTTCACGTATATTTATGTACAATTATACATGCACGCAGCAACGTTGTCTGAGTCTGAAAAAACGGAAAAAACTGGATATAGTCATACATACTCTCTACAGTTACACACAATGATAATGAATAATGATAAAATAAAAGTAGTAGTTGCGAGTTTGCAAATGTACTCGCGGTATATTCAAGTATAAGACTTGAGTCTTACGAGTGGCATAATATAAGCTGCTTGACTGGCTACAGCCTCACAATACACAATAACTATCTACATACATGTTTGTACTATACAACACATGCATGTACATATATTAGTGAGGGTATACTATACGATATTGTAGTAAATTATACAGGTAAAAGTATGCTCAGGTGTAATCGTGTGTGGTAGAACTAAAGGAGCAAGCATGTGTGGTGGTACAGCTAACTGGGTGACGTCACCCGGGGCTGGGGGCCTCTAATGTTATGTGTGATATAAGTATAAGACCTATCTCTGGTTGTATAGCCACAAAGATATAATACAGAGAAAGAGTCGGAGTCTGAATCTGAGTAGATGTATTATATATTGTACGAGTTTAAAAGTGTACGAGAGTAAAGATAAGTGGGGGGTGATTCAGTCCCTGTTTGGTCCCCATCGAGGGTGGGGGTGGTTAACCAGCAAGTCCGCGCCGCAGGTACGCGCACTCAGGTACCCCGTAAAACCACTCAGGTAGCCATACTGAGACACTCTTCCAGGAGAGTATACTACGACCATGTTATCGTGACTTTTTTATTTATTTCAAACGCTTTTTTTCATCTTAAAATCTTCCCGTAATGGCGTGGCTGTACCTCTGGTTACCTTATATTCCCGCGTCAAACAGTTTGTTTAATCGATGCCGAAGTGTTTGATCGATATACAATAATTACAACTTATAACTGTTATTTAAATTTAAATTTAAATAATTTTATGTAAAACTGTTAAAAGTTATGTGCCAGTGTATTAAGTCGATAAAATAGTTTTTTACTTTTTTCAAATATTTAAATCACAAATACTAAAAAATAAATTGAATATTTTAAATTGGAGTTCAAATAAGTTATTTCAATGGAATTACCGAGTGTTTGTACAAGTGATTGAATTATATTGTAGCTTGTAGCAGCAACAGGCATTTTATAAAAATTTTTTTATAAGCACGTGGTTAATTGGTGTAATTAGATGTGCGCTGAAATTTTTAAGAAGTTTAAAAATTTTACGGTGTAAATTTAATTGTAATGGTTTTTATTATCTTATCTCGCAATTTTTTAGTAGACGGAGACACATACTAAAAAAAAAATATCCACATCATTTCATGTAAAAAAAATGTTGTTTAAACGAATTTAAAGGAGGATGTGAAATTGTTTGACGGAAAAAAAGTTTAAACAAAGTTGTGAATATGGTAAATAATGTTATCAAGTTTTGTTTCCGTGGAGTAACATTTAAAAGTCGGAGTTTAATACTTACGAGGAGACTTGACTGAAGGAAAATTTTATGGACAAAAGATTACAATTTGTTGCATATATTTGCGCTGTTGAGAGTTTTTGTGGGTGAAACTAAAAATGAAGTTAAGGATACTTTTTGATAATACTTAAACATCTCGAGTACAAGAGTTATTTCTTAAATAGATATATAAATAAAAGCTGTAAGTGTTTATTTACGTGGGTACTTTGGTTAAAAGGAGCTTATGAATATATAAAAATGCTAAAGTGGATAAAAGTGAAGCAGGACACTGCATCAGTTGCTAAAGAAACGAGTAACAGTAAAGTTGTGTCTAAAGGTACTGAAAATGATGATATTGAACCCGAAATTGAAGTCGCTTGTAAGGCTGATGACGGTGAAGCTGCTGCTAAGAAAGAGGAAGAGGAAGACAGTGGAATGGAGAGAGAAGACTCCCCGGCAATCGATTTGAGACGCTTGAAAAAAGTACGCTTGATATTTTATCAATCCTAAATGTCAATTTAATCATTTTTTTTTTTATTTGACGTAACACTTTTTTGTACAATCACTTATTTATTCTGTAAGTTATTTAATTTAAGAGCAAGACAATATCCATATAATCTATAATGTAATGCAATACAAATATAAACCTTAAAAAAAGTTATTATCGCAACCGCTTTGTACAATCGATTTAATTTTCTTTGGATTGACAAAGAGATTGTACAGATATTATGTGTGCTTGATGTTGACATGTATAAGAATTTAGTTAGTTATTTAATAACTGCTTATATATGTATGCAATATAGACATATTTAACTCGACTAATGTTATTATTAACAATTATTTTCTGTATATAAATTTTCATTCGACGATTTCACTCATTGGCATCGGAAAGTTGATTGGTGTGTTTTTCTGCAATAGTTGCACACTTACTTTTTTTTTAATTTCATTTTATTTAATATTTATTTTTTAATCAGCACAAAACCTGTTTCTTATAAAGACCACGCAATTTTAAATATACCGTTCCAACTTTGACATCAATGTGTCATTGACTTTTTTTGCTCAATATTTCGTGAAGCAAAATTACCAATCACTTAAATATATAACAATGAATTGAAATTAAACGGAGATTTAAATGGTTGAGCACGTTTTACATTAATTAACCTTGTGTTTCTCTATGTAGGGAGTTCAATTTAATTGTATCTCAGTTACCGATCTCCGTTTTTTATACTGAGGATTACTGTGCTGTACTATATATATATATTCCTTTTATCGAATTTCGTAGTAATTGCTTAGAATCGCAGGTTCCCTATTTTTCGTCGTAAAATATCCAAAAATTGAATCAGTATTTTTTGGAGTAAATTTATTAACCTCAAGACTGCACACTTTTGCTTAAAATTTTTATGCTTGATACTGAAATCAGCAGATACGTGAATTTATTTTATTTTTATTTTAAAAAATGAATTAGTATTTATATTTTATTAGTATTTAATTAGAATTTATGTTTATTAAAAAAGATTCTCAAACATGCACAGTAAAAAATTTTTCGTCATTTTGTAGAGTGTTAAAAATTTGTGTGTTGAATATTACACTCTAGTGTGTAGAATTTAACATTCTAGTGTGTTAAATCATTAAATCAACACATGAGAATGTGTATATTCATTTTAGTTTCACAATTAAATTTGTTTCGAACAATTATGAATTATCTTTCATTCAATTAAAATTTTTAATTTAAAAATATAAGAAAATAATTGTTTTATTTTCGGGTTTTTACGGCCAAAAGTAGAGCAGCGATTATGAACAATTACTAAATTAATTATTGTATATTACACGGTATTAAAGTTTATATAACTAGTAATCTATTTTTCTTAATGCATTCTCCCGAAAATTCTTCATCAGACAAGTTTCGAGATTTGAGCTTCGATGATAATTTGTCGATGAGGAAGTAGTGCATCCCCGACATATACTATAAATACCCTTAATTAAGCAACTTTGTTTACACAGACTTGTTCAATTCCACAATTCTATTGGTATATCACCGTTATTGTATCCGTTGCTGCTGTCGAGACAAACCGAAACGAAACCCATTACAAACTTTAAAACTTAATATTATATACTACGTACTCCATACTCCATACTACTAAAGATATTGAGGTACAAATAAATCATTGGAGGATTCAATGCTCATAAATGATTGCTTTTCTCCACATATACACACAATCATGTATCAATACTCAGGGTCGTAAAAAGTTTTAAACTTTTTATCGTTGGGTTACTTTAACTGCACTTTCATTTCACAATCTCTATCGGTAATGCATTCTACGATAATAAATTACCAAGGAAAAAACTAGTAAAAATCTGTGACGCTTCATTAATAATTTTTTAAATTATTGATTAAATTTATTAAAATAACCTTCAATGATAAACAATGGTTCAAGCTTGTTAGACACGAACAATAAAACTCAGAAGTATACCTACTTATAGAATTTTTTTAAGGACAAATAGAATAGCAGAGAAAAAAAAATTTTCTCTTTCAACAAATTCGTATACAAAAAACTAAAAAATAAAACTATATAGCCCCGGTACGGATCTATTGAACAAAATCCCTTTTATATTCGGTTTTTTGAACGTTTCTATTGTGATTGTTCCAGGACCTATTCTCCCAGCTGCAGTTTTCGCAGGACAGCGCTTTACCGCCCGATGCCCTTCGCCAAGCCTTAGCCAAGAGTTTCCTCGACCAACAACGTTTCCAATTGGGTTTTATGGACGACGCAGCAGAATGCTTCGTAAGTAATGGTTTTATGATCATAGACACAGCTTTTATCGTTATTAAATCAATCCAATTCTCAAGTTGCTATAAAAAATATAATTATCTGATCCCGTTATCGCGTAAAAAATCTATGTAAAAAACTAATAATATAACTAGGTATGTATGTATGTATGTATATATGTTAAGAAAATACCGGTTCGGGCCTTATATCTTACATCCTATATCTTACATATTATTTACTAGATAATTAACCTTCTTTGTTGTCTTTTTTAGAGTGCTCTAATCTGAGCACCTACGAAATTTTCATTTTAATTTATTAGCCTCTTTCGTATTACAATCACGTATCAAGTTCGCGTAGGTATGCGGTAACATATGTATCGGCACTCCTACAATAGAAATATATATAGACATTTGTATATTGTAATATGTAATATGTAATATATAACGTGTGTGGGATTTGAGACCAAGGACAATAAAAGCTGCTAATTTTAATGCCTGTTTAATATTCATCTAGGGATAGATTTTCTCTTAATTTAACTTTTTTGATAATTAATTTTTTAAATAAACTCTGCGATACCCTAACAGATCCTAAACACTCCTTTAATGCAATACAATTATTTAAAGAATATAAACTATCCAATCCAATTGATTACAATAACCTACTATAAAATGTATATATAAAAGTATATGTATAAAATTTATGTGTATAAAATATATGTATAAAATGTATATGTTCGTTAAATTAAACAGAACAATGTACACAAAAATATGTACTAATAGTAGTCGCTAAGGACCCTAGAGGTTGACGCGACTTTAAATAAATAAATAAAAAAAAAAAAAAAAAAAAAAACTCTGCGATATTTCAACCTATAAAAATGATATTTTCTTTTTAAAATTAATCAAAAATAAAAAAATTTTTAAATGTTAATTTTTTTACAGGAAAACATTTTGTTACGAATTCACCTACACATCGCAAGTGGCGAAGCAGAGGATATGTGCAGTGCAAGACACTGTGTTCCGCATCAAAAATTTGCAATGACTTTAGTGGAACAGAGCGTATGTGGCGCTTGCGGTGCCACATCTGAGCCATTACCGTTTACTCAGGTTTGTACAAATTATCCATACCAGCAAATAAAATATATACTAATCTTATAAATACATCTACAGACTACAATATATTAGTTTATAAGTATACTATACTAGCTTTGGTGGCCAGTGGCCAGTGACTAGTCAATATCCTGGACCGTAAAACAGCATAAAGCCCAAACTAAACCCTGGAGCGACAATAACAACAGTACAGCATCAGTTGGTCATTTATCATGCTCACGAATACCCTCGAGATCTTTAACTTAAGGTTCACTATTTAGATGGGTGTCCCTTTCCCACGTCTCTAACTGGGCGTATTTTACCTGGAAAAACATAAAACACCTTACTTACTTTACCTTTACCTTACACTAGCTTGTTATATTATACAGGGTCTGAACCGTGACCTTTGTGAAGTTGTTGAGTTATTGTTAATTTTAAGAGATCGTGGTACCCTTGGGGTAGTTTTGTCCGTTGTAAATTTAGTCTGCGGGGGTGGTTTTTTTCTCTTACTACATATTGGATTTCTTTATATATATGTATATATATTTTTTTATTAAATCTTCTTTTGACTGGGACGTGGGAAAAAAAATATTTGCCCTGCACCTTTTCAGCCTCCCACGACTCTCAGTAGAGCAGGAAACTTTCGTGATAATCAGAGCTGACTTGTCGTGCAGATGGTTCCGGCTTATCTGGATTTTTCTTTCTTATTATTTACCCGATTAAAGAATAGGGATCCCATGGTGTAGAGGGTATTATGAGTATAAGTAATTAAGGAAAACGTGAGAAGTTTAAGAAAAAATAGTGATGTTATTATTTATTTGCAGATGGTTCATTATGTCTCTGCGTCAGCGCTGACTTCACAAGCACGGCAAACTTTACCAGCGGCCAAGAACAGCCCTGATTTGTTCGGACAACTTTTGAGAAAAGCTGGCGGTATGGGAGATATCCGTGACTGCCCAGTAAGTATTAAAAAAAAATATAATTATATAATAGTTATGACTTGTATGTATCATCCTTATGGAAAATCCACTGACGTTGGTTCGAATTTGTTGAACGTTGAGTCATAAAAAGAAAGTACGACTCAAGTTGGTTTAATTAAATTGTATTATTCTTGGAAACCATAACGTGTGATTCTGTCATTTCATACTTTCACTCACTTTTTTTTATTATGATACAATTATTAATATTAATAATTTTATTCACACTCGTAACTCTTCTATGTAATTATCTTTACTATTGATACAACGTGATTATGATATTAATCTTATTTTTTTTCTTTTAATTTTAGAGCGCATGTGGTGCCAAAATCCAAATATGCCGAACGCTGATGAACAGACCGGAGATTGTATCAGTGGGTGTGGTGTGGGACAGCGAAAGACCGTCACTTGAACACATCATGGATGTGTTCGCAACTGTCGGTACGTGCTTGCGACTCAGTGATGTTTTTCACAGCGTTGTAGACTCAAGATGGGGTGCATCTACAGTTCACAATCTCGTTGGGGTAGTCACGTACTACGGCAAGCACTACTCGACATTCTTCTTCCATACCAAGCTAAAGGTACAAACCTTTTTTTTTTTTTTTTCTAATCTTATCACAATAAATAATTTTTATAAATTTCCTAATCATTTATATTTATTGTCTGTTTTGTAGGTATGGATATACTTTGATGATGCAACGGTGAAAGAAATTGGACCGAGATGGGAGCAGGTAGTGGAAAAGTGCAGACGCGGTCGTTATCAACCACTTCTTCTACTTTACGCAACGCCTGGTGGTACACCAGTTAACACAGAAAACGCGCCTAAAGTCGTAACGCCATTTCCCAACACTAAAGGCTGGAAGACGTCACCGCAGAAAAATAATTCTCGGCGTTCTGTTACACCTAGTCCAGAGAAGCCGTTGATCAGTAATACTGCCAGGCGAGCTATTACACCAAACCCTGATAGTGCCCAACCGCATGCTTACACTCAACGAAGAGTATACAGTGATTATCAAAATCTCACTGACATACAAAATAATATCTTTGGAATCAAGGTAAAAATTTATTTTTGACTAAAATAACTTTATTACGTACGAGTATTTTTTATTTAAATGAATATTTTTTTTAATAGGACGTTGACACTGTTGACGGTGAAAGTGAGTCAAAATACATAAGCCGTCGTGCAGTGGAGAACGTGATGCAGCATCAAAAAAAGCAACAAATGCAATTAACGCGTAGCTTAAGCGCTGGTTCTAATACACAAGATGGTTTAAGCATTCCGGATCACTTGAATGTACCACGAAGACGTGATTCTGGAAACTGGTCTGGAGATCGTAACAGCGCCTCTTCAAGCTCTTCAACGACAATGGATAATCCTTATCTGTACATTGTTCATAAAATGCAGAGAAATTCAGGTGTACCTAAAAGCCCAACCAGTAAATCTGGTGAATTGTCGAGTAGCAGCAGCGGTCACTATGACGCTGGATACGATTCATATTCACTTTCTTCAACAGACAGTCTTACTATTCAACAAAGTCTTAAACATAATTTACAAGTAAGTTTTATTAAATCATTATTATATTATATTTAATTACTATTAATTAGTTGGATTAATAAACAATAATTTTAATTGTTTCAGCTTGCTCAAATCCCTGAAGGTTATCAATCAACTGTTGGTAGTGATTGTGAACGACTGTGCAAAGAGACTGATGCACTGTTGGAAAAATCTCGTGCAGCAGAAGACGCCGGTGATTTGGGTACCGCTGTAGCACTCTGCAGTGCCGCAGCTAATAAAGCACGAGCCGCTATGGATGCACCTTATAATAATCATAATACCATCACAGCAGCACGTCTGAAAGTAAATACTTGTGTAATGAGATCGAGAAGTCTTCACAGGAGGATACTGCAAGAGCACGCGATAGCTAACGGTGGAAAAGAAGAAGCCGCGGCTGATGGAAGACATACAAGAGAAAACAGTAAATCTGGACAACATTCTCGACAAAATTCACGTGACAAAGGCAATCATTCACGGCAAAATAGTCGTGAGTTATTGATAAATACAACACCGGTAATAGATAAACCAGCGGTTAAAAATATTGAAATCTATGCAACTTTGCCGAAGAAAAAGACTTTGAGAGGTAAAGCTACCGCTGTAAATGTTATTGAAGATGAAGAGTACATGTTGTATGATAAACCAACTCAACGAACGGGATTTTTTGGTCGAACAAAACGATGTGATGATGATAAGAAAGAGAAAAAACGGGCTAGGAGTGAAGAACGTAATAAAAATATTTCAAAAGACTTTTCAATAGCACCCTCAAAACCTTCTGTGTCGCCAAAAAACACTAAGCCAGATAAGACTTGTAAAGAAACCTCTGATTCAAGTAAAAGTTCACAGAGTAATACAACATCAGCGGCTGTTGATCAGAAGCAAGGTAAAAAGCAGCATAAAATAAGAAGAAAATTATTAATGGGCGGTTTAATTAAAAGAAAAAATCGAAGTATGCCCGATTTACGTGAAGGTCAAGATGGTCAACCGATTGCTGCGACTAAGGAAAATACTTCGAATACATTGCCAAAACAATCAGTTGACGATTCAAATGTCGGTTTGAAAGCCAATGAAGTCGGTCAATCTTTAAGCGGTTACTTGTCGGAGGGCCACCTAGAGTTTGCCGGCAACTGCAATGCCAATCCAAATTTAGAACGAAGTCGTCTGATGAGAAAAAGCTTCCACGGTAGCGCTGGTAAGGCGTTACACGTTGCGAAAGTTCCTCCGCCACCACCGCTCCGGACCACTTCTCAGCTTAGCAAGTCTAAGTGTCCTGAAGTGCGCAATGAGCAAGATAACATCAATAAGTCCTCATACAATAATAATAATAATAATAATAATAATATCAACAACAATAATAACAACCAAATTAATGGTAATATTAATAATAATGATGGACAATGTGCGATTACTTCTCCTCAGGATCAAACGACTAATGCTTACTGGAGTCATTTGAATCCAGCTAATTTTGATTCAAACAGTCAACTTTGTCGTAACAATTATGACGAATATTTATCAGAGCCCCAGTCATTACCATTTCTACCATCTTACAATTCTGAAGGAAATAATTTAATGACGTCGCCGGTTAATGTTAATCAGCAGCAACAACTGCCACAAAATGGTCCAGCTAAACCAAGAATCCAAGATGACGTTGTGCAGTATGCAAATGGTATTTTGTATGAACCAACATTTGTTGTCACGCGAGCTGATGTTCACAATGAACAGAGTCCAGTGAAAGGTCAACAATTAGAAGTCCTTCCACCTTATCCTGAAAATATGACCAATGTGTCACATTCAAGACAACCGAGTGAAGACTTCCCACCTCCACCTTATCCAGTAATCCCCTCGGTTAATCATTCACGTCAACCTAGCGAAGATTTTCCACCACCACCTAGTCCCCTTGAAATTGAAAATACTCTACTTTATCAGCAACAACAACAACAGCAGCAACAATTACAACTACAATATTTACAACAACAACAACAACAACAACAACAACAACAACAACAGCAGCAAGAACAACAACAACAAATTAATATTCAGCAACAGCAACAACAACTGAAACATCGCCAGCATCAGCAGTTGCAGCAACAACAACAGCCATCTCAACAAATGCAAATGCAAGCAAGTCAACAGCAGTCAATGGAGGCTCAACAAATAAGCAGCTTGTTAGCTCAATTACAAAGTAAGAGAGCGCAGGTTATGTCTTCTGAAAATGTTGAAGAAAAGAAGAGAAACTCAACGCATGAAGATGAGGATAAAAATGGTAGTGGAACTTGGTTACGTGAACTACAATCTAAATTAGGTGAAAGAAAAATGAAGAAACAGGGACCGCTGGATGGTCAGGATGTCCCGAAAAGCATTGCTAGGCGTACTAGTGATTTGATGATGAACAGTGTTGGACCAATAACAAATCAACCGCAGGGCGTTGATGTAACTGATTGTCCTCGAGTAATTTCTTCGGTTAAGGATATGGCTGCGAGATTTGAACAAATAAAATTACATCCAACGCCTAAAGTTGATTTAGACGGTAAAGTTCAGTTAAAATTGACTTCCAATTCAGTATCACCCTCGCCAACAATGGGAAACAGCAATGAAGTACAAAAAACAGAAGAAACTATTAATCAATTGCCATTGTCGAGCGAAAATTTAGCAGCTTTTACTAAATTTGATAACTACACAAGTTTGACATCGAGCGCTGAATCAACTTCAAGTCAAAGCACATTCGTTGCACTACCATCTGACAATTCATCAAGTAATCATCAGCAGACTAGTGGGTTAAACGCTGCTATTTTATCAATGTCTCTGACATTACCTCACGAGACTGGTCTTCCAATAGATTATCCAGAAGATGATATTAGTGAAGTAGCTATGCAGAATACTATTCAAAATACAACAATATTGCCAATGGAAGCGGATTTACTCGTAGCTAAGACAAAACGTCGAAGCGGTAAGAAGAAGAGTGTATCATTTTGTAATGAAGTTGTTCTAGTAGCAGCAGCTGATGACGATATAAAGCACTCTGAATATCCTCATCCAATTCTTGAACGTGTATTAAGATCAACGATAAATAAACCTGAATCAGTTCAAGTAATGCGTGAAATACAGAGCCTAAAAGAGGCTGAGATGAACCGTGACAGTAATCAAGTGACAAGATTCCAGCAGCACACATTGCCATTGAAAAACGAAGCGGACAGTACACCATCAACCACATTCCAAGATCAATTGAGGAGTGTCAATCCTATAATACCGTTACCGGTCGATAGTAATTTACGACCGACTTTCACGCGTCAAAATCCCACTGACCCGCCGGTAAACACAAACACCTCGACCTCGATTACTCAACAACAAGAGCCCAAGAAGTACACTCCTTATGTTGGTAGTGACTGTCATAGTGATGTTATACGGGATAGTTATCCACCTGCTGTCTCTTCTTCAGCACAATCTAAAATGTCTTACTCACCGCAACTTCAACAACAGATAAGATATGCCCAGAATGGTTTGACGTACAATCAGTCCTCCTCTTCATTGTCTACTCAAGGATATACTCAACTTCATCCGTCTCATCCATGCAATCCAGCTGTGCCAGTATCGCAAACACAAAAACCCGCGAGTCCTTACACAGTACAAATGCACAATCAATATCCACAAGTTAATATTCAGCAACAGCAACAACAACAACAACAACAACAACTTATTATGAACAACAACAACAGTGCTCAGAAAAATGGATACCCGGTATACTATCATCTCGATCAACAACACAATCAGATGAATTTACAAATGACTAACCAGCAGTTTCAACAGAACGGGACAAATCGAACTCAAAGTGTAAATTCCAGTCCTATTACTGTACAAAATCCTCAACAATTCGGATATCAAACAAATCAATCTCAAAATTCTTATCAGCAGTACCCTACGCAAAACCAGTACTCGAGCAATAATTATCAGGGTTACACGCTTCAAAATGGCGCTCAACAAAGCAGAGCGAGCCCTTCAATTCCTCAGTACCAACCGCCACCTAATCTAGCGGTTTATCAATCGCAACAATCCCAATCTCAACTTACATCACAGAAAAATTTACCACAGAATCCACAAAATCAACAACTCCAGTCTCACCATCAACACCAAATGGCTCAAGCGTTTCAACAGCGCGGTGAAAATTATCAACGTCCCCCGCAAAAAACAGATCAGCAAAATATCCTAGCACCGAATCAAATGTACACAAATTCTCTGCAAAATGGACAATCTAATATAAAGTTACAAAATTACCAACACCCACCTGCTAATTCTGCTGTTGCGATTAAAGCACTCAAACAAGGGCCGCTTTTGACAAATGGTAAATCTAATTCTATGAGTTTACTTCAACCGGCAAATCCAATGCAAAAAACAATATCTGCGCCAGCCATTTCACGAGCAACACTCCCTGTAAAATGTAATCTTTGTCGCCTGAAACCAGCTACTGAAACCGGAATGTTCTGTGTAAATTGTGACAAATTTGTGAATAGATCTTGGTCGAAAAATTGAATAATTAATTAATCGTACTTATTATAATTTTTATTTTATTTGTTAAATTGTTCTACGCGCGTGCCATTACTCTCACTTGTCAATACGATTGAATTTGTGATTAATGGCTAGTAGATTTTATTATTTTATTGTAATAAGTTTATATATACAATACAAATGACCTTCATCGAGCAGCTATAGATTTATTGTAATATCACTATTATTAGTGACAATTTGTTTTTTATATAAGTTACAGTTGTAAATTGTACTATGTAAATTTTTAATTATTGTAATTTATCGTTAATTTTTTTTTTTTTTTTTTTGTTCATTAGAGTTAAGTTATTAAGTAATTATTATTTTCGATTAAAAATGACTGCATTAAAATTTTTTTATAATTGTAAATAGATGATAGGCAGGTACTTAAAAAAGTATTATATGTTCTATTGCAATTACTGAGATTAAACCTCTGCAAAATGCCGAGGATTTTATTATTAAATAAATAATACTATTTGTAGTAGGTATTCTAAGAATTGTGATATTAGTAACGTCGTGTAAGATTATACTTTCAATTGTACAAGATTTAAAGATTGTTTAATTAAATGTTACAAATGAAATAAATACTTCTATATAATGTAAATCTAAGATAATATTATTATAATAGGGAACATGATCTCTGTAATATGTGTGTATTGTGTTAAAAAATTATTTTTACATGTTAAAAAAATATGTGTTATGTTAAAGAATAATTTTACTGTGCTATTTCAATGTACAATTTTATCTTTATTATTATTATTATTATTATTAATATTATGATAAGTATTTTGTTTTAAAAATACGAAAATATATGTCCGCCCATGTCTCAATAAATAAATTGTTCTATATAAAATAAATATTTGTTTTGTTTTCTATTCATCAAGCCTAATTTAATCTATATCATTAAAAGAATAAAGAAAATTTTGTCTCCGGCGTATTTATATGATAAAATGAATTTTTTAATTACAATTAATAGTATGATTAAAAAGGCCTTGATCTGTAATTATGCCTTTTCAATATTTCATATGTTTTTCAGCAATAGTTAATTTATTATGATAAGTTTTCGAAGTATAGTTTTAAATAGATTCGAATTTCGCGATAAGCGTTATTCGTTTATTTATTTATTTTGTTTTGTACATGTAAATGTCGTAGGTCAAAATTTAATTTATATAATTATATGCCACAAAGGTGTATGATAATTATGCGCCCTCATGGCATCCAGAAACCATAAGGGCGTATAAAAAAATTCTATTTCGAGAAAATTGACGTACTTTCAGCAGGAAGGTGAAAAAATAAAAGAAAAAATTTTTCCTCGAATTAAAAATTTATTTTGGGCTTAGAAAAAAAATTGGATTTTCAAAGAAAAATTTTTAATTTTGAGAGAATTTTTTTTTTAATTTCTACACGTTTTAGGCACAAATATATCGATTCCCAAAAAAATTTTTTTATACGCCCTTATGCCTTTTCGCTGGTACCTTTTGCCGGTATACGTCCTTATAACATCTGTAACGCGATGTCTTCATCGTAAATTGTTTTTGATAGTTTTTCAGCGATAGTGATTTTAATTTTGAATAATTAAGAGAGTACGGAAAATTTTGCGGCAAACATATTATTATTTTAAAAGTAATTTTATAGTTAAATTTGGTATCATCAAAAAGGTCTTGATATGAATTTGTGTCTTTCTCAATTTTATATATTTTTCAGTAATGGTCAATTTTTTATGTTAAATTTTTGGAGTAATTTTGAATATTTTATTGGTTCTATAAATTTGTACAGCCACATCTTTCATTAAATTATTTATAATTGATCCTGTCATAGGACTATCATTTTTCAAATTTATTTCAAAAATATCCATACTATATCTAGTATAATTTAATAAGTAATATCAGAAAATCATTAAGCCAAAATTTTCTTATTCATAATCCGTAAATCTCGGCAGTCATATAGTGACTGCAAGTTGCTAGTTATAATTATTATTTCATTCTAGAATGAGAAAATTTTAGTAATAACAATTTGTCCACGATTTTTAAAATAATGTGTATCAAATAAAAAATTAACAGTTAGTGATAATAGAATATATGTGATGACTCTACTCTGCAATTTTTAACATACTAACAAAATGTGGTGATGAATCATTGCCAGTACTCTATTGTAATAATTAAAGTGATTGCTGGTATACTTTTAATAATGTTAATAGTAAATTCTTGAACCTTGTCGATACTTTTTGTCAAACACTAAAATTCTTTCAAATAATGTTTCATACTTTTTAAATAGCTTTTCAATCCTTGATCGAGCGGCTTGATTAAATAACGTGTTTTTTATTTATTATCAAAAAATTTTTAACTTTTCTTTATATTAATATGAATTCTTTACCCATCGAAAGTACGGATATATTTATACCTGATCATGTATGGCCCGATATTTTAAAACATATAAGTCCGTTAAAGTTATTTGTACTGCGTCGGACATGTAAATACTTCAAAGATATTATTGAAGAAATGTTTGAGAAAAACAGTACATGGAAAGATTTGTGTTTGAACAGTAGTATAAAACCCTGGATATGGAAGATCCAAGAAAAACTATTTCCTTACGCAGAGAAGTACACTACAGAGAAATTGGATAAAACTTGGAAGGACGTTTTTTATTCTTATAAATATTGGCGAGCATATTCAAAACGTCGTTCTAAATTCATCACTCTTAATCTTCGCAACAATTCAGTGAATTATAATTATGTAAGATGCAGTGACGCATTTGGTAAGCAAGTTATTCATATCATATATTTATATTTGTATTGTTAAATTGGTTCACTGATTTAAATGTTTTTATTTTTCATTAAAGGTAATTATTTTACAATTGCTTCTGATCGCGGAGTTGTATTTTTATTTATAATTAACGATCAAGAGGATGATTTATCTAACAGTATAAATCTACTGCATACTTTCACTAATAATCACAATGTGATTTATCGTCAATTGAAATTTTGGAATGCAGGTAAAATAAAGTTTTTATTCATGTAATTTTCATCGAAATTATGTTCTAATCAAAGGAGTGTAATTGTAGCAGACGTCCTAGAACTTTTTAGAAAATTTATAAATATTAAGGTGACGCAAAAAAACCGACTATTTTTTTTTTTTGAGTCTCGAGTGAAAAAATGTTAATTTTTGATGTTTTAAGAGCCCTCACCAAAGGACAGCTAAAAAAAAAATTTTTAAGAGGTCACTCCAAATTTTTCAAAATTTCAAAAATCGTCAAAAATCTTTAAATTTTTTTTCTCGTTACGGTATAATTTTATAGACCAAAAAAAATAAGTTTCTGAAAGTTTCAGTTCAAAATTTAAATTTTGAAAGGTCGCTCATAATTTTTTTAAATTTATTAGTGCATTAGTTTAGATTTTTTCGAACGACCTTTTGCTATTCAAATTAAAATTCCATGCATTTTTTTTTATTTA
>CAJNRD030001124.1:10109081-10167109 GCA_905319865.3 Cotesia congregata
ATTCGTATTTTTTGACGTATTTTTAGTAAATTTTTAGAAAACTAACATTTTTTCACTCGAGACTCAAAAAAAAAATAGTCGGTTTTTTTGCGCCACCCTAATAAATATAAATCGGTTCATTCATTCAAAAGTAATTGCAGTTTGAAAATTTAAAGAATGGTGTTTTATTAAACTTCTATCAGACTTTTGAGCTCGAAGAGCTCAAAAACATAGAACAGCTAACTCTTTCAGCTCGGAGAGCTTAAAATAACACATAAATTATATTTTTGAGCTCGGAAAGATCAAAAACGTTTTGCTAATTTTTTTTTGTAATATAAAAATACAATTGTAACAACCAATACATTAAAACTTCCAATAAATAATGTATATAAAAAATTATCACAAACAATTCCTCTGTAGTCAGGAATTCAGTAATTTTCAGATGGTTGTAACTGATCTTCTAGTTATAATTTATAATCATCATACATTTTTGTAGAGTTTTGGTATTTTTGGTAAAGATTTTTTTTTTTACATTTTATAGAAATATTTGAGGGGGTAAGAGCAAAAAATAAAAATAAAAAAAATTTTTTTAAATACCGTACTGAATATTAAGCAATAAAACTTTTATGATTTTTAGAGGGGAATATATTTTTAGCGGTAACAAGTCCTGCTGGTAATTTAACTCTATTCAATATTGATTCACAAACAATCCATGATAATTTGCTCATTAATGCTTGGACAAGATCACAAACACTAAGGTAATGCGCAAATATTAAAAAACTACTTTCATTATCCCATAGATTTTTCATAAAATTAAATATGTCACTTTATTTTTTATAGTCGAGGAACTGATCACAAATTGATGATTGGTTCAGCCATTAATGTAATTTATCAGTTAACATGGAATGAAACCCCTGAAAACGTAAATATTAAACCAATAAACATTGGGGATGCGTATGAAGATCTTTGGTGGCCCGTCAAAAGTCTTTGTTGTCAATATGAAAAGGTGATGTTATTAGTTTTAATTCTTATTTTAATTTATCCTGTTACCTATTCAATTTTTTTGGACATTATAAATCGTCAGTAAAAAACTATCATCAATGTCAAGATAATTCGTGTACCTGAAGAAAAGAGTGTAGATAGAGCAATTTTACGGGTTTCGACTTATGTCGTTCCAAAACGCAAATATTTATCAAAAATTCTATTGATATTTATTGATTTTAAATATCAAAAATTATATTATAAAAATATCCGATTTTTGAGAAGAAATAATAAAAAATTATTTTATGGAAGAAACTGGAGCAAAATAACATTTGGTGGTGACAAAGTGAACAGTAGGGGAAAGGAAGACAAAACGGATACTCTAAAAATTTAGTAAAAAAAATTTTTTGAATAGTTCAAAATTATTATTCATAACATCATTTTGAACTTTTTCTAATTTTCAAAAATTTTTTACGATTCTTTTTAGCAATTAAACTGCAAGTTGTTTTTTTTTTTTTTTTTTTCAACGTAAATAGTTATCTTGGCAAGATTTTTAACTAAGTTACATATATATTTTGATTATTATTTTTGTAAAACTTTTTTTTTGTATCTATATTTAAAATAAGTCAAATCATAGATAGGCAAAAAGAGTTTCTACGCTCTTTTAGGTTTAAGAATGAAAGGTATCTTACACAGAGAGAAAAAATTTCTTTTTAAAAATATTAGGCATTGTTGTGACAAGAAATTAATTTGTTGGAAATTTTCAACAATTTTATTTCTTAACTGAAGAAATCAAAATTTTTCTCACAGTAATTTTGTTGTTGGAAAAAAGTTTGCTAGATTTGAAAAAAACGCAATTTTAGATGGACAACTCGAGAATTTTCATCCAAAATTGTTTTTTCCTGAATTTAAAAAACTTTTTTTTAACAAGAAAGTCACTGTGAGAAAAATTTTGATTCCTTCAACTAAAAAAAATTGAATTGTTGAAAGTTTCCAATAAATTAATTTCTTATCACAACAATGCCCATTTTTTTCAAAAGAAATTTTTCTCAGTGTACTAAGAGTAAAACTTTCTTATACATTTAATCTATAGACAACAATCGCGCTCAAGTACCAATCAACATCAAGAGTAAGCTTTGATAATGGTGATTTGAAAATTACTAAAAGAATGGATCCGTATTTCGATCCACCTCCAAGAAAAATCTACATACCGATTCCCGAAGTCGTAATCTTTAATGAAGGTACGTAATATATTTTATAATTATAATTTAAATTAATAAATTAAAATTCGTCATTATCATTATCAGTGAAATTAAAATTGATCGATATCTGACAATTTTTAAGATTTTTTTAAGTAATAAATGGTAAAAAAAAAACTAAAAAAAATTTAGTGGTCTCGTTGATTTTTCCAAGTAAAACGAAAAAATAGTCAGTGGTCTGCTAATTTCAACATCATCATCATTATTATTTATGATTATTTTTATTTTTATAGGCCGGAGTCTAGTTGTAGTAGTACTGAACGATTCCAATCAAGTTCGTATCAAACGTCATTATTTGTTGAAACATATCAAAAGTAAAATTGTATCGGTCGTCATGCATGTTAATATGTTGTTTTTGGGAACTTCATCAGGTAATATAATCAAAATTATTTTATTTGTTCAAACACGTAATTCAAATTAGTAATTATATTTTTATTATATTACTAGGAAATATTTATTTATTCGTGCTGAAAGATATTCAACAACTTGTGGATGAAAATCTAAATCAATTACCAATCATACAGGTTCTATCAACTAGCAATGAACCAATTCTTACTTTAGACATTACTGAAGTTAAGAAAGAGCCATATATAATTGCATTTACTAAATCTAATTTACATGTTGTAAAAATATGATTTAATTACTAATATGATAATTACACAATTGTTTTGAAAATTTTAAATACAAAACGATTTAACTACTTGATTTAATTTAAAAAAAAAAAATAAATTTAGTACTTTTAAGAAGATTTTTGTATTTTTCTTTCTTTAAAATATTATTGTGCCAAATCGTAAAAAAAAAATTCATTCAAGTTATAAATTTTCAAATATTATTATAAGAATATCTAGAGAAGACATTATAAAAGTAAAAATTTCAATACCATCCTTTTTTTTTTTCATTTCAATTCATTTGTTCAATTCCAAAGTAATCATGAAGCTTTTAATTTGATAATTTTTAAGAATATGTCTGTCCATACGTAAAAAAAAGTCACTTGAATAATAATAGTTTTTTGAATAATAAAAAGACATGCATTTTAATGATTTTTTTCTCTAATATACTTAAATAAGGTAAGTAGCTCATTTTTATAAAAAAAAATGTCAACTTATAAAAAAAATAAAATTAAAATACTTACTTAAACAGCCTCTCAGAAAGTTATAGATATTTAATAAAAAATTACTACAAAAATTTTCAAAAATTTCTTACCTCCCTAATCGTCAGCAAATTTTTGGAGCATGGTGTAATTACCTTTATTCTACTACAATAACATATAAATTTAAAACAATGCAAGTAAGTAATATATAACTAACAATAAAAAATTCTTAAAAATTAATATTTGTGTAAAAAAATTGATTAAAACAACAATATTTTATTACTTATTTACTATTTTATTTAACTTATTTATATTTGAATCTTTTTTATATAAAATATAATAAAATTTTCATTACAGTACTCTTACATATAAACATCAAAATCATAGAAGTAGAAATATTAGTTTAGATTAATTATATCGAAAATTATTTAATCAGCTCCTTGTCTACGCTACGATCTTATAAATAATCAATTAATAATAATTATAATAATGTGTATGATGTCTACTTTCGAGAAAAAAGAGAAATAATTAATGCATAATCTTTCCGTAAGTAATTTACAATTTATAATTGAATTATCCTTAAATAAGGTTATTCTGAATCAGAGTGAGAACTTCCTTCCGATTCATATTCTCCAACATTTAGAGTAAATTTATACTCTTGATCGCATCCCAAATACGCATCACTCATGAAGTATAAAGTGTATGAATGTTGTCCTACTGCAGGAGCAACAAAATCTAATTTTACTCTAGCTTTTTGTTGCAAGTTTACTCTCTTGATTGACAAAAGTGAATTTGTTTTAGGATCTCCGATAACAACCCACCAACCTTCCTCGCGTTTTTGGGGGAAGAATGGTGCAACAACTGGTCCACCAACATCGTCTTCACGCTCTAATTGAACTACAATATTAACAGTGTTACCACAGCGAATTCTGTCCTTGTCTTCAATCTCGTATGACATCTCGATATTAGGATAGCGATTGCAAAATTTAGCAATATCCATCATTTGAGCATCAGTCATCTGTAACAATCTATTTCTGTCTTCATCATCTAATTCCATCACATCAAATACCGTTTCGATTTTCTTTTCCGTACACCTCTTAATTGTTTCAGCAGTGAAATGCGGTAATTGTTTAAGCGTCGAATCCTTGGACCACATTGCTTGAGTGACCATTTGGGCAAGTTCCATAGCGGCAACGGCCGGTGCTAGCCATCCCGAAGAACTTAAAACATCTACACATGCTTGGATTAATCTTATCGCCTTGCTTAATACGTATTCCGTATCTTTTTGTAATTCTGGACCCAACTGAATTCGCGACAAATGAGCTTGCAAGAGTAATTGAGCTTTAACCTGTGGATCAGCCATTCTTGATACTTGAGGTGCATGTGGTAATCTTTGTGCCAAGCTTTTCAATAGATTTTCTTCACGTTGTCTCACAGGAACAGATTGGTACTCAGCAGCCGATGATATTATCTCAAGTAACCCTCGGATTTTAGTTTTGCTGGTGAGTGAATGACTGAACAATTCAATTGTCGCGTAATTTATGTAATAATAAGCAGCGATCATTCCTAAATTAAGAGGTAGTGTATCCATTTCGTCTTCAACTGCAACACATTTGGCTTGCTCGAGATCGCTTAGTGTCTGTTCAACTAATTCTGACAGATAATCTGACAAATGACGATGTGTCACTCCTTGAAGGGCGTAATAATTTGGATTTTGTGTTAAACGCCGATATAGGAATGTCCATGTTAAATAGTCAACGGCGTCTTGCTTGTTTTCAATTGTTTTTGTAACTATTTCGGCATTAAAATGATCGTGAAGACCATGGTTAAGATGGCTCTCAACCGGAAGTGGTTCATTTAAGAATTTTTTAAAGAAATCTTTCTTGGAATTTTGACACAATAATACACATTTAGCATCGTCATCTTCTAACGGTCTGTTAGCACGAGCAACCATTTGTAGTATATCAGTAATTGGATAATCTTCATAAGCATGTGTTTTACCATTGTAAGACTGAGTGTCCATTACAACTACCAAGTGAGAACTGATGGATAAACCCCAGGATAGATCACGGGTAACAACAGCAACTTGAATTGCACCACTGTCAAATAACTGTTCAACCAAATGTCGATCATCAGTGGATAAACCTTCGTGTAAATAAGCAACACCTTGTGATAATGTTTCTTTCAATGTCTTATCACTCATACGATCTAAAAATGGTTTTATATCAGCCTCTTCAGCGTGGAAGAATTTTGATGGTTGACCTTCGGCAGCAGCAAATGTAAGAATGTCAATAGCCGTTAATCTTGCTTGTCTTCGGGTTGGAACAAATATAATGATTGGTTTTTTTTGTGCATGACGTAAAATAGCATTGTATACGGGTTTGGCCATAGCAGCTAATCTTGACGCGTTGTGAGTTATATTTATACCTTGTACATGAAGTTCTAATGGCACTGGTCGCACTGATGGATGAAAGTTGAATGTCGCAGCAGCAGGGGCACCAAGCCATTGAGCAGCATCTTTAGCATCTGCCAGTGACGCTGAGAGGGCAACAATTCGTGTTGGTTTTTCCAACTGTGCTGATATGTAACGTGCTCGTGAACAAGCTACTTCAAGTACAGGGCCATCTTCACCGCCGATCAATTGCAATTCGTCGACAATAAAAAGTTGGATATTTTGAACATTTTTACGTTGCTTCCAACGTCGTGATAATACGTCCCATTTGTCGGCAGTTGTTATTACTATATGAACCTTTGCAAGTAGTTTTAAATCTGTTCCGGTTTCACCGGTCAATAAAACCACTTTTTTACCGAGATTACGACCAAATTTAACAAGCCAATCTGCGTAGACTAATTCAGCAAGTGCTTCTTTAGTTACCATATAAACACAACGTCCATCTGGATTTTGGGAAAATAATCGTAAAATAGCAAACTCAGCAATTGTCGTTTTTCCTGATCCTGTTGGTGCACCGATAAATACATTATCATTTGAATTATAAACAGAATTAAAAACTTGAGTTTGAATTGGGTTGAATTGAGGAAATTTGTCTACATATAATGCTTCAAATTTTGGATTACGCAGCGCTGTTATTGGCAATGGTTGTAAATCAAGTAATTCAGTTGGAGGTAAATTTTTTTCTGGCAATATTAAATGACGGAAACTCACTGGTAATTGGGATTCCGCACCAATCCAACGATCTGACACAACTCGCAAAAAGTATTGAGGTGGCAATGGTTCAAAAACTGGTACAAAAAATTTAATTAGATGATCATCAGTCGCAAATTTGGATTTTAAAAGAAAATACTCGTGATGTAAAATAACTTCTGAATCAACATCTTCAACCAAGATCCAAAATGCTTCTGATGCACCGTGAACTTTTTCATCCCATTGAAAATCTGGTGTAATAGTTAATTCAATACGTAATGTCGAACGAGTAATAGGTTGAATGTGTGTCGCTAACTCAAGTTTTGGGAATTGACGTATATATTTGTGAACAGTTTTACCGAGTTTTGGTACTCGAATTAATTCACCAATTTCATTGGGTCCTAAATCATACAATCGTTCCCAAGGAAAACTTTTCTTCTCAATTTTCTTAACAATTTCTTCAGGCATTTTTCTAAACTGTCGCAATGGTGACATTGACTGCCAAATTCGTCGGTCAATCATTTTACATAGAGCCAAACATTTATCAGCCAGTTGTGCCCATCCACGGAATAAAACAATTTCAAAAATAGCTCTCATTAAACGTGAGGCTGACTGTGTAACAAACACCATGTCTGACATAAGAGCAAATCCTTCAAGTTTTAGTTGAGAAATATAGGCTTGTAACAAAACATTAACTTTAGCACTTGGTTCTTCAATGCTCTCCTTAATTGGTATTGGAACTCTTTCCATCAATTTTTGTAGCTCTAATTTTTCTTCTTCTCTTACATTAAGATGTTTAAATTCACTTGATAATGAAAATACTCGGAATAATTCTATTTCACAGAGTGTTTTTTTCAACAGTTGATTATATGTCGACATTGTTTCGTGAGTACAATAATAATGAGATGCAATTCTACCGAGTTCAGTTGCCTGAAAGTTTCCAGATTTTCGATCATATTTAATCAAACCACTACGATCAAGAGCTACAGCTGCTGAATGAACAAGATCTGCACGATGTAATTCAAGAAGTGGGTCTTCTTTTAGTCTATCATGACTGATACCGTATAAAGTTGGGCAGCGTAGCATTCTGATGTATAAGTATGTGTATCCAAGCCAAATTACCGCATCACGAACATTTTGAATAGTACCTAGGACAATTTCAGCATTCAACATGTCAGGCATTTTTGATATTAACTGAGATTCAATCGGTAACTGTTGATTTAAAAGTGATAGATAGTATTGCAATTCACTGTGGTTGGTGATAAGAATACCTTCACCTTTGGTATCATACGTAGGACGTCCAGCACGACCCAACATCTGTAATACGTCAAGAGCTCCTAATTCAACCCAACGACCTTTTTCAGGGTTATATATTTGAGTGCCTTTGATAATAACGGTGTGAGCCGGAAGATTAACACCCCAAGCCAACGTAGCAGTTGAAACAAGCACCTGAATATGTCTATCAGCAAACAAATCTTCAACAAGGGTACGATCAACTCGAGTCATACCAGCATGATGAATAGCAAATCCGTACGGCAGTAAATCTTTTAGTTCTTGATTTTTTACCTCGTTTGATTCACTACGTAATACTTCCATGGTAGTAGATTTTTCTTTAAGAAAATGTCCTAATGTGTCTTTTTCCAAACACATATCTCTAATAGCTCTTGCAGTTTTACCAGTTTCTTTACGCGAATGAACAAAAATTAAAATTTGATTTTTTCCCGCATGCTCCATTGTCTTCTCGTAAACAATTTCATTCATAACTTGAAAACGTTTTAAAGCTTTTTTCTCTGTAACACCAATGTATTGCTGCTCTAGGGGTACTGGACGATAACTGTTGTCGAAATAAAATAAACCAGTCTTAGGCTTGATACGTAAAAATTGGGCTACGTCTTGATAGTTAGGTAGAGTTGCAGACAAACCGACTAAACGGACGTCTTCTTGAGTTGTCTCGATATTTCGAATTGTTCTTGCAACAAGAGACTCTAGTACTGGACCTCGTTCATCATGAAGTAAATGAATCTCATCAATAATAACTAATCTTACAAGTGATGTAAATGTTTTTTCACCACCTTTACGTGTAATAATGTCCCATTTTTCTGGTGTACAAACAATAATTTGCGTCCCAGCTATTTGTTCACGAGTCAATTGATGGTCACCAGTCAATTCAGATACAGTAAGACCATAACTTGCTAATTTTTTTCCAAAACTCCCAACCATTTCCTGTACAAGTGAACGCATTGGCGCTACGTAGATAATTTTAAACTGATCTACATTAATAGTTTCATCTGAATTAACATGTTTACCAATTTCCCGCATCATACACAATAATGCAACATTAGTTTTACCTGCACCTGTTGGCGCGCAAAGCAATAAGTTTTCATCGCTATCCAATGCGGTCCGATACAAACGACTCTGGATTCTGTTTAATGTTTTGATTCCTTCAAAAGCTGGTTTAACGTACTCAGGTAATTGATCAATAGGAATCAATTTTTCATGATCTTCATAAGGCTTGGATTTCAAAGCTGGCACGTGAACTTCTTCATAACCTTTACGTTGTTTTCGGAAACTTCCATCTGGTAATTGACAGCGCTTATTAGCCATAAAGTGAGAACCTTGAGCAAATGCTAAATCTTCTAGTATAATATTCATAATCCCCGATTTAAATCAATAACATCGATGTCAAGAATAGAGTGACATTATAATCTAAGATAATAAGATGATAATCATTAAAAATGAGCGATAGTTATTATCTCCATAATGTTCTAAGCGTGTAGAAAAGCTATTCTAATTACTTCTGCGAGGATGTTACTGTATAATATATAGTGTGTATTTTTTTAAATCTCACAAATAAAATTCTTAATGTAATGTTTTCTTTTTTTGATAACTTTTGCACTTAACTTCAAAAATTAACGTCGATTGCTGCAAAATGCTTCAAAATTGATCAAGACATCGTTGTCGAAAAATTTAGAAAAAAGTGTTTTTTTTTACCCAACTTCGGAATTTCTTGTCGAATCATTTCGCAAGTAAGAAATAATCTTTTTGTACAACATTGAATCCGTAATTTGCATTAAAAACCGTTGATTTATTTGGGAAATATCGCAGTTCAAAATTTTTCAAAAAAGTGTGTTTTTACCGACTATATTTTCGAGCTCTTTGAGAATGTATACACGTTGTATTTTTGAGCTTAAAGAGCTCAAAACTTCCTAGAAAATTTTTCAAGCGGTACGAGCTCGAATACAGCGGGAAGTTTCATATTCAGGGATGGCTATCAAGGTCAACCGTTTTTCGAATTTATTTCTTACGTCTTGAAGATATTACATCTAATTTTACATTTATAAAATATTTTGTATTCTATAAAAGTTAACATAAATTAATGTAAGTTTCATATTACCCCCTTATTTGTATTCTTAATTTGGGTCGTGCAAAATTTGATGTTTGAAAACGACTTGGTTGCATACATAAAATTACGAAGTTAACTAACTTCACTAGTTATCTGCCTTTATCTTATGCCATTAACAACTTTGTTAAAAGTTATATTTATAATATCGAATGCACATGGCTTAGTGATATATCTCTGCTGCTTACTCAAAAGGGCGATGGTATCTTAATAAAAGATAAGGCGAGTGATGTTGTAATTAACTGAGCTTCAAAATCTAGGCACTGTGACATGTTTATCTGAACTTCTCGAGAGCAACTCTGCTTAAAACCTACCGGAAATGTTATTCCGACATTGTATCGTACGTTAATATTTTTGTTGGCATATTAAATATAGTTATGAGTATTTTTGAAATTATTATTGAAGTAATACAAAAGTGATAAGTTTTATTTTGATTATAATAAAACTTTTAATTTTTGTATTTTATTGTTGTCAATTGAAAATAATTCAAATCATAGATCTACCTGAAAAAAAAATTTCTACGTTGATTATCTCATATCTCGAGATAGAAAAAAATTGTAAATTTATTGCAGACCGAATAGATAAAATTATACTAACGTAGATGAAAAAATAATGTACTATTCATATAGACTATAAATAATTAGTCGATCAATGTATATCCAAGATTAGTGACAACATTCAACATTCTTTCAAATAGCTAGATTATATTTTTATTGAATATATATATATATGTCGGAGATAATATCGAGCTGGGTTTTCCCTGAGATAGTAAATTCCCAATGTATACAGTTGAAGATATCGACAGACAATGAGGGCTGTCGAAATATTTTTAAGTGAAGAAGTACTTAGGATACTTTTGAGGGATAGTTCTCGTTGAGCATTGATCAAGTAAAGATCGCATATATCCTGCTGACCTCAGATTCGTTCTCGGTCTTATTCCTCAGCGCTTTTACCTTGTATATTAATTATATTTGGATAATTAATCGTAGTATTGTTTATACAAGTTAGCGTACATTATATTTCAAAATTTAGATCAGTGTTATAGTTTAATTATTCTAAATTAATAAATAATTGAATAAACGAATCCAACGGACTGTACTAACGCCCCTATTAATGCTTTTCTGACATATATATATATATCACTAAAAAACAAGTGTTTAATTCTCGTTGAAAAGTGTACTTGCAATTTTTTATTTAAATGCTCGAAAGTGTGTTTGTTTTATAGGATCTTCTGAAGAAATTAACACCTATAAATCGTGTAAAAAATGTTACTAAAAAGTTTTATGTATGCAAGTTACACATAGTCAACGACCACGAGATTTATTGTATTTTTATTTACGACTATAAAACATAATAATTAATGAAAAAATAGAACTAATGATTACAAATTAGTAACTGTATAATAATTTGCAATCTTTTGTTGCATAATGAAGCAATGAAGTGTTAATATGCTGAAAACTCTTTAATGTAAGATTAATTATAATAATACCCGTAGGGGTATATCTTAAATTGATTAAAGTGATGGATGACAAGAAGCCTTACGGGCATTATATCATCTCTAATAAAGAAATCTCATAGAAAATTAATTAGAAATCAAATTAATCCTTTGATCTCTTTATCGAATGTAAATATTGAATTAGTAATTAATTTAGTTACTATTAATGAGTGTTTGTTTATCTCTATTAAATATAATTATGTCATTAACGAAGGGGAAAAATATGAGGATGGAATGAAATATATCCATAATCCTGGCAAGCTTTCCAAAAGTCGATAGAGCCTAACTAGTAAGTTAGGTCAGTAGGGGAATATGATCGGCCAAGGTCGAGTTTTCCCTAACGTGGGGTTTGCGCATTATTTTCCAAGTCCTGATTCGTTCACTATTTTACCAAAAGTTCAATGTTAAACGTATTACATTACACGTGAAGCTCGAGTGTCGAGGCCGGGTCGACATCAAAGGTTAACCAAATATAAAAAATACAATTTTAGTGATCAAAAGACCAAAACTAATAGCTTTTTTTATTTCCAATCATTTTTGTTTTCACATAAAAGTCAATTCAGCGTAAACAATGTATACAAACTTCAAACGAATTTAATGTTGAATATTGCCATTCTCTTTAACAGATTTAACTTCACTCTGATTGTTTTAGATCCAAGTTATACATTTACTATTGACGATTAATCCGGCGTTTGTGAATTTATATGAACGCCAAATTATTTTAATCAAACTAAAGTTTGCGGTTGACAGAGTTGGATGAAAAAAAAAATTAAAATCATTCTGCAGAATAGTTAAATGGACGCCTATTTTTTTGCAAGTAAACGACACCTGACATTGTCAAGATCGATAACTCGATTCGGATTTTGCACGAATTATGGTTTATATTTTTCGAGTTAATTGACCAAAAACTACATAGTTATTATTTGATTAATGTCAGCATAAAATTATTGATGACAAAGTCTAATATATTATCAATACTTGTACACTAATTATTATTAAGACAATTACGATGAAATCTATGGTATTGAATACCAATACACATTAATTGTACAACATGTTAGTTACTATTATAGTTACTATAAAAACATAATTTACAGTGTTTTTTATCGTTTATAAATCCTCAACAGAAAGTGAACGAAAAGAAAATAAAAAATTGGACATTACACGGAGAGAAATTTATAGGAATCTTTCCAACAATTATAAGAATGGATCCTATAATAAAATTATCATTATAGGCATTAATCCTATACTCATTATGGGAACCATACCCATAATTTATTGGAAACGTTCCTATACAATAATGGAATAGCTTCAATATATTATGGGAATGGTTCCTATAATATTATAGGAATGGTTCCTATAATATTATGGGAATGACGCACATAATAATAAAAAAAAAGTTTATTTTCTTAATAATGAAGCAATCACTTCAAAAATATAAAGTAATTATTATGTATTTTTTTGCTAATAAATTTTTTTTTGTAAATAAAAATTGATCTTTCATTAGAGTGACGAAATTTCTTTTTCATAATTTTTATTTACGTGTGTACTTAATCTTGAATTATTTATTCTAGCTCAGTTATTATTGTGTTCAATAATATTGAAAAATATTGTAGCAATTTTATAGTTTCTCTAATAAAAAGGATATTTTCTCACTATACAATTTTAGGAGCAAAATAGATATGGAAATTTATTGTTTATTTTCACAATTTCATTTTATTTTTAAAGTAAATTATTTATTTACAATGCATACGTTGAGCCGCGAAAACATTTGAAAATTTGGAATTTCAAAACAATTGGAAATTTTATTTTATTTAAGAAATTTTTTTTTTCTAGTAGAAATTTTTTTTTTTAACTAACTTTTTTTTTTTAATTAATTTTATTTTAATTTATAAGCATGTATACCATTTAAGATTAAAAAAATATCAACTGCTGCAACTGATTAATTTCATAATGATAATAATAATAAATATTATTACTGATAACTTTTTTTATTAATTTATATATTATAAAAAAAGAATTACTTAATCAAAAAAAAAAATAAATCTAGTGAAAAGTAATTAATTAAATACCACAGTTGTGTGAAAAAAAATTACTCCAATATTATTGGCATCATTCCTATAATATTATGGAAACTATTCCTATAATATTATGGAAACTAATCCTATATATTATGGGAACCATTCCTATATATTATGGGGATAATGCCGTTATTACAGTTATAATTATAGGTATCGTTCCTATAATTATAGGAACCATTCCCATAATTATAGTAACGTTTCCCAAAAATTATGGGTATAATTTCCATAATTTAAGTAATCGCTCCTAAAGTGGTATAGGAAAATATTTCATTAAAATTATAGGAATGATTTCCACATTTTTCTCTCCGTGTAGATGTCAAACTGGGTTAAATATAAGCACGTTTATGTACACTTTGGACATCGCAACACATGCTTTTTTATTGAACATTGTCTTCTTTATACGATATAAGATGGTCCTCAATACTCTCGATGGTACGTGACCTGAAATAGTTAAAAAATTTCTATCGCTTCAATAATAACAGACATAAAATATCGATAAAAATGTATAATATACACTTGAAACCTCGCTTAATTCCACTTAAACTTTAATTAAAGTGTATATAAATCAAAGTATACTTTAAATACAATCCGATAGTATCGTTATTGAGCGGTAGAATTTCTAGATTCATTTTATCCGACACCTGCCGATACATTTATTCAATTCCATTTTCTATCAGATTTTAGCCGCCTCATCTTTATCTCTTTCTCTTTAACCTTTTTTTTTTTCTTTATCACCATGGTTTCTATTGTACGTCACTTGCTTACTTGTTTGTCAGATGCTTAGAGTGCAATGCTCTAAAGAAAATGTCTATTGTGATAACCACTACTGTGTCTCCCATTGTGAATCACAACTCCACATAGGCGACAGTTAACTATGTATACTATTGCTCGTAGACAGCTTCAAGAGTTCAGTTACCGTATCAACTTGACGTATATACAACCATTAGAATAGGGAATGAAATAAAAAGCGAGAGTATTATGATTTGGTTCGAGTGATAAAAGACTTCTTAATGGAAATTGGAGAACATGTCAGCAAGAAAGATACCATTCAAATTATTTCATTTACAATTACAGTGCACTAATCAAAATATATTATAAATACACTTTATTCATCAGGTCCAAAAATTTTGATAGAAAGATATTTTTGCACACCCAAATTTCGAAACATGGAAGCTGTGTTTTCCTTTGACTTCAGAATCTAGAAGTCATTTTCATTATTTTTGAAATGCATTTACATATGGATCATTTCATGTCAAATTGACCAATGGTCAGAAGTTTAATTTTATTATAAAACGAAGTTCTGCTAAAAGAAAATTAAAAAAAATTTTTTTTTTTTAAGTCATGCGAAATTAAAAATTTTATTACTTTCTTATAGATTAACCAAGTTTTTTTTTCAATATCTCGAAAATTATTATTATAATTCTTCTTATTGCCAGCATGCACCCCTAATTACGCCCTATACATTGAATTAAACGTGCAACACATCTCGGTGATAGTGCTTAACTTAAATTGGCCATCAACTGATGGATAATCAAGATCTTGGAGATGGACGATTCCAGATTACCCAAGATCAGCTTTTTAAGACTCAACTCTTTGAGAGCCATTGTCAACTTCAGTCAGCATAACTAGGTACAATCACTAGGAGACCTACTCGAGACTATAATACATGACTAATATACTAATATTCCAGATCTAACTACTTGAAAAGCGACAAAACGAGATATATTATCTAAATTCTTTAACAGACTTTGATTAACCGACATCGAATGCCACAAGCACTTCAAACTTTAATCCATGTCAACTAGTACTACCTTTTCCGGGGTTCGAAATGCCGACAGTACTGCATGAGTACTTGTGAACTTCTTATTAAACCTGTGATTTAATTCAGCATAGACTGGCTAACAGATACTTTTGCAATATCTCGATTGAGAAGGAGACTTTACAATTCCTCCTTTAAAAAACTCGCCCTTTGTGTCATCTACAAGAAAAAAAAGACATTATTTACTTTTTGATTTACTGTCTGTTTTACGCAAACATCAGATTCCACTTCTGGAGTGGAGACATAGCATCCGAAAATCTAATATTGGCTATTTACCGCCGACCTAACTTGAAAAAAGTTTTTGTTTATCTATAAAACGATGTCATAATTATTAAGACAATTATAGTTTTGATATTAACTTAACTCATATTGATGTTTACTATTTGTATTATTACAAAATTGCATTTTTATCCAAGTTCCAATAAATCATAGTTTATGAACATTGACTTTTTCTCTCTACTATTCATCACTTTCACGCAATCTGCATATGAAGTCGATTTTTGTGAAATTTGTTCTTAGTGGATATTTGATTATTAAAAAAAAAAAAATCTGCCAAATTAAAACTCTTTTGGTTTGAAAGCTTTAGAGATTTTACAATATGTCAACTTTTGACACCCTAACAATATTTTTTCACATCTCTTGAGACGATTTTCTGAAAATCTATCATAGATATACGTAGCTTACATAATATGAAACAAGTCGACCAAATTTTAAGACTGTAAGAGCTTTAACTAAAAAAATAGCAGTAAAATAAAAATTTCAGTTCAGTAGACTTTATAGTTTCAAAGACGAGCCATACTCAGTGTCATAAATTTTAACAATAAAAAATTAATTCAACTCTGATAATTTAAAAGTCAGATGTGTCTATTCACACGCAAAAAAATCCTGATAAATCCACGCCGCGTGAATTTATCAGATTTTTTTTACGTATAAATAGACATGTCCTGAAAAATCATAAACTATTTTTATTATTAATTAGTAAAAAATTTCCGTAATTGAAAAAAAAAATTTTTTTACGTTAAATATTTCACACTTTTTTTATGCCCAAATTTTTTTTTGACTATATGACGAAAAATTTTTTATTGTGTAGATTAAAGTATACTGAAAAATAATTAACTCGATTCAAGAGGAAAATTCTTTAGCCAAGAAAATAATTTTCTTCACGAGCTTCATCGTCTTAATTTAAATAGAAAAATTCTTGATCTGAGAAATTTCTCTTAAATTATGTAAATTGTTTTTTGATCAAGTTAATTTTTTCCGCGTATTTATCGTCAAATATGGAATTTTTCTGATTCAAACTCTTATACTCAACAATCATGAATAAATATTGAATATTAAAGATAATTGCTTATTAATAGCCTTAAATCCTTTATAATTAACAATAACAGTAAAATAAGACATTTATTTATAAATTACTTATTAATATAATTTAAATTTATTGCTTGCGGAATTGAGTTAAGTATGTAAAGCAATTAAAGCAATTAAGTAAATAAAATATTGAATTCATAATTAATATCATTAGTATTCCATCAGATAGATATAATTATCTAAGCTCAAATAGATAATTTAATCATTTACAACCTTAGAGACCTTGAACACATATGTTTATGCACATATCAAAGATACATGAATTTATATTAAATAGGATTAAATATATTTAATTAACGTCCGTAGATTCTATTTTGAATTTTATTGACTGCTCAGGTATAAATAAAATTTATTTTAAATATCAATTTACTGTATCGGTACACCACTCTACCTTCGAAAAGACAAATAAAACTGTGGAACTTAATACAAAATAATGTAGGTGTGAAATATTTATTTTTAGATAGATGGAAAAAATGAAATGACGAGCCCTCTAAAGTAAAGCCGCTACATTGAAAAAACGTGAATTTGAAAATACACCTAATAAGAGAAACTTCTCAACCAAATTATGTAAAAAAAAAAAATGCTCGTACAGAATATAAAATTCAAATTCAAAAACATTGATACGCAATAACTTAGGTCAACTTTTTTTTGCACACTTCATCATAAAAAAAACTATAAAAAAGTAATTGACCCTGTGAGCTGGCTCTGGAACTTTTCGCTGCTTACTGCTCCAGCGGCTCAAATAATACATTATTGAGTACATCGCGTTATAGACGTCGTAAATGGTCAAAACTAATTTTACGCCCCCGTAGCCCTCGGGCATGATAAAAAAGTATTTTTTTAACTATACCAATCGGTGTGTTCATGTGATTATACTATAAAAGAAAAAAAATAAATTTTAACGTCAAGGTTCCTACAATTTTTTATGCATTTTTTTATTTATTTATATACATATATATACGAGAATAACCAAATAGGTGGGTCATTCCATATCAAATCATCGGATTTTTAAAATCATGTTTTTTTATTTAGCTGAATTTTTTACATCTTTCTGTGTGTATTACGAAACGCTTATCTGTATATTTTCAGTCCTTAATCTCCATAAGTTTTGATCAACTCATAATCTTAAAGTTATATAGAGGTCATTTCTGTCATCTTGGAATATATTTTTTTTTGTCTTTAAAATCAAATTTTGAGTGATTTTAAAGAGCGACATTTTTGATTAGTTTGGCAAAAAATATATCATATTGGACTACAAAACAAATTTTTTAAGCTATTATTAAAGATGGGATTCGAAGATCTCGATTTTTTAACGCATTTTTTTTATGATTAATTTTTTTTTTACAAGTCCGAATTTTTTGATAATCAATGAATATTTTGTAAAAATTCAGTTGAAAAAATTGTAAATAATACCAATATATTGGGCCAACCGTCCAATGTACTTTTAACTTATTCGATTCATTGCAATAATATATCGATTTTTTTTTCTATTCTATAAACAGCTTTGCTATGATAACTCATCTAAATATTGAATAGTCAACATCCAATATTGTGCAAAATCAATCGTTCGACGTTTAATGAAAAATTCTAGTCTTTTCCTTATTTTTTAATTATCATATTTCTTAAATTTTTATTGGACGAATTACTTTTTTTTTCAATTTTTATTCATTTATATATACCTATGAATTTTTTAAACTTGCCATACTACTCTTTTTTTTTTTGTATTTCAAAAATTCATACCTTAAGAACTTTTGGAGATTAAGGAGTGAAAATTTACAGGTAAGCGTCTTTGGATACATACAGAAAGTTACCAAAAATTCAGCTCTAAAAAAATATGATTTTTAACCCATATACATAGATATGCACCTATATCGATAAAAATATTATCCATGCATAGGCCTGGTTATAATACAATGTTTTATAATAAAGTATTGTTCAGCATTAGCAACCTGTCTTCCCAACAAACAAACAAGAAAGAACAATACAAGTACCTTGTACGCTAAAAATAAGTATAAAAATACAATTTTATTTACAGAGAAGAGAGAAAAATTTAACTACTATCGGCTCCATACAATCCAGTATGTTAATTTTTAATTTTTTTTTTTTTTTTGGTAAAGTGTGGGGATTTAAGATTATCTGATGGCATGTTGTAATTTTTTATTGCTACTGTGTAAGAATTTTTAAATGCAATGCTTTTATTGGCTTTCGGGTAATAGGCATATGATTCTTTACAATTTGCGTTGCATAAAAATAAAGATTTAATGATAAAAATGTCTTTAGTACTGACTTATGTGGCGCGTTTTTTGTTTAGTTATCACACCAATTAGGGCAATTAGTTTATTTTGTGTTCTAGTTAATTTTTTCAAAACATTTTTATTACATCCATCCCGCAGAATTATACCATAGTCAACTATGCTCTCGAAAAGTATATGGTAGAAAATTTTTAAAGATTTTTTTTACAATCCACTTTAATTTATGAAAAATAAATAGAAAAAATTTAGTTTCATTTAAAAGTTTTTTTACATGCTGGTAGCATCTCATATGACAATCATACTTTATATCTAGGTATTTACAACTGCTCACTTGTTTAACTTTTTGATTGTACAATGCTCCCTCTCTGAGATATTTTTACTGTGTCTCATTTTTCCATTAGGTCCTAACAAGAGAAAAAACGAACCTCTTTGTTATATCTTAGGGACAGAGCCCGGTGAATCGATAACTCTAAGTTAACAGGAATACTACCTCTATAGCAGCTAAACTTCATGAATGTAATTTTATATATATTTAGAGACAAATAGTTATCATTATCACTTATCACATAACCATTTTAATAGAATAGAATATCGTTTTTATTTATATCACATGTTGTGTTTTACAAAACTGTATCTTAATTTAAATATTTACATTTGCATATACACTAGTTTTGGCTTAAATATCAACTGTTTGTACTCTCTTTTAACTTTTTACACACCTCATCCTTCATATCACAGTCGCATTACAATACTATTAATACTATTTCATACTTATTTCTGGTATCTATCCCTGTATATTAATGACAGCCTTTTTCTGACATTAAATATTGCAATACTACTCAATCTCTTTAAATAATCTTTCTATTTCGCTAACATATATAGATACACAGATCCCTATTTATTTCCCCTTTTAAAATTATCACTAATTTTTCCCTTGTTACTTTCCCCTCTTGTTCGCTCATCCACTTATTTCTTGCTTGTTGCCCTTTTTCACTTATTTTTTCTTTCATCTCCGAACAGCTTAGTATATATGTATCAGTGTCTCATCCTCTTTCTTACATATTCTGCATTCCCAATTCTTTTGCCCTTTTTTTCCACTTCTCCACAGATTTCCACATCTCGTTCTTGCCCATACTTCTTTGTATTCACTTTTAATTTGATCTTTTTTCCAATAGCCGTTTTCACTTCCTTGTAATATTTCTTTATAAAGATCGCATAACCATTTTAATATTTTTTGCAAGTAACCATTAATTTTACGGTGAGCTTCAGGCCAGGATTTAACAACACACTTTACAACTCTATCACATGCATAAGTGGATAGGTAGAATTTTAAAAATATCATTTACGTAAAGAATGAACAAAAGTGGGCCTAGAATTGTTCCCTGATAGCCAAATTAAGAAAAGCAATCACCGTAGGATTATTGTTATAAAGCAAATAAATTTAATTGCTTAAATAATGACCGAGATACTGATAATCAATGATGGACGAGTCAATGCCAGCTTTAAAGATTTTGCTTTTTTGAGAAATTCAAATAGAGCCTTTTGTGAATGATTTTTCAAAAATTTTAGCAATGTTAGATAGGCTTACTAATATATTGACTGATTACTTTAAATACTTTAACATTTATGCCATCTTATTTCTCCTCCTTTGTCTTTTATATTTATTTTAGGTCATTTATATTTTTTCTATTTTATTTAGATCAATTGGATTTAAGAAACTAGACAGGATTTTGATTAATATTATTATTATTATTATTTGATCTTACATTATTATTACCCATTTTTTTTAGCAAAATTAGTCCTAATGTTGCTAAAGAAATCTACAAATTCATTGACCTTTTTCTGGGGATCAGTGATCATTTGATTTTTTTTTTTTATAAAATAGTCAATGTTTTCATCCGATTTTAATTTTTTATTGATAAGTTGCCACATTCTTTAATTTATTTTTTGCGATTTTTATCAATTTATCTAAAGTTTTACGATAATTCATATATTCTAGTTTCAATTTAATATTAGTTTCATTTTGTTTCCAGTTATTATAAAGTTTAACTTCAGTACAATATGAATTTATAATACCTGCGGTGATCGAATTTTTACACGGCTTGAACATCTTAGAACTTTTAACTTTTACAGTACAAGAAGAAAAAAAAATACTTTTACTCAATTAACAATTACTTTGTTTTCAGAAATTCGATGACGATCAAATATTCTATTACTTATTATTAATTATTAATTTCTAAAGAGAAAAGCATCAATATTTATCTTCGGACAATAGATAAACAAGAGAATAGCTTTATTTAAATTAGGTAAAAATTATGTCAATCAATTTAACAAGTTCTTGAGCTAAGAATATATATTCTTGAAAATTTTCAAGAACATGAATTCTTGTATCAAAAAAATTTTTTTAACAAAAGTATTTTTTTTTCTTAGTGTAACCTTTTTAATTACGCCATGTATCTTATAAATTAGTAATTCAGTAGCTATAGTCAGATCATTCACAGTGAGATAGTTTAATATTGGCGACATTTTTTCCAAAAATTTTGAAGCTTACATTTTTGTGTTAGTCAATTTAAAAATTACGTTTTGCATAGTAAACATTATAGGGCAAAAAGTAATAATAAAAATATTGTTTGGCGTATATCCACAATAAAACTTTTAATAAAATTAACCAGATCACTGGAGTTTTTTTCACTACACATTTAAAATTTTTACATTCATTAACAGTAGTGATCAAATAAAATACATAAATCTGGTGATAATTCAACACTTCTTTTGAAACCATTAAATGCATAGCTTATGAAAAAAATTCATTAAAACTGAATGGTAGATATAATTCTTGATATTATTTTAATCGATTTAACGAGATTAAAACATGAGCAATATTGATTTTAACGATGACCCTCTTCTTTGCGAAATTCAATTAATACTTTTCAATCTATATTTTTTAGAAAAACTGTTTTGAGCTAGAATTTAAAAAACTTCACAAAAAAATCAGTTTTCAATAGAATTTTTAATACTACACGGAAAGAAAATTATGGGAACTATTCCTATACCATTATGGGAATGGTTCCCATAATGCTATAGGAAAAATTCCTATATTATTATAGAAACTATTCCTATATCGTTATGGAAACTAATCCCATAATATTATGGGAACTATTCCTATACTATTATAGGAATGGTTTCCATAATTTATGGGAACCATTCCCATAATAGTATAGGAATGGTTCCCACAATATCTAGGTTTGAATCTTACGAGGAAAAAAAAAAAATTGGGGCTGCCACATGATACATTCCTGTAGAAGATTCATGTGGCAGGCAATAATGGTTAAAACAACTATAATAATTGAATAATAATATTATTAAAAGAATAAGAACAATTTTGTCTCCTGGATAGTCACATAATGAAATCGATTTTTTTAGTAAAATTAAGTGTCATTACAAAGGACATGACTTGAATTTGTGCCTTTTCAAGGTTTCATATCATTCTCGTCGATAGTCAATTTATGATGATGGACATTTAGGTTGCATTCGGAAATGCTCTATCTCTAGATACATAATTAAGAAATGACCTTGTATCTTGTGAACTATTGACATTTTTAAAGATATTAGCTCATATTAATGTTATACTCATCGAGACCTTTCATTTGAGTAGCCATATCAATTTTTTATATATTTATATATATTATATATATGTATATATGAAAAATATATCAAAAATGCATGTGGGTATTCAAATGAAAGCTCTCGATGAGTATAACATCAGGATGAGCTTATATCTTTAAAAATGTCAATAATTAAGAAATGACCTTGTATCTTGTGAATTATTAACATTTTTAAAGATATAAGCTCATTTCGACATTACACTCATCGAGACCTTTCATTTGAGTACCCTCATCAATTTTTCATATATTTTATATATTTATATATATTATATATATATGTAAATATGAAAAATATATAAAAAATGCATGTGGGTACTCAAATGAAAGCTCTTGATGAGTATAACATCAGGATGAGCTTATATCTTTAAAAATGTCAATAGTTTACCAGATACAAGGTCATTTCTTCATTATGTATCAAGACACAGGGCATTTTCGAATACAGCCTAAATTCTTATTATAATAAATTGACTATTGGTGAGAATGATATGAAACCTTGAAAAGGCACAACTCCAAGCAAAAACTCATTTTATCCCATAAATACACTGGCCACAAAATTTTCCTTATTCTCTTAATAATATAGATTGTTGTTATTATAATTATTTCATTATTATTGTTGTTTTAACTATTATTGCCTACAACATGAAAATCATGTGGCTGCCTAAATTTTTTTTTTCCGTGTATATATTATAGGAGCCATTTCGAACTCACACCGCACGAAGATTTTATCTTTATTTTATTTTGAGAATGATTCCCATAATGGTATAGGAATGATTCCTATAATGTTCTAGGAATCCTTCCTATACCATTATGAGAATAGTTCCCATAATGATATAGGAACCATTACTATATCATTATGGGAACATTTCCTATAATATTATGGGAATGGTTCCTATAATTGTATAGGAATCATTCCTATACCATTATAGAAACCATTCCTATACCATTATGGGAACCATTCCCATCATTATGGGAAATTTTCCCATAATTTTGGGAATAGTTCCCATATTTTTCTTTCCGTGTATGTCATCTTTACTTCTATGGAAAGAAAAAAACTGTTTTTTTTTTCCGTTAATGGTTATCGTCTCAAAAAGAGAAACCCTATATTGCATGTTCAATTAAAAAAATCTACAAGTAGAAAGATTTTTATCAGACATTTTTTCATACATGTAAATTTTCAATGAGTTTTTCAAGTAAAAATTTTTTTTAGTGGGCACATTATTTTCTAGAAAATTTTGGTTTAGAAATACACACTATTGATATCAACTACTTACAACTTAATAGAAATAACTAATAAGTAATATAATAACGTCTTAAACAATATTTTTTTCGAAATTTTGTCAATAGCATATTCGGATCGCCATTCAATTGACGATTTTTTTTTAACTAAAATAATTTTTTTAATAATAAAAAATCAATTTTTAATGAATAAAATTCGTTTTTCGTTCAATCATGCTAAAATAATATAGTTACGTATATCTGAATATATGCATACTTAGTTACGTAAAAATTATATTATTCTCACAGGATACTCGAGACAATCACTTTAAATTTGAAATAACAATCTCGTTATTTCATTTATTTATTAGACATTTTAAATGGTAATTTTTTTTTTATTTTATTTTAACAGTTTCGAAAAGGTCAAAAACTCATATAGCCAATTATCGGACCATTAAATATATAATATATGCAATATCTCTTGAAAAATTATGTCTGCAGTCGAGGATAAATAAATGTATCGTGATAATTGTAGATAAAGATTTTTATGATATAAAACTAATAATACAATTTCTTTGTTATTTTATAAATTGGATATTAATACATTTAATAATGCTTGTGTTACACAGGTCAGTCAACAATCTCTCGGAAAAGCAATTAATTTATCGAGAACAATACGTACTCTTTTAATGAGGTCATTTGTTCATTTGGAGGTACTACATCTGAGTCTGCCGGAACATGATTTGATATTAATTGAAAGTAAATAATTCGGAAAGTTGCAATTTTTTTTTTAAATAAATTCATACCTATTTATGAGAATTTTAACATTATCTTGAAGTTTTAAAGAGTAAAATAATTTTAAGTTTAGCAATACATGCGCATCGAATACATAATCATACAAATAACATTTAAATAAGCAATGAAATATAACACAGAACTAAATTGTAGATAAACTACGGAAAATACATTATTCATGTCTTCTCGAACAGATATTATCTCTCGTAGTATGTAAAGAGATTTTATATAATCATTCGAAAATGTTAATTTTTTTTATTTTTAAATAAGCTGCATGTTACGGATTTTAACGAGTCACTGGATAAATATGACGTATTGTTGCATAGAAGAGGGAGTTTACATTTGTTTTGTACTATAATATTTAATTAAATTTTTTCCTCATTAAGAAAAACCACGATTCTACTTACTGTATGCATAATTATTTTTACACTGAATGCGATAAGCAGACAGAAAATAAATTATGAATTGCTAACTTATTCATTATGATTAACACCCAATATATCAATGAAAGAAGAAATGATAGAATTATAGGAGAATACCATGCACTGTAACTCCGAAAACCAAAATACTCTACAAACCGTGTAAAAAAAAAACTATTTTTGGTAATTTTATAGAATTGCAACTCCATATGTTTTTGGCTGTAAAATATCGAGAATTTGAATAATCAAAAAATTTTTAATTGTAAAATTCGATTTTTTACAGTTGAAAAAAAAAATTGTTTTTCTCTCTCAATTATTCTATCAATAACATTTTCAGAAAGAAAAAGTTTACGTTACAATGAAAAAAAAAAAAAAAAAATCGTATTCCTTTTCTGATTTTTTTGTCGACTTAAACGTCACAAGCTGTTGGATTTATTTCTTCTTTAGTTTGCGAGAATTCAGTGAGCTTGAAGCGATGATTTATTGCTGAATTATAAACTAATAAAAAGTGAATAACACTTTAACAATCGATTACTCATGAATTAATTGCTGCACTGAATCGTCAATAATAATTTCAAGCTTATTACTTATTACCTAAGAACTTGTTCCACTACAACAAATTTATTTATAGAATTATCTAATTCAGATAATAAAGTTATATGATTGATTTAAAAAATATATTTAATAATTGTAGAGACTTCGATTACTATTTATGAATTCATGATTAAGAGTTGATGGTGGTGAAACTCCGTACTTCGTAAAAAAAAAACTAACACTTTTTAACTGAAGTAATTTATATTTCATTCATTTTTGACTTCTCGCTCGGAAAATCAATGATTTTCAAAAAATCGGGAAGTTATTGGTTTCACTCCAGTTTTTGAAAAGTTTGTGTACGAGTTCTCATCAGATCTCTACGTTTTGGGGTCCTTAGAAGCTATTCTGACTATTCCTACGGGAATGTCACTATGTCACTACGTTATGTGTCGCGCGCGCGCGCGCGTGTGTGTGTGTGTGTGTGTGTGTGTGTGTGTGTGTGTGTGTGTGTGTGTGTATGATTGCCTGAAACCGCATCAAAGTCGATTTATTTATTCAAGAGAAATCGTAGTCGAAAAATTTGGAAAAATATGTAAAAAACATAAAAAATGTAACTTTAAAATTTTACGTCAAATCGTTTAGTAGATAATGAATAATCTTTTTTTGCTTAAAAAACTACGTCGAATACTGCAAGTCCCATAAAAAACGATTGATTCGATCGGAAGATATGGCAACTAAAAATTTTCAAAGAAGTATGTTTTCAACAACCCTTAGATTTTCGGGCTCGAAAAAGTAGATGATGTGTGCTTGAACTAGAAGAGCTCAAAAGTCCGGGATAGATAATTTTTCGAGTGTTTTGGACTCGTACAGAAATGGCCTGCAGGGTCGACCGTTTTTCAAATTTTTATATAAAATTTCATCAAATTTACTCTCAAAAGAAATTGCTCAATTTAAAATTTCTGCCTGTTACTAAAGATATTTGAAAAGATTTTAATCACAATTGAGTAAAAGAGAATAAGCAATAGTATGTAAGAGAATAGGTAGTATCACTATTTGCGATGGCGAAACTACGTTAAAAATAGATCTGATTACCATGTACACGACAATGATTAGCATGCTACATTGTGGGGATTACCATAGTCTCTCTATGTACGAGTATAGTTTGAATAATTTACCAGCTGTTATTACCTTTTTATTAATTTATGACATCAATTGTGATTTATAATTTGGTAAAATCTTCAAAATGAAGAAAGTCATAACGTTTTTATTTTGTATTTTTTTACACATTAATATAGTTTCACTCTTTTCCGGAATTGATTGGGCTGTAAATAAAAAATCCCCACTGTTTTCTATCAAAGATTTAAATAGTATCGGTCATGAATTCATTTTTTTCAATATTTATTTTATATGTTATTCTTCATATTTGATTTATATTATATCCGTCATCAAAGTTAATAATTAATGAATAACAACAAGATTAATTTTTTCTTCTATGGTACTTTCCATCGATAAATTTATATTTCTCATAATTTTTTTTTATAAAAATATTTATTATGTCTTCAATACTTTTCAGTGATATAACGGACATCTTGAAAATAATTAAACTAAGAAAAAATAAGTATCTCTTTACACATAATTTACTTTAAAACGTTAAAAGATCCAATCGACAGCGTATCGTCTGAGTTTTTACGCAGGATGACGTCTTTTTGATGAATTTTATAAGGAAGACAAGTACTTACGCCTGGATTACTCTTCTATGTTGGAGTTCTTCATTAACATTTAAATCTTCTCAGAATTACTCGCCTCGAGTTATCGATTCCGTAAAAACATATTCAATTATGTAAAAAAATCATGATATTTCGAAATGTGTTCATTTTCTCTTTTTTTAAATAAAAAATGACACTGTAAATAATCTACAAAATGTAGAAGAAAAAAGTGTTTAAACAAGCAGGCAATATTACCGTGAAAAATTCCTTTTTTTCATAAAATATTTGAGAAAAAAAACTATGAACATGGTATTATTATCTGTGATAAACGAAAAATCTCAAAGCCTTTTCAAAATTTTTGAATTAAAATTTATATTATCAAATGAAAATAGCTTAGAAAAAATTACGTGAAATATAGCAACTCTCTACATCGCAAATTTTTAAATTACTATAAAATCTTTCATTTGAAAAGCTTCATATTTAACTTAATTATTTTGCGCGTAGTCTGGTATATTAATGGAAGAAAAATTAATATAAATATAAAATGTACAATCTTAATGGTTGAAATTACGAAGAAAAAAATGAAATAGCGAAATGGAGCAATCTTCCGCTTGATGAATCCCACGAGTTTTCTCAAGTTCTTTGTTGAAAATAATCAGAAAAAATTTGAAGCAGTCAACTAGTCGGCTTTCAAAATTGAAAGAATTGTATTTTTGTACCAGTTCATCTTACTTTTTTTTTTTTTTTTTTTATCAATACTCACAGGCTGAAGATAGGCGTCCTCTCGGAAGAGCGAAAAAAGCTTATTTTCAAAAACGTTTTTTTAATCTTTATCAGATGTTACAATAAAACTTTTTCCAGAACATCATGTTATCCTTTTAGAATAAAAACAAATTCTTAATATTGTCCAGCGTTTCTTGTCCAATTTTCAGAGGGTACAAAAGTCGAGTCCTCAAAAAAAAAAAAAATTTGTTTCTTATCGCGAACGAAATATTTTCGGATTGATAAGTTTGAAACAAACATTAGGAACCACATTTCAAAGAGAATGGTTTACCACGTGGTAATTTACCATCTTTTGCCAAAAATCGATGAAAAAAATGCAGGCTATACGAAGAAAATTGTACGAAAATCAACCTATTTTTGCACCGGTTGTGTTTTGTAAATTTTTATATTACAAAAAGCTAGTTGAAAAAAAGTGATTTCAAATGTGACGTCTTCTTAAATTCAAAAATTTTTTTTTGTGTGTTGCTTTTCAACTTAATATTAAAAAATATTAATAATTATTGTGTTTCAACATAACTAGCTGGTTCATTTATGTTCTATATATGTATTTTATATTTTACTTAATTTTTCTTTTTTTTTTAACTGTATGTACTCTTGTTGCTACCAGCAGTAGAAAACACCGTTAATGATTTCGTTATTCATATTTACTTGATCAGTTTATGCCATACGTTTTTCCAGAATAATCTTGTCGCTCTCGAATACTTGTGTTTACTCGCGACCTACAACCCTTTAAATTTCAGTAGCTGTTGATAAAAATTGAGTAACGTCACCCGGAAACTACTGTATGATCTCATTTTCTTATGATCATATGATGTTTTCGTATGTTTTCAAACTTTTCAGCTACCTTATTATTTTATCACCACATGTTTTCCTACCTTTATGATCTGACACCCTTTATAAACGCTGCCGAAATCAACTATTTTTAGTCTTCGATAATCTCTGACAGTTTTATCGAGCTCTGGGCATTTGGCGATGTTCGTAGTTGAGTAATTAGTAGCGTCGTATTCTACTTAGAAGCACCAACAAAATCAATCTCACTAGATCATTCTGTATCTGGTACCAAGGAATCTCAACCGATACAGATATAAGCCTTACCGATGAACCGCTCCATATACCAACAGAAAAATTAAATTTACTCAAAAACGGAAAAAATCGGGTTTGGTATGAGGTTATTTCATAGTCTTTACGCCCATCACGAACTCCGTTTGTGACACGAGAAAATCCCGTTTATACTTTTTTTCCGTTGGAATGTAAAATTTTTTTCGATTTTCCGAAAATTCTAGACTAAACATCTATAAAGCTGTTCAAATGAGAGATTTTTTGACCTTACTCGATATGAATTTAAAAATATCATAATTTATTTATCTATTCATTTATATATGAATTGAAAAATATCATTATTTATTTATTTATTCATTTATCGTCATTCGGCAATTTTATCTTATTTATTAATATATTAAAACGGTTCTTATTTTCAGGATATTTAATATTTGATGTTTATTCAATTTTTATACAACGTTTCGCCACTTTCGCAGCTTCCTCAGGTACTACAACAGACAATAATCATAATTACATTTTCATCATATATATGGGGCATTCCATGCCAAATCGACCACTTTTGACACCGACCCTTTTCGATTTTTCTGAAATTTTGGTATCTTTCTCTACCCTATTGAAAACAATTTTCAGAATTTTTTCAAATTTTTTACCCAACCAAAAAAAAGTTACGAGTTATTACAAAAAAACAGCTTTTTTTTGTTAAATAACCATAACTTTTTTGAAAATTGACTTTTTGGGATGTTTTTTTTTTTTTTGAAATTTTTGTCTTTAAATGTACTTTAAAAAAAAAAAAAAATTTTTTTCATTAAAAAAAAAAAATAGAAAGAAAAATATATATATATATATATATATATATATATATATAATACACAACAATTAGTAATAATTTAATTAACAGATCAAATTAAACTAATTTAAAACACTAATAAAATTACCTCAATTACAAACATCAATTGTTAAATTTATGTACAATAATATCGGCATTCATTCGACTTAAAATTCTTTTTGTTATTATAGTATCATATCACAATATTTTCAATACTCAACAATTTAACAATTATTAATTAAATAAAGTATGAAAATAAAATTTATACTGCGAAGTGGCGAAAGTGGCGAAACGTCGTATGAAAATTAAATAAAAAATATCAAATATTAAATATCCTGAAAATAAGAACCGTTTTAATATATTACAAACTATGGATAAGAACGCTAATAACTTATTTATTAATTACAATAAGTATTTATTAAACAAATTATGAAGATTAAATCACTAAGATGATAATATTTTGGTATAATATGTCGATTAGTTACGATACTAATTTTCTAATTACACTTTAAAACTTATTAGAAACATAAAAATGTCAATCTCAGATGCAAATGCATTGATTGACTTTGATACTCTGTACGATTTATAGACTGGATTTTCATGTAATAAGAATCCCTGCCATAAATTTAATAATTAGCTTTGAAGAATAATTTGATTCAATCCTCAAGTCAAGAATAACTGCTCTTAGATTTTTTTCTACTCAACTTATCAGAGCGGTGTAGAGAAATAATAACACAAGAATGTCATTGAATGATAAATTAATAATTATTTATCCACATTTATATATTTTTTCGTTTTCCATATTATACAACGTAATAATGCATATTAATAAAGGTTATTATCTAATTGATAATTGTTAATCTATATTTCACCATCGGTATCAGTTATAAAAAGAACCAATGAAAGCGATTGTTTTCGTGTAAACCTGTATTATTCATCGGGATCCCCCACTCGAAATTTACCTTCTCATCGGGACTGACTATGTCGGATATACTTATAATATCACATCGTTCTAAACGGTTGTGATATAACGACGTATTTACTACCTTTTTTTTTTTGTTAAACAAACCAACCAAGTATTATTTTTACTACTAGTCTGAGTTCAAATTTTTACAATTTGAAATTGAAAGAAATATTAATTTTCGATCATGGAGCTTTGGTGGATTGTACTTTTTAAAATTTTTATTATTCAAGGAGTCATTGAAATAGGAAAATCCGAAGTAGAAATTAAACTTTTGCACGTGGTAATTATTTTTTTAATTTGCCATTAGCTTTGATTCATTACGATAAAAATAAAAATTAATTAAATTTTTAAATAAAATCACAGTAGAAAACTTGTGTAATTATAAGTATATTAATTAATTAAATACAAATGTTTAATGAATGAATTCGTATTAATAAATTTAATAATCAATGAAAACAAAAAAATTTTAATTGTAATTTATAAAAAAAAAGTATCGCGCTACGAGTATACGATTGGGGAAAAAATAATCATTAAACTGGTACATATTTTTTTAGCTATTTCGTCATGGCGATAAAGTACCCCACAAAGAGTTCCAATTTTACCCCAACGACCCACACGGAAATCATTCATATTATCCCATGGATAGTGGAGATTTAACAAACGTGAGTAACTTGATTATCAATAATTGATTGCATGCACTTGTGTAAGCAACTAGTGTGAAATCCGTGTAGGGAATGCATCCTTTCAGACTGATCTTCAGTCAAATGAAAATAAATTAATTAATATCTTGATTTGTAGCTAACTCTTGATCATTAATCTTGCCTATCTCTGTACACAAAACTTTCTCATTTTTCTTCAATGGATTAATTTAATAATTAGTGAATAACTTTTAGCACTTTTTTCTGATACCGCTTAAAAAGTTTAAGTGTCGTGATTTGCGATAAAGTGGAATTTTTTTATTTTACGTTCTACGTGATTTTAATGCAGAGATTAAAAATAAAAGTTTCCGCAATTTCAAAGAAAAGCGATCAAGAAGAAACATACTTTTTTCCGATGAAAAATTTATTTCATTTTCATTATATTTTCTTACTTTAAAAATAAAATTATAATTTCCGTTGATTTTCTACATTAAAATATTTATTTTTAATATGAAATAAAATTTTTTCATTAAAAGATATAATTATTTTTTTTATAGACTTCATAACAAATTTAATTTCTAATAAAAAAATCTTCCTGACATAAAAAACGTGTTAAAGAAACAATAAAGTGCGGTAAAATGTGGAAAAAATAGAGAGTTGAAAAAAAAATAGTACTTCGAGATACTTGATAAACTGTCGAGTTTAAAAATAATAATGCTAACGGCGATAAAAACCACTTTAATTCAAGAAGAATAAAAAATAATTGGTCGAAATTTGATATAAAAATTCAACAAGATTTTTTTGTAAAAAATAAAATTGTTTTTTATCATACTTTTTAATAGATATCAAAAGTTCTGTTATGTTTGATTAATTAAATAAAATCCTCTCTGATTTACATTTTTCGTTGTTAAAATATTTTAATTTATAAAATTGAAAAATTTAATTTTGATAATATTTAAACTTTATTCAAAACGATTATCCCGCATTTCATGCTTTTTATACTTTCAGAAAGCATTTAAAGAATTTAAAATATTTTTATTTTTTTATTAATTGCACGGAATATTTGTCCAGCTGTTTTCCGGTGAAACAAAATGAAAATTGATTGTACATTAAAGTTTTTGTATTTATGTTATTACGTACTGTCATTGACCTAGATATTCGAAAAAGTGTGAATAAACATTGTTAAATGCTGTACTTAGTTATGATAACATCTCAATTATTTTTTCATTACACAACATCTCTATGATAATCCTATGGTATTATATTGTTCGTCATTTTGTAATGCTAAACGTTTAAATTATTATAATTAATAGATAAACTCAGGATTAGTGAGATTAAATTATTATTGATAAAAGCCGGGGAAATTAAGATATCATTTTTTAGGAGAAATTTTTATCTATAGAATAATAGAAATTTTTAAATGAATATCTTACATCTTCGCGATTCTTAATAGTTGTTTTCTGTGTATTAATTTAAATTTATTAATTGACATTTTATGTTATTTTAGTAGTCTATTAAAGTTAGATATGTGCATTTATTTTCTTGTAGTTTCTAAGCTAGCCATCATATTACGAAGAATAAAATACCATTAGCTTGGTTATCGACATCATCTATGTGTGATATATATCACATATGTCATATGTCATATGTCATATCAGATATGACATATGTCATAATAATTCCAATACCGCAGACATAATGAGAACAATACGCCAAACAACGAAAAAAATTTTCGTAAATCTATGCGGTTAATTATGCAATGAGTCATTTTGTCACAGATTTTTGAAATGTATAATAATTAATATAGTACTTAATTGAATTTTTATCCGGTAGAGATACAAATGGTTTTGATGAATGATGGGTCATCTCCCACCGTGCACTAAAAAGTTCTAAATGTTTTAATACTTTAAAAGCTTTTAGCCCGATTAAAAAAAGCACAAAACAATGCAAACGGCCTTGTAATTTTAATAGCATTCAATACCATCCTTCAAAAATCCACGAGATAAAAATAAATTACATGATAAAAATTTTCTAATTAATAAATATATTTCTCGTAGTCAAAAACTTACTGTTGATGCAAAAAATAAATCTATGGTAGTTAAACATTGTTCTGATAAATATGCACTTTTTTTATACATATTTACACGGAGAAAAATTAATTATACTACCTACACTGAGAGAAAATTTTATTTAATAGTAATAAAATTTTATTACTATATTTATTATACTATTTATTTATTAAAAGATTTTACTGTGAAAATATATTTGAATATATTATAATTAATTGATGAATATTAATTTTTTTCTTGAAATTATTTGTTTTAATGACTTAATATTCGTATTAAAAACACATATTAGTACTTAAGAAAATTTTATTAAATATATACTAATAAAATTTTATTCATATGGAATATAATTTTATTACTATTAACTAAGTTTTCTTTTCAAGTCCAAATAAACTTTTTTATTACTATTAAATAAAATTTTCTCTCAGTGTACTATACAAAAATAGTAACTCCTACTATCTAAATTGGTAATAAAATTAATTAGTAACAAAATAATAGGTGGTATCATTGACAATTGTCATAGTTACTATTAATAATGGTAACGATTACTATCAAAAATAACACCGGCATACAAAAAAAAAAAAAGTGGAATGTACTTTGGACCGGACCTACCTACCGACATGTATTTCGACCCGCTGAATCCGAATTTCAAGTCCGTTTGGCCCGGTCACCCTCCAGTTTTGAGTAAAATGCAAAAAACCTCAAAAAACCTCAAAAAATTGCAAAAAACTGCAGTCACAGCAATAAAAAAATTTTTGTGGACCCGGATCACGTATGATTTTTATGTATTTCAATTTACTGAATCTAAATCTAAAAGTTACTTAGCCCGATGAGCCGTCCAAATTTGAAAAAATAACGAAAAACCCAAAAAAAATTGCAAAAAATCATGAAAAATTGAAGTTTTCGAAATAAAATTTGTTTTAGACTCAGATTGAGTATGATTTTCATGTATTTTGTTCTGCTGAGTTTGAATCTGTTTTCAAACAAAGTTTTCTTTCCCCGCTAACGTTTTAAAATTAAAAAAAATTTCAAAAAACCAAAAAAATCGGGAAATGTGCAGTTACAAATATGAAAAAAAAAATCTATAAAACATGATTAAATACTTTTCTTGTATTTTTTCACGCATAAAATACAAGTTAAGAATCTGAAAATATGAAAAATTGTAATTTCTATAAAAAATGACGTATAATTAGAATAAAGTGAACGATTTTATTGAATTTCAAAATGTTCTTCGTTGGTATCGAACTCTTTTGTTCTCAAACGATCTACGCAGTGGATTTTCCTTCCGTTTGTTATTATCTCTTGGTGTATCCCTTTCAAGTGTCCAGTGAACCACTACTATGTGTACTACTATTGTTTCCAGTATTTGAAAGAAAAATTTTCTGCGATAAGTGATGCAAAATCAAAAGAAGGAATTTTTGATGGATCCCAAATTCGAACTCTATTTCAGGATCCAAATTTTATAGAGTAAATGAACGAGACGGAGAGAGCAGCTTGGGTAAGTTTCAAAAATGTGTCTTAAAACTTTTTAGGAAATCAATGAAACGAAAACAACAGGACGTTAGTAGAAAAATTGGTGACAAATTACAAAAATTTAGTTTTCTTAATGAACCTCAAACTACACTTCATGGATTCTCACGCATTGACCACTTTCCTGAAAATTTTAGAGACTACAATGAAGAACAGGAAGAATGATTCCATCAAGACATAAGTGAAATGAAGACTAAGTATCAAAAAAATTGGAATATTAATACGATGGCAGATTTTTGCTGGATATTTAAAAGGGATACACCAAGAGATAATAACAAACGGAAGGTAATAACAAACGGAAGGAAAATCTACTGCGTAGATCGTTTGAGAACAAAAGAGTTCGATACCAACGAAGAACATTTTGAAATTCAAGAAAATCGTTCACTTTATTCTAAGTCTACAAAAATTTTTTTATTGCGGTGACTGCAGTTTTTTGCAGTTTTTTACAATTTTTTGAGGTTTTTTGCATTTTACTCAAAACTGGAGGGTGACCGGGCCAAACGGACTTGAAATTCGGATTCAGCGGGTCGAAATACATGTCGGTAGGTAGGTCCGGTCCAAAGTACTATTCCTTACGTTTTTTTTTTTTTGTGTGCCGGTGTAATGATTGTAATTATTATAAATTATAACTGTTATAATCGAAGATGGTAACTGTAACCATCTCAGATTGTAAAAATTTTAAAAGAAAAAATAATATAAATGTACTTAATTAAATCCTTTATTTAGATCCATATTTTAGCTAATGTACATTTTCCTTTGAAATATTAAAATATTTTAAATTCCCTTCAAAACTTTTTTTTTTTAATTTATTTAAAATTTTTTTTTTTTTTGAAATTTTAATTTCTTTTTTTTTAATTTGAATTTTATTGAAAATTTTGATATTTTTGGAAATTTCAAATTTTTTTTCAAAAAAAATGCATCCACGGTAACGCAGATTCTTAATTTTTTAAATATTTTTTACTAGCTTAGATAGTAGTTATTATTATTACTGATGGTAACTACAATCATCAGGTTATATTAGGAATTACGATTTTGATAATAGTAGTAACTAATTAAAATAATAACAGTTATTATTACTGATTACCATTATAATAGTAGTAGTTACCATCAGGATGGTAAATACTACAATTCAGATAGTTTACTTAATTATTTAAATAATATTTACTACTATCGAATTCAGTTAATAGATTTTAACATAAGTAGATAATAAACTCTACGATAAAATTTTCTCCGTGTAGGAATGATTTTTAAACTATTATAAAAATTTTTATTGATAAAAAAGTGAAGAAACTCTCATGATATGAAAAGATTTTTTATGGAGCTTCTTAACCGATAAATTTCTTTTGTAAGCTGATGAATTCAGTTAAAAAAGAGTAAAAACAAGACAATAATCAGTTTTTGAGCAATTAGCAGATATATATGAGACATTCCACGCCAAATGGGACAGTTTCAAAATTTTTTATTTATGATTTTCTAAATTTAAAAAATTTTTCAGTGCCTATACGCATTTCAATCGTGTGCTCAATTTCACACTATGAATAATTGACAATTTATCAAACTCAACACACAATATACTTTTAAGGTTTGAGAAACTGAAAAATATTTCCTAGATTTATTAACCCATTTTGGTTTGAAATTATTGTGTTTCCTATCAACCCCTCTCTTAACAAGTTCATTAATCACACCAAAAAACTTTCAACTGACAAATTTATTTGTTTGTAACTGATCACAATTTTGAAGAACAATATCAAATGTTTATTTAATTAGAAAGGAAAACTGAGAGAGTACAAAATTGGAAAATTACTTCGAGAGAAATATGGGAACTTCTTAGGCCCGTACTACCATCCCAGCTTGATCTTTGCCCGCTCCACAGACGTGCCTAGAACTCAGATGTCGTTAGAACTTGTTCTTGCAGGCTTATTTCCTCCGACTAGGCCACAAATTTGGAACCCGGACTTGCCCTGGATCCCCGTCACCACCGTTTCTGTGCCAAACGAACAAGATAGTTTGCTTTTTCCCCATCACTGTCCCGAGTAAGAGCTTACTATGACTTTACTTGTTATATTATAAATTATCTCATCCCATTTATAAAGTGAGATAATAATAATTATTATTGTTATTATAAATATCAATAGCAAATGAATAAAAATTTAAGTAATATATTATTGTTAATGTCAAGGTATATAAAAGAGTACCAAAACTTTTTGAAGCAAGATCAGGCGAAAAAAATAATAAACAAGTATAAAGATGTGATGAAATATTTAACTGAGTATACTGGCAAACAAGTCGTCAAAACTTCTGATGTTTATTATCTATATAACTTGTTTAACGAACAGGTAAATGTATTTATTCACTAATTAATAAAATATTTAATTGGTGAAAATAAATAACTGATATTTTAATTAAAACTATTTATTATTTTCAGATTGCGCAAAATTTAACTTTACCAGAATGGGCGAAAAATGTTTACCCGACTCCGATGAAAGAAATCACGGAATTGGATTTTAATTTCAGATCATACACAAACAAATTAAAACGCTTGAATGGAGGTATTCATCAGATTTTATACATATATGTTTACGTTAACTTTAGTTTACGAGGTTTAGTACGATGTGAGATGAAAAAAAAAAAAATTTATTAGATTTATGATACTCAAAAATCTCGATTTTTTTTTTTTTTTTATTTTCTTTGCTTTACTACCCATAAATCTATCTGTATCTACTTTTCCCTTTTTATGTATTTTCAGGAATTCTACTGCACGAGATAACGGAAGGAATGAAAGCATTGAAAGATAGAGTACTACAACCACGGCAGAGAAAAGCTTTTTTTTATTCAGCTCATGAGGTGAATGTGGTGGCAGTGGCACGAGCGCTTGGTACTAATGATCCAGTATTACCATTATATGGATCCACTATCATATTTGAGACTCTTAAAGACGATCTTGACAATTATTTCGTCAGAGTAAGTATATATTTATTTTATTTGTAAAGAACTCTGTTGGATTATATTTTTCTTTTATTCAATATATTTAGATACAATTGTGGACCGGAGTTACAGAGCAATTTGTGACTCAAACGATACCAGGATGCTCTGAAGTTTGTCCCCTTGAAAAATTTATTCTCCTTCTGCGCGATGTTATTGCGACCGGAAAAGAAGTCGATTGCTACGGCTTGAACAAAAAAAATCATTCAAAGGAGTACTCAGAAACATCATCGAGCAATAAATTAAATTTTAATCCAAGCATACTTATTTGCTTGATTTTTTACACGATTAAAATTTTTCAAACGTCAATTTAAAGAAGAAAAAAAAATTGTTTTTCTGTTATATTAAACTATACATTCATTACCTCTGATTAAATACTCATAGAGTGCAATAGCAAGACAGTTAATAAATGAATTTATTGAACGTCAGATGAGTTAAGTAACAAAGCATATATATATATAAACCAAATCAATAAGTCTATTTCTCGTGAGGCGAAAGGTTCAAACACCTTGTTTAACCTGATATTATCGGACTTTAAATATAGCGATCCTAGTTATACATTAATAATGCAAATATAAAAAAAAAAAAAATGTTTGTCTTGTCTATTTATATGCGATGAATTATTTTCGTAAATATGAACGTTATTTTATTAGCAAATAAACAAACCAGCTGTCAAAAATTGACAGTCAACAAGTGAGAAAAAGATTAAGGGACTTGTTGTTTCACAACAATAAAATATTTTTCACAGCGGGTGAATGCTGAGTATTATACTCCATGTCTTTTGGACTTAGCCAGGCGATGAAAGTTAAGAGCTGAAAACCAAGGCTTGTTCTTGTGTTGGTGAATGTTTTCTTTAGAATAGTCCAGCTTGCATCGGCGAGTGTGAAAAGACATACTCCAATTCATGAATGTCTAAAATAGCTATATAGAGTTATAATGTATGATATTTAAGCATTTATATGTATAACTGAACTTCCAGTTGAAAATTGTAAACTTTTTTTAAATAAAAACTTATTTTACAAAATTGAATTTACATTTATAATCTGAGAAAAATTATTTAGTTACAATTTGACCTTTTAACAAATATATTGATTTAAAATTTCAATATCAAAACCCTTCCCAAGTAATTAATTATTATTAAATGTGAATGAACGTTATTCATTGGTCGTGTAATTCTTAATGATAGAAAATGTAACAGGATTTCGTTTTAAATGTGTAATAATGAGTTAGAATGGTTTATCGATTATTTTTAAAAAATTAAACGTGACATATAAAGGCAATGGAGTAACACTATGAGGAAGTTTATAACAATACTCAATACATTCTCAATCGTTCACATGAAAGGATTGACCAACAAGGACATTGCTCACATTTTAAATGGCCTCGAATACATGGTCGATCAACATCTACTTACTCTCTTCACTCTCTAATTATATTTGTCTTCTCGCTTGGTAGAACGAGATAGGATTGATCTTTTGCATGCTTAGATCCGGATAAATTACAATCATACTCATAAAACAATTGTTTACTAATTGCGGCTAAAAATAATATATACTGATTAGTAATGATGACTATTAATGAGTATTTCAAATTGTACTTACTAGGGTGTGGAGCGAGTGAAGAAATTTTTATTTTTCTTAGGGGATAAAATTTTTAGCTTATAGAAAAACAAAATTTGAAAAAAAAAAATGTTAAAGTTTTTTTACTCAAATTTTTTAGCTGGCCTACTGATTAAAAAAAAATTAATCAATTTATATTTTTAGTTTTTTCGGAAAATAATTTTTTAGGGAAAATTATTAATGTTAATTATATTAATTAATATTAATATTAATATTAATTATTATTTTCATTGTATAACTAAAAATTATTCATTCATAATACTCAATCGTTGTTTTTTTTTTTAACAGTAATTTTTGTTTTGAATGGTGAATTTAATATTGAATTAAATATGAATTTTGAAAGTTTCAATTATTTGATTTAACCAATCTTTCGATTTAATCATCTAATATGTATAGTTAAAAACTTTGATAAATTTTATTTTTGTTAAAGAACAAAATAGTAAAGAAATGTAGAAAAGTGTTTCTAGTTAAAAAAAAAAAATTATTGTTCTCGAAAACTACAATCCTAGATGAAAAAAAAAAAAAACCGTCATAACTTTGAGATTGTTGATCATTAGTTATGAATTTTTTCAACTTGCCATACTATTATTCTTTCGAAATTTTCAAGAACTCTTATCTTGAGAACTTTTTAAAGTTAAAAGCTAAAAATTTATAAGTATGCGTGTTATGAAATTAACAAAAAAATTCAGCTAATTAAAAAAATATTTTTTTTTTTAATCCAGTGACTTGGTATGGAATGATTCAAACGTATCCACATAATAAACGTATCCGCTGTTAGATATGATGATAACTCAATTTTATGAAGTCTTCTATCTTAACAACGGTAGCAACATGAACTAAAAAAAATTGGAGCGTATTACGTTGGGATTTTTAAAACGTAGGACGACCGAATCAACTATTATTCAGTTATAAAGCAGAGAGGAAATTTTTACTACTAGGTAGAAACATTTATTGTGCGAATCAGAAGGATGTCTTAAAAAATAGCAAGTAGGACAAAGGACATTCGCAATGTTAACGTTTCGAGTGTTTCGGCAGTAGGGACTTTTAGAAGTCGATTAATATATACACAATAATCGTGGTCATTAATTTAAGTATGTTTTTAATATCACTGGAAAATAGCAGTTTGTAAACTAGAACGTTCATTAATTCTAAATTTAAAAATTAGTTGATAATGTCATTTGTAAAATTAGTCACAAATAAAAAATGATATTAATGAAATTAGCGAAAATGGAAATTTCACCTAATATAAATTCAGTCATTTTTAAAATAGCGAAAAAAAAATCTTTGGCTACGTGAATTTAGCTAAATCTTATTGCAGAAATTTATAAAATTAGCCGATTGTAAACTTTATGAATTGTAAAATTAGCAGTTTCTAAATCACTCGTGATTCTTGAACGGATCGACGGATCAAAAAACGATTTAAGGCATCTAAAAGGACTTCTATAAATTTAGTTTTTCTGAAAATTAGAGCAGATTCGGGCGACCCATTCAAAATTTATAAGAAATTTAAAAACGGCTAATTTTATAAGTTTCTACAGTTACAATTGGCTAAATTCATGTAGCCACAGATTTTTGTTTTTCGCTATTTTATAAATGACTTAATTTATACTTGGTGAAATTTCGATTTCGCAAAATTTATTAATATCATTTTATATTTACGACTAATGTTCCAAATTACATTATCAAATAATTTTCAAATTTATTGTTTATAAACGTTCGATTTTACAAATGGCTATTTTCCAGTAAACTTAAAAACATACTTAATAAGGAAATCCTTTCGCTCCAGTTGAGTCAAAACAATTGTAGTAGTCAATATACGATAAATTAAAAAAAGAAACCCATAAAAATTCCTAAAATTAAATAATAAATAGTATATGAGGTATTAATCGTTGAAATTTTGAAAATGAAAAAAAAAAAATAGTTAAATACAAAAATTAATTTGACTCTTTCAAATCAGCTGCTAGTAACCTGTCCGTGATTTGGCAACGCTGTACTTCGGTTGTTTACATTTTCATTTGCACAATATAACCTTAACCACTTTTAATCTTTTGCAGTCAGTGTAAATAAATAAATTAGTTTGAATTTATTGAATGGTCTGAAGCTCGCGCGCTACGCAACGTTGCCAAATGTTTTGACTCCATTTTAACGTAGGTTACTTGAGAATTTTTTGTGATTTTTAAATATTAATTTCTCAATAAATATCTCGGTAACTGATATATTTTATTGCAAAAAAAGAAACCTGAATATTTCGAAAATCTAATTTTTAGTTTTTTTTTACTTCATCTAATCCATGACTGATAGTATAATTCGAGAAATACTGCAAACGTCTGACTTTCTCGTAAGACTCTGAACAAATACTAACATTTAAAAATTTTATTTTTTCAAAAATTTGTCCGGTAAAGTATAATTTAAACCTCACTATTAAATAAATAAGGACCTTAACTATTAGAAAAAAATTGAATTTACTCATAATCTAATATTTTTTATTTTACATTGGCGGCGAAAGGACCTCCTTATTAAATTAATGACCACGATGGTATATATACATAGCTATTTGAAAACAAGTGGAATCGTGGAATTGAACCATTTTGAACATTCGTCATTTCTCTTGTCTAACTATTAGAATAGTGAAACACGGTTAAAAGCCCGAGCGTCACAAAAAAAAATGTTGACTTTTTGGAAGACTATTCAACACAAAGTCAAAAATTAATAATTGTCAACTTAAATTTAAAAAAATACTATAAAAAATTTTTTCTGTCGTTTGAGAGCCCATAAGCCATAGACGTGTATAGTCTCCATAGTGTATAACACACCGATGAAAAAAAAAAAAAGTTAAAAATTACAACTTACCGTACGTTGATAATACTGAACATGAAATCTTAAAAATAAAAATATTGTAACTTGAAAAAAGTTACTTCCGGCTAAATTATTTAAAACAAATACACAATTGACAGAAATTATTTATAGTTTAAAATAATTATTATCAAGCATTATTTTCTAAAATAAAATTGTAATTCTGATAATTAAGACTAAACTTTTACTTATAAATAGTCAGTTATAGAGAGCGCCACAATTCCACAAGTAATACCATGTATAATGGCCGCAACACATTTTCCGGCGTACTGATTATTTTAACGAGTTTGCGTCTTAAGCATTTGTCGTTATCATTCTGAGTTCAACGTTGGTCAACTTCAACTAACAATTTATTATAACTAACAAGGTAAAGATTTAATTTATAACATTATTAAATATTTAATATAATTATTAATATTTTCATTTATTTTATTAGTTCAATCATTTAAGAAGTTATTTTAATTTTACGTCGTTAATAAATTATTGCACGTGGTCAAAAATTATTTTTACAGTTAATTAAATTATAATTTGCTTAAGATTAATATTTAACTACTAATTTTTCATTATGGAGTAGTAATTATTTAAATTCACTAGTTACATTATTGTTGAAACAAGACATTCTTTTGTTACAGTTTACGTTTATTAAATAGTAAATAAAACATGGCGATTCCTAAAGGCGCTCAAAAGGCGGGTAAAGTGCAGCCGGCCAAGGCAATTAAAGAAGGACAGGTTAAAAAAAATAAGCAACCTAAATTCAAGCAAACTCCTAAGGGAAAAGTTCAACTTGTTCATGATAAGAAAAACGGTAATGCTAATGCTCAAAAAGCAATTAATAATTCACCAAAAAAAAATTCATCAAATAACAAACAACCTGACAACAAGAACTCGTCCAATAACTCCAAAAAACAAGCTCAGAAAAAAAAGAATGAAGCATTGAAAAAAAACAAAGAAGACGAGGAAGAAGATTCCGACGAAGACATCAATGAAGGAGTTGCTATTCCTGAAGATCTTAGTGGAATGGAAGACGATGACGATGACGATGATGATGATGATGACGAGTCATCTGACGATGAAAAGGTCAACCTTTTGGGAGAAAGTTTAGCCGATGACACTGATGACGATGATGATGATTTCGAAGCAGATAGTGATGAGGAAGCATCATCTAAAGTCAAGAAAGGAGTGAAAATGTTCAAAGGATTGAAGCCTGTTAAGAAAAACGAGTCAGCTGAAGAAGAGGATGATGATGACGATGACGAAGATGATGATGATGATGATGATGATGATGATGAAATGGATCAAAGTATAGCGTCCACTAACACTTCAATAAACACAGATGAAGATGACGACGACGACGATGATGATGATGACGATGACGATGACGACGACGATGATGATGAGAGTGACACCGATGGTCCGGGATTGAAAGCTCTTCTTGGCAACAGTTTGGTTGACGAAGATGATGACGAAGATTTCGAAGGCGACGAAAACGACGATGATGATGATGAAGAGATCGAAAGCGATGATGAAGATGAACCACTGAATGCCAGTGCAGTGAGCAATAACTCAACCATTTCTACAGCGTCAAGCGAGGAAAAAGTTCTGAGTCCCGAAGAAAAAGCTGAGGTAGACAAACGATCCATCTACGTCGGTAATGTCCCAAAGGACATCAAGGAGTCACGTATCAAGTCTGAATTTAATAAATTTGGTCCCATCGAGAGTCTTCGGATAAGAGGTGTTATTCCAGAATCTCCAAAAATATCCTACAAAACTGCGGCTATTAAAAGGAAGATGCATGATAAGTGTAAATCTATCTGCGTATTTATTGTATTTAAAGCTGAGGAGTCTGCTGTCAAAGCTTTGGCAATGAATGGTCAACAACTTGAAGGATTTTACCTTAGAGTTGATCGTGTTAACCAAGAGAAAAAACGAGACCCGAAAAAATCAGTATTTTTGGGAAATTTGCCTTTTGGTAAGTGAAATTTTTTAATTTAAGCTAATTTATTTGATAATTTTAAAGCTTTTTATTTAATTATTATTATTATTATAATTACAGATACTGAAGACAATGAGCTATGGGATATGTTCCTCAAGTGTGGTAAAATAGAAGATGTTAGAACAGTAAGGGATCGTGCGAGTGGTGGTTGCAGAGGAATCGCTTACATCAACTTCAAAACTGAAGACGGAGCAACCTTAGCTTTGAATCTTGATGATACAGAATTCCGTAAGCGTAAAATCCGTGTAAAGCGTTATCAACCACAACAACCAGGTTCAAAACAGGGCAAACCCAAATTTGGAAACAAGAGACCCCACAACAACAAACATCAAGGAGGCTCTCCCAAAAAAAACAAGAAAAATGATGACGTAAGTATTCTAATGAAAATATTTGATAGTCGTTGCTAAACAATATGATTATTTATTCTTTCAGGTTGAAAATGAAACTGTAAAATTCCAAGGAAAGAAAAAAGAAAGGAAACCGCGAGACTCGAGTGAAGCAGCTAAAAAATCACCAGCTCAAAGCGACGACTCATTCCAAGGCCAGACAGCCGATGCAAAGAAAAAGGGAAAGAAGGCTAACAAATTCGAAAAGAAGAAGAAGAATATGGCTGGAAAATTGATGTCCAAGCCTAAAAAACCTATATCTTAATTATAAGTTATTAGATTTTTAGCGTTGCGTTTCATACTATTGTATCGTGAATAACGCGTTCATTTTATCTAACTACACTAAGGATATCGTCTCAATTTAAAATAAGATTTAAAAGCATTGGTAAAATGTATATAAGTTTATTGTGATTTATTTACCATTTTATAATAACTTCAGAAAAAAAATCAAGTATTTTAAGAAAAGTTAACTGGAAATAACCGATCATTCATTTGTAATTTTCGTAGATAGTTTTTTTTTAATTTGTAATTGATGCGGCAAGTATAATTCATTGTTTGTAGCACATTCCTGACAAAATCTTTTACTATAAAAAATACTGCACCCTAAACATACTGTTTTATTACATATTGAACAATCACTACCAATTACTAATGTTTCACCTCCGTTGAGCAAACTAAATGGATCTTTCATTACATAACAATCTTCCTCATACAATATATCTCGTGCAAAAGGTGGCTTACGACCCTTGTAATTATACTTTTCAATCAACGAACAAAATTCACACTTGAATATGCCACCCAAATCTTGTTTTGTTTCGACATTTTTATCATTCACTGGGAGACTTTCAGGCTGAGTAAGACTTGAAGATGAACGAGGTTCGGCATCTGTCCTGAAGAACAATAAATTATTAAATTTATTTATTTAATTATTAAGAAAAAAAAAGAATAGATCAAAAAATTATTTTTTATCGTTCATTTTTTATTATAATTAAACATTTATACATAGCATTGATTGTTCGTTTATTATGATCTAAAAATTAATTATTAAATCACAATTATTTTACAATTAAAGTCTTATTATTTTTCTTCATCAACCTTAATTTTATCTTTTTGATTGCTATCAATTGGCCACCAGTGCGGTTTGTTAATTTTCAATGATTTATTTAAAATACTCAAACTACTCGCATTTTTTGACTCAGTAATTCGCATCAATCCCAAACCATACTTATTTACAGCACCCCGAAATTTACCTACGGATTTTCCATTATTATCAATAATATTTTCATCGTATTCAAAATTTTTCTCAATACTTTCATCGAATATTAAAGGCATCAACCGTTTTCTTACGACACCTGTATGATGAGTGCGAGCTGTTAATTCCTGACCGATATAACAACCTTTATGAAAGCTGATTCCATGTAAATAATCACCATTAGCTTCTAGAGGAAATGCTTTACCCGGTGGTAAATCCATACTACCTTCAGCTATGCCTAATCTATACCTAATTTCTCGATAACTCGGTGAATTTTCGTCTATCGAAATACCGGGTATTAAATGTTGATATATTTTTTCTTGAGTAATATTTACATTGCTTAAAATTCTATAACCTAATCCAGATATTCTTGGATCCTTGAACATAATAATATCGTCAATTGATTTACTTGTCTTACTATTCAATGATCCGCAAGGCGATATTTCGCCTTCTAATGTAACATTACTAATTTGTGTCTTAGATTTAATATCACGTAAATTTAAATTACCATCAAATAGGACCCAAACTTTCATTTTATCAATCATTGACTGTATATCTATTTTACGACGCACTCTGAACATGATAAGATGTTTTTTCAGTGCATCGAGTACGTCGGAATCACATTCAATTAAATAAGTGTCATCATCAATCCCCTTGTAGATTAAAGTATCGTATAGTACTCTACCTTTGGTATTTAAAAATAATCCGTAAATATTCGTAGCACCATCAGCAAAATGTTTCATATCATTTGTAATCAATCCTTGCAAAAAATATGATGCTTCTTTACCTGTTACTTGGAGTAATCCTCGATTATTTAGACACTCCAAGGCATTAAATTTCGGTGATGTGCTATTCAATCGTATATTATTTTTAATTATTATATTTTTACTTAATATAAATGCTTTTCGTGTTATACCGACCAATTGTATTCTTGACATTATTATTTTTTTTTCATTAAAACATTTTTTGTTTATGTTTATCTTATAAAATCTTTCAACAGCCACTAGATATTTTATAAAAATAATTAGATTTTAAATGGATAAATATTTCTTTTTATACTTATTAAATATATTTACTTACATCATTGATACAGATTCACATATATTTTTTAAGTGTAATGACTTGATTATTGAAATCCATTGATTATTTTAAACACGTGATTTATTATGAATTAATTTTCCCCAGATGAAATTGTTTTGAGTGAAGTTGTTTTATTGGTTATATACATAAAATAAAATTACAAACTTCAATAAGTCGGTTCTGAAAAAATTAAAAAATTTATATTAATTAAAAAATAATATGTATCACAAATAATTTAATTCTTACCATTAAAAATTTATGTTATTGTTTATTACATAAATTTTAATCTCTGGATTCCAATTTAAAGTATATAATAATTTGTTTTTCTTACTTATTTATATTGGGCGACATTATAGTTAGAATTGCGATTATTTTTTACTTATTTATAAGAATCGTATTTACTGATTATTTATTTAATAATTTTATTATTTAATATTACATGTGATGAATAGAATGAAAAGTTCTAGGTATAGGAGGTAGGGGAAAAGTTATACCTATTGTCGAGGTTGTATGTATTGATGATAAAGTAAATTTGAAATGTATATTCATAAAAAGAAAATTTTTAACTTATTTTTCCTGATATTTAATTACAATATTAAAACATTTTTTGTTTATGTTTATCTTATAAAATCTTTCAACAGCCACTAGATATTTTATAAAAATAATTAGATTTTAAATGGATAAATATTTCTTTTTATACTTATTAAATATATTTACTTACATCATTGATACAGATTCACATATATTTTTTAAGTGTAATGACTTGATTATTGAAATCCATTGATTATTTTAAACACGTGATTTATTATGAATTAATTTTCCCCAGATGAAATTGTTTTGAGTGAAGTTGTTTTATTGGTTATATACATAAAATAAAATTACAAACTTCAATAAGTCGGTTCTGAAAAAATTAAAAAATTTATATTAATTAAAAAATAATATGTATCACAAATAATTTAATTCTTACCATTAAAAATTTATGTTATTGTTTATTACATAAATTTTAATCTCTGGATTCCAATTTAAAGTATATAATAATTTGTTTTTCTTACTTATTTATATTGGGCGACATTATAGTTAGAATTGCGATTATTTTTTACTTATTTATAAGAATCGTATTTACTGATTATTTATTTAATAATTTTATTATTTAATATTACATGTGATGAATAGAATGAAAAGTTCTAGGTATAGGAGGTAGGGGAAAAGTTATACCTATTGTCGAGGTTGTATGTATTGATGATAAAGTAAATTTGAAATGTATATTCATAAAAAGAAAATTTTTAACTTATTTTTTTCTGATATTTTAATTACAATTTTTAAATTAAAACTTAATATTAATATTTTAGATATCTTCCACTCCCCTTTCAATTAAAATTTTCATAATTATTCTAAACTAAGCTAAGACTCCAATCTGGATATAAATATACTTATTTTAAAGGATTAAAAGTTGTAATAGTAATATTAATTTTAATTAATGTACTTAAGATAAAAAGCTATTGAATTTTTCAGATCAATCAATGTTTATTTAAGCACACAAATTCTTACAATAATACAACTACAATTATTCATCATATTAAGTGAAATTTACATAAATTACTTAATTTAAAAACTTACAATTATACAAGTTATTAAAATACATTAAATTACAACTATTTTTATGTTTATCAAATATTAAAAATAAGTTTTGTTACAAGCCATGTTATTAATTATAAATTATAACTTTTTACGATTTTCTTATTATTAATTTCACACTTTTTATGTAGATATTCTAGTATATCTTTCATTCGCATATTTTGAATCAACTCTCTGTACTAAAATCTTTATCCTTAGTAATCAATTTTTTTTTTTTTTTTTTTAATAATAATTAGTTAAATATTTTGATTAAATGCTTTTTTTACACGTATTATTTCATTTGATGACTGAGCATAGTCAAGAAACACATTATATTTGATATTGAAAGAATATCTTTGTCACACTTTGTTATTTTAAGTATTATAAACAACATGCTACATATTATATGTGTAATCTAGATATACATTCGGTCTTGTTTGTAATTTATTATGATGTTTAAAAAAATAATTGATGACCTTTCCAATTATTTCATTATCATTGACCATTCATCAAAATATTCAGAAAACTATTTTGATTCTAATAAATATATCGTGTAAACAATATTAAACTTATTTCATGAGTAACTTTGTCATGATTTGTATACCTTTCTTCTTAACTTGTGAAGCATTAACTAGTTTTAACTTACGAATTTAAATTGTCTGTAATCGTATTTAGTCTTATTTAAATTGTACTTTATTGAATTATTGGAAAGTTGTAAATATTATTGAAATTCTTGAAGATATTTTATTCAATTATATGAATTCTTAGAAATTGCAGCGAGTAAATTATTAAAATTTTTCGAGTAATTAAATGATAAAAATGAGTCATTCCATTTTCAAGATTCTAAAAATAATTTTCAATCATCAATATTTTGAAAATCTTATCTGTGGAAATTTTATTATACTTTAGATTTACGTTATATTATACTCAATCAAATAGGATATAAAAATTATTAATTTGTGTGACATATTGCATCTTTCAATTTATTACTCGTAAAAATTCATTGAATATGTAATTCAAAATTTGATTACCAATTTATTTTATTGAAAATTTTGAAAAAATTTACAGGCTCGTCGCGATCAAGACTGTACAGAGTGTCGATTACTGTATTGATACTATTCTTAATAATTAAACTCGTAAAAATATCCTGCATATTACCGAAATTCTTTTGAAAAATAATCTTCAAGAATTTATGTTACTTAAACTATTTGCATATGTAATTCTTACATTATTTTTGTACGTGTAAGGTGTGATTATAATTTAGCGAAAAATACAAAAAAATGATTAATAATTTATCTTTCGCAAAAAAAAAAAAATTCTTTTTTCAATTGCTTAAACGCTTTTAAATAAAACAGTCATTGTCGTAATTATAAACGACATATTTACTTATAAATATAAAATCCTTAGTAATTATACCTCAGAGTTTAAAACACTCATAGAAACTATTTTTAATTAAAATGATTAATATCACCTAAAGATTATACCATTAATCAAGACTTTCGCATTCGGTATGAAATTTCTGTACTTTTACGAATACTCTTAAGTATATAATGAACTATAGTTTTTCTAAGAAACATATAATTAATTTTGTCATTGTTAAATGTAATAAAGTATCAAAACTGACAATATAAGTAAATTTTTTCAATCGAATTGCAAAAAATTCCTATAACGCATTATGATAATTAGACAATTGCCATACAAATATAAATTCTCTTGTTGCCTTAATTCAAATCTGATGCATAGCATCAGAGAATAAAGCAAGAGATTTGACGACAATAAAATATTAATAGTATGTACTATTAATTACAACTGAAAATTCGTTATCTTTATAATAACTGAATTTCAATTGCATTTCAACAGAAAAAAAATTTTTTCTGCTAAAATTTTTTGCTTATCAAATAAGATGAGATGATGGACTGTGAGGACGACGTAGAGGTGCCTTGGGTGGAGCCATTAATTCCCATTTAGAACGTGAGGTGTATCCTGACTGATTTTGCACAGGCAGGATTTCTCGAATGTAACTGATACGTTCTGATGGTTTGAGTCCAATCAAAAACTGGACAAAAAAATAAATTAATAAATAAAAAAAGTGAATATAATTAATTAAATATTATTTTATAAAATATAAGTTTTTTAATTTTTATAAATTATCATACCTGGTTTTCTTTGCACAGTGTACTTTCTTGTCCCGTTCTTATAAAGGATTTTTCCAACGACGAATTTGGTGAATTAATCTAGTTATTAAAATGAAACAAAATTAATTATCCAAAGAGAAAAAATGAATTTTAATACAGATTTATTTATAAAAGCTTACCGATCCAGTGAATGAACCTGGAGAATAAAGTCCTGAGTTTTTTGGTACTTTTTGTGCATAGTTCGTCCTGTATATATCTCTCGAGTGACTCTATAAATGAAACAATTTGAATTAATTAGCTTATTTTCATAAAATATAATATCCAAGGTGAATTAACGATATATTCTATTTAATTAATTTTATAATCATACCTGTCCTTTGCGTTTATAAAAATTTCTGTTCAGATTCGGTGATTCGGGTGACGATGGATTCGAAGAACTCTAGTAAAAATTTAGTAAACAATTAAGACATGTTTATAAATTAATATATGTATCAGTATTTTTTAAATTATAAATTTACCCATCCTGATTCTGAGACATGAAAATCAAATTTTTCATGGAATTCTTCATTTGATTGATACTTGAAACAGTTTGTTTGTGACTGGCCAACTGTTTCATCAACTTCCATTGCCAAAAAATCTGAATAAAAAGGCATCTATATAAAGTAATGTCTCATTAATACTAAATTATTAACATTGTAATTACGGTAAATTTTACAGATGAAAAAATTGCTGATTGGGCTTGTAATTTAAGAATTTTAATTTCCCTGAATAAAAAAAAAGTATTGAGACAAAGAAAAAAGTATTCGATTGACTAGAAAACCAATTTTTTTCAATACTATTTTCTTTGTCTCAATACTTTTTTTTTTAATCAGGGTTAAGCCAGACTTAAAAACTTCATGGAAATAATGATGTAAATAGAAGTAACGAATTAATTTATTTCTAAAATGATTATTGATGCATTTTTCAGATTATTATTCCGGTAACATTAAAATATGAATCATTCAAAAATTTTCGCTTTCACAGAAAAATAATTGAAGTATCTTAAAATCTTAAACATTGAAAATAGCAAGCATTTGATTTTATGTTGTCTGTAATTATACCATTAAAAATTTTATAATTTTCAATTCAATAGAATAAAAGGAATCTTTTATCATGATATTACACCGCGAAAAAGTAACATATGAATGTGTCACTATATTACTGTGGGCCATAGTAAATATATTCAGAAATTTCATTTTTTAGTATAAAAATATAAGCAATTTTTTGAAAAAGAGACTAATTAGTGCGGAAGGTTTATTATAATTCATATAAAAATTTTTCCAAAAAGTAATTGGTAAAATAAAAAAATTTTTAAAAATTCATTAACTACAATCCAACTTTATTATCAATTAAATGAATGAGATTATAGAACATTATGTGCTATCCCATCGATTTCAAACTTATTAATAAAATCATTTAACGCGAAAAAATTGTGACATAATAAATTCAATTTCAGCGATAACTTTTGTTTGATATAAATTTTTAAATCCAAATAATCTTGTATAAAAATGTGCTTGAAAAATTATAAAACAAATTAAAAACTTACGTTGATGATCAGCAAAAAAAAAATAAACGAACAAAACTCAGCCAAAAAATATTTCGCGGATTATCAGAATGAAGAATTTATAAACGAGTCGAGTTTGTTTTATCACCACGATTCGATAAAGAAATAAAACGAGGGATAAAACAAAGATTATTCAAGTATCACAAGGATCAATCTCAAAGGCATGTGCACACTCGGGATGTTTGAACCGGACTGGACTTGTTCGGCGGTTGGCGTTGGTGGTTGGTATTTACTGAAGTAAAGTCTCGAGTCTCGTGCGAAGTGTCAATTTACATCCCTAACCATCGTATCCCCTCCCCCTCCTACGACGAAAAGACGAATAGTACAATATTTAGAGTCTACAGTTTTAATCCTGAAGTTAGAGAACACTTGATTTGAGGATTTGAAGAGATTCGATGAAAGGCTGATAAGTAAACGGATTAAATTCATAGCGAGTATTTTAATTATTATACTTTGAACTAGGTATTACTATTATTTATTGCTATAATCTGTATTTCTTTTGGATCTTAGATTATCCTAAAAATAAAATACCTTTTTTTAAGCGAAAAAATTTTTGAATTTGTCTAAATACTCTAGCCTAAGCCAAAGGTAATGCCAAATAAAATGAATTTTGAGATAATTATCACTCACAAGTATAGAAGTAACAGTCCATTAGTACATGGTACGATAAGGTAAATGAACCAAAGGCTATATGTCTAAACTTTTGTAATTTTCAGATTCAAATTATGTTTGAGTTTGTATTATAAACTTATTCAATATATACCAAGAAGAGTATTTCGAAGAAAGGATAAACAGATGTCCCTTGATTTGTTTTTGCTGGGTTGTAAAATAATTTTAAATTCATTTGTTGGAAAGTACTCAGGTTTTTTTTATTATATTGAAGATTTTGGGTTTATTTTTCAAGGACATTTTAGTTACCGTGTGTTCATAATTAGAGAACTTGAAGTTCTATAAACTAGAAAATTTATGAAAATTCTGGTATTTGTCGGATGTAGAATGAAGTCTATGAAAAATAAAATCATTTTGTCATATGGACCACATGTACATCTGAAAGTCGTAAAATTTACAACCTAGGTAAAACTTTATTTGGAAAATACCCTTCTTATCTTTTAGTAGTGTTTGCCCATGCATAGTTCAAGTTGTTTAAAGATAACTAAAAAAAATTTACGATGAAATATGAGACACAACTTAATATTTTCTAGCTATAAAATTAAAAAAATATAACTATGTTTTAATTGTTGTTAATAGTCAAATGTTATTCTATATAAAGATTTTTCAACGACTTTAATTTGTTTTGAAACCTATAGATAACAAAATTATAAACTAAAAATTTGTTGTTATAATTGAAATGCAATTAAATTTTAAAGTATTTGTTACTATTTTTGATTTTTGACCTTTTCGATAATTATACTCAATTGATAGATTTACTTTATTTTGCGAAGGCAAATGTTTGCTTTAGACCATTATTCTAAAAGTTAATTTTGTCAATATATATTTTTTTAATTTCTAAATAACACATTCGATTGTTATTTTTATTAACAATTGAATTTTTACTATACGAATAGAATATACTGAACTCAAATATTGATTTATTTTGATGTAAAAATTAAATTAGCCGACATCGGAAAATCTTTATAACTTTTTTATTGAAAAAAATTATTTTAAAAAATTTAGTAGAAAAAAATTTGACATACAGAAAATTTTAAAAATTCTAAGTGCAATTTTTAAAAAATATTTTTTTACATTTAATTTTTATTGATTTAAAAAATCAACAACTATCAAATGTCTGCTAATTTTAGTATCATATTTTATGAAAATTAAGTTAGCCGACATCTAAAAATTTTTAGAATTTTTTTTTACTGAAAAAATCATTAAAAAAAATTTCCATTTGTAAAAAACTTGAAAAACAATACGTTAAATTTTTTAAAACTATTTTTTAGTTCTAATTTAATAATTTAAAAAAAAATCAAAAAATTAAAAACGTCGGCTAACTTTAGTATTATTCATAGTTTTATTATTTTTTCAATATTATTTTTAACACCTATTTGTTATTTAATTTATATATCATAACATTATAGACGTAATCCTCTAGTAAAACCACCAAATATATTGACAACTGTTTTTTTTTTTTCATTTTTATATTTTACAAAAAAGTTTCATTTATATAATTGTTCATTTAATAGTGGCTTGAAAATTTCAGAACTTCTATTTTCCTAGCAGCCGGTCACGCAACAGAGGCAACAACAGACACTGTCACGTGTTTTTAGACCGTCGATGCTCTCTCTAGCGTCTCTTGACAGAAATAACTTTTGTTTTGGATCCCAAGTTATTTCCCCTTCCCAAGTATTGCTGATTATACATATGTGAATGTCAATGAAAACAAAACCGTTTAATAACAAAGTTAATTTCTTTCGCTGCAGTTAAAACAAGTTGGATGGGTTGAAAATATAAAACTTAAAATAAGTTTTAGATAATAACGGAGTGAATAACCTAATTTATTTCTACAGTTGCTCATAAAGTAAGTTCAAAGTAGTTAAAAATTTTTATAACCTCATAATAAATTATTGCAGCAAATCACCTTTGATTGCCCGCCAAAAAATAAAATTTTTTTAAAAAATATGATTGAATTTTTTACAGGTAAATAATATTCTTAAAATGAATCAGGATTACGAAGCTGGTGATTTCGAGTTTCCTGTAATATATTATGATGATGAAAAAAATAGCAACTATGAATCAGATTCTGAAACTGGTCTACAAATAGACGTTGCTGAAGTTAATGATAATGAACGTCCAACGAAACGACGAAGACTCAAAGTTACTGACATGATGGTACTGGATGAGGTGGAAGAAGAACTTGAAAGGCAATTGGATGCTAAAGCAGCCAAAACAAATTTAACAGCTATTAATGTTAAAAATATTATTAAACATGTTATCACTAATGAACATGTCTTAGCAATGGTAAATAATAGTATATATAATTCTGAAGAAGCTGCCGTTTTTGAACCAAAATTAACAAGAGCTAAAGCTAAGTAAGTAAATTTTATTTATAAATCAAAAATTATTAAATTAATTATTTTATTAAAAATTTTTTAAAACAGGGAGCTAGCAATGACACAGCCTAACATACCATGGTCACTAACGCCAGCTAAAAAAACAAAATCATCAAAAGTGCAAGTCTTAATTGATCAAGAGCTGGAAGAGGATTCATCTGATGAAGAGTATAAACCTGATCAAGATCAACACAGTGAGGATGAAGGCGAAGGTAATGTTACACTAAGTGACATTGATTCGGAACCTTCAACGCCTGCTGTTCCAGTTGTACCAGAGACAACTGTAGAAGAACTAAATCTACCTGAACCACAATATGATATTGAAGGATTATTCAAAATTCCTGAGTAATTGAGTATTACTTATTAATATTTAGAGAAATATAGATTAAATACTCTGTGTCTTACTTGTGACATACTTTATCAAATCACTATTATTTCGTAGTATATCGTAATTTAAAAAAAATTTTTTTTAAATGTCATTAGGGGCCATTCATTAATTACGTAAAGGTATTGAGGGGAAGGGAAGGTTAAGAAAATCTCTATATGTCTTTATGTTGGGGGGAGGGGGGTGAAATTAATTCTTTCGTAATATTTCGTGAATCAAAGTTCAATATTAAAAATCTAATTCCATTTTGGATTCCAAATAGTTTTCTTAATTTTAAAGTGTACAGTCGAATTTTTATTTTATTTAAATAATTTTTATTGCTTATTGAAAAAAAAAAAAAAAAAAAAAAAAAAATAACTTATTCAAATTTAATATGTTTTTATTGTTATCCATGTTTGGTTCTATAGAAAAAATTATAGTACGTATTTCCCATGTATTATCGTATTTTTATTATTTAGAAGATCGAGATAGAATATTACATAAGAAAGGGCGGGGGGTTAAAGAAATCCTACGTATACTTACATAGGGAAGGGGGGGGGGTCAAAAGTCACCAAAATTTTCCTTACGTAATTAATGAATGACCCCTTAGTGATGTTATTTATTCTTGAAAATTTTTAACTTGATGTTTTACTTACAGAATTCCTCATGTACCTACCGAAGAAGAAAATATTGGTCAAAGAACCCGGTCAAAATTAAGTTTAAGCGAGATACCGATCGAAGCTATTGAAAAAGCATTCGTTCCACCTGATATTACGCTTGATATGTATGATTGGGATAACAATGATAAAGATCCAGCTTGGATTGGTTTTTTGAATAATTATACGAATCCTGAAGCTGAAGTTGAAGATGATACTGAAGCTGATCCTGAATATAATATACTTGAAGACCATGATGAAGAGTTATGTAAGTGAATTTTTTTTTTTATTGTTATTCCGAAATTATTCTTCATATTATTCTATTCCTTGTTATTTGTTTATTTTTAATTTTAGTTGATAAAGAAGAATTTAGAGCTGATAAAGCTGTTAAAATTCCTCGCAAAGAATTGAATGATTTGATAGCAGAAATGGTTGAATTTGTTGACATATACTTGCCAGAATCTAATGATGCAACAAAGAAGAAAAAAGCTACAGATGAACCAGAAACTTTAGTACAAGATATTCCACAGATGGAAACTGTAAACATTTTTAAAAAAGACTTAATAATTATTTATTATTTTAGAGGTACAAAAAATTAATAAACTATTATTTTTACAGGATATTCCAATTGTCCAGAGTGAACCAAAACCAATTGAAACTGAATTATCTAGAGCATTAGATGAAGACTTTAGGACTCTATTAAATATTCAATTTCAACAGCACATTCAACTAATGACGCAACACTTCTTAATGACTTATAAACATCCAAAATTACATAGTCAGTCAGTAACTTGTGAAGAAAATATAGACAGTATCAAGTATGTTGGTTAACATAAGTATAAACTTATAACGGCTGTAACATTTTTATAGATTTGTTAATAGTTAATTTTTATTAAATAGATCACTCAAAAAAGATGAAAATTCAGCTTTCAATATTTTCAATCTCGATGAAGCGTTAAAAACTGTACAAGAATGGAAAAATCAATTTAAAGATGAACAGTTCAGTCACGGTATAATTACTAAAATGGTTCATGATAGTGTAAGAGAAGAGGAATTGCGATTAAAAAGAACAAGATTCCTGCCAAGACTTCATCCAAGATTGAAAAGCTTCATAATGGGATCAAAAGCATTACTATATCCACATCTCTTACCACATCAACCTTTTAGTAGCATATTGAAACCGAATGTCCGCGATAATACTCTGTCATACTTTCCATCGGAAGTACAGTAAGTTAATTATTAGGTAGATTTCTTTAGAAATCTATCTATTGTAGCCGGTCTCATATCGTAATTTTTATAAAATTTTGTCATAATATGTTTCATTTCATCGAGTAATGTCGAAAAATGGCATTGGCTCAAAAGTTTATATATGTAT
>CAJNRD030001124.1:10167296-10521902 GCA_905319865.3 Cotesia congregata
TATCTTAAACTTCATTTAATTGCCTTCAATATAAACTATCATTTGTCTAGTTTTAATGATTTTTTTAATTAATTTCGTGACTTTGAAAATATTCAAAAATGTTTCAATGAACGTATTTCGGCCCTTCTTTTCAAATAATTTTTAGGTCATAAAAGATAGCTTAAATCTATTAAATTTATGTTAAAATTTACATAATTATCTTTAATTTGAGCTTTTATTCGTCGCTTTTTGATCCATTTTTCAATTTATTTCGTAGTTGGGAAAATTAAAAAAAATCTAGAATAAATGAATTTTTAGCTTTTATTATCAAAAAACTTTCATCCTGTTACAAATCCTATTTTTTTAGGTAGATGTCTTTAAATATTTATTTATTGTAGTCGGTCTCATATCGTTATTTGCAAAATTATGATAAAAAATACATTTTAGGACATTATTGCCTTTTAATAACGTGTTTTTTTTAATATTCAAACGAGAAATCTACCTATCCATGTCGGGTATGGCCGAATGGCGCTTTTTTTAATCTAAGCTTGTTTATAAAGAACTAATTAAAAAATTATTGTAGATTATTGGGCTTAGGTGTATCAGAATTTTGCCCATATATTGAGAGTCATAAAAGAAGGTGGAAAAAGAAAATGTTACTCATGGATGCAGCTCAATTAATTGCGGAATATTTAATGCCCGTTAGAAAACCAAGCGCTTTGTACGAAAGAATAATAACTTTGCGAGCGAGTCGAGAACCTAATCCAGTTAAAGTATGAAATTTACACAAACATTACTACGAAAAAGCTTAAATTTGAAATATAATTATATCAATGCTTGAATTGATCATTTCTTTGTTTCAGATGTATTTTAAAACAGGTAGCATTCCTCCTAAAATTCATTATATTGTGGAAGATAATGTTATGGTGGAGCCAAAATATCAACCCCTAGAATCTTTACCTAAAATGTGGCAAGATTATATTCAAAATGTAAGTTGAAATTTGTTTTTTTGACGTTATTGTATTAGGTAAAAAAAAAGTTACAATATTTTTGCCTTTGAAAATAAATTTAATTAAATTAAATTATTGTTTTTTTCCAAAATAGAACGATCGTGAAGAAAACGAATCGTACCTTGCTTTAATGTCTCTTTTATCAAGTTCTACGGATAATATGGTTATTGATTCAAGTTTTTGTACTCCAACTGTAAATATGTTGACAAACACTAGCACAAGAGAATCTGCAGGCAAAAAAAGTGCAAAACAGACTGCTAATAGTACCGGAAATAAAGAAGATTCAGAAGCTAAAGAAGGTAGTTCGAGTGGTACTACATCAGTGCAAACTAGAAAAACTACTCCACGTCTTGCCAAAATACGCAGTGCACAAAATATGAAGCTGATGACTCAAGTATCTGGATCGAAAAATTTATCAAGTAGTAATAGTGAATCTATAAAGCTCAATGATAAAGAAGACTCAGCGGAAACATCTCAAGAATTAACTGGATCATCAAAAGGAGTATGTTATTAATAATTTAATTTATTAAAATTATTAGTTATAGCGATAATAATCATGTACCTGAAGTTCCGAACGTTCATTTATGAACGAAAATCAAAAAAAAATTTTTTTTGCTCCTGAAACTGAAAACGGTTTTTCAGTTTCGAATAGAGACAATGAGCCCTAAAAATGATATATTAGCTCCTCAAAACACAAAAACTACCCCTCCAGCCACCCCAAAAACTTACACTTGGAAAAAAAAATTTAAGATAAAATCCTTCCAAGGGCCCTTTGAAGCTGGCGATTTTTTGTAGGACTCCCACAATACCCCCACACAATATAAAAAATCACCAAGGCATTAGCTGCCCCGGAACTACATAGAATCGGAGTCCTACATAAAATCGCCAGCTTCAAAGATCGCAGTACTACGTTTATTATTATCACGGACAATAACTACTAACATAAAATATAACAACTATTACAATTACTGCTAATAATATTTACCATCACGAAACAGATAAAATTTGTTTTTCAGTATAAAGTTTCAAATGTTGAAGAAAAAAAAAATAAAGATTTCAAACATTTATAACATAATTTCGCCAATTCCTCAAAAAAATTTTTTTATACGTCGCTATATACCTTTTTAATGGTCTCTTTTGCTCGTCTACACTCTTATAGCATCTGCAACGCCATATCAGTAAGGTGATAAGTATGTAAAAGTACATCATTACATCGACCAATGTTTACACTCATTTAATTTGAAATTCAAAGTATTTAATTTGTATATAATTACAAATTTCTAAATAAAATCGAGTATATTTATAATATTTTCAATCCAAGATTATAATAATCTATACTAATATTATAAAAAGGAAAGATTTGATTGTTTGTTTGCAATGAATAGGCTCTGAAACTATTGAACTGATTTGAAAAATTCTTTTACTGTTGAGAAGCTACACTATTCCCGGGTAACATAGGCTATATTATATTATGATTGATTTTGAAATTTTTTTTAATTACCCGTGCGAAGCCGGGGCTGATTGGGGCGGACTGCTATTTAAAAAAAAGCCGTAAATCTTGCTCTATACACCCTTACGTTTTAGGAATATGTCATTTAGTACTTTTTACTCTTGATTACTGATATAAAATTTTTTATCGACTTTCTGCAAAGTATTAAATTTTAATTTTCATCTCTCATAAAAGCTTAAAGAGCCAATTCTTAAAAACTTCTATGGTACCAAAAGCTTTTTCTGTTTAGCATGATTAATAACATACTGGGAAATGATATTGTAATATGTTTTTATGATCAAAAATAGAATGACTGGAATATTTATAAGATTTATTCGTATATTTTATCATCGCACATTGATAAATATTAAAGTATAAAATGTCTGTTTAAAAAAAAAATAACGAGGGTAAAATTTATTAATTTTATAATACAAAATAAAAAATTGTACTTCGCGTTACTTTTATTCTGTAAATATCCAAAATATGGGTTAAAATTGTTTTCAATTGTGCATAGCGATTTCAATTTCAGTTCTTAAATTTAATATTTGACAACGAAATTTTCAACTGACACTTCTTGTAAAATACTTGTCGTTTCTTGAATGTTGAAAGATGGATTGAATAAGCTGACAATGAACTCTATATCGAAATGTCATTGCAAAAAAATAAACAAATAATACTTTAAAATATAGTAAACGTCAACAACATTTCAATCGTTAACAACATTGCTCGCTAATTAAGAAATGTTTTTATACATAAAGAGTTTTAAAAGAAAACATTAATCAAGTGGTTAATTTTTAATTCTAAATCATTTATTCATTAGTTCATATCATGATTATTGTTATTTACTCATTAGAAACTTATGCATGCTATTAAACTTATGTAACTGAAGTTTTGGAATTATTATCTGTTAATTAATCATTACCAAACCAAACCCATATACAAATAATTGTTTCGTGTGTTTAACATTTTAAAATATTTTAAATAAAATGTAAAATACACACGGAGAAAAATTAATTATACGACCTACTATACAAAAATAGTAATTCCTACTATCTAAAATGGTAATAAAATAAATTAGTAACAAAATAATAGGTGGTATCATTGACAATTGTAATAGTTACTATTAGTAATGCTAACGATTACTATCGAAAATAATAATTGTAATTATTATAAATTATAACTGTTACAATCGAAGATGGTAACTTTAACCATCTCAGATTGTAAAAATTCTGAAAGAAAAAATAATAAAAATTTACTAAATGTATATTTTTTTTTAATATTAAAATATTTTAAATTCCCTTCAAAATTTGTTGTGAAAATTTGATTTTTTTGAAGATTAAAAATTTTTTTTTTGAAATTTTAATTTTTTTTTAATTTGAATTTTATTAAAAATTTTGATTTTTTTGGAAATTTCAAATTTTTTTTTAAATTTGGCGTTGAAACTTGCTTTAGACAAATAAAAATTTAAATATAATTTCAATCCGAATTCAATCCCGATTTTTTGTGCACTGCAGCTGCTTTTATTTCATTCAGAAATGCATCCACGGTAACGCAGATTCTTAATTTTTTTAATATTTTTTACTAGCTTAGATCGTAGTTATTATTATTACTGATGGTAACTACAACCATCAGATTATATTAGGAATTACGATTTTGATAATAGTAGTAACTAATTAAAATAATAGTAATTATTACTGATTACCATCATTATAGTAGTAGTTACCATCAGGATGGTAAATACTACAATTCAGATGGTTTACTTAATTCCCGTGTAAAAAAAATCGTCTTAAAATTGTCTTAAAATTGTCGTTCGTTTAAGATCTTAAACGTGACACAAACTAAGACTATTTTAAGACTCTTTTAAGACGCCAAAAGAAAAATTCCGAGGGCAGATTTTTGAAAATTTTGTTCTCGAATTTGTTGTGAAAATTAATTTTTAGATGATTTTACGACTTTCTAACCGCAATATTTTTGAGTAAGATATTTTTAAATTGAATTTAAAATTGTTAAAAAATTATTATCTGACAATTTTAAGACTTTTTTAAGACGTTCCGTTTTAATGTTCCGGGGCTCTGTCGCTGTTAGCCCATCTTAAAATAGTCTAAATTTTTTGTTGATTTTTTTAAGACTAATTTAAGATAATTTTGAGACAATTTAAAGACGCTCCATAATAATTTTCCGGAACTGCCACTGTGATGTTATCTGAAAATAGCCTAAAAAATTTTTAATATTTTTTTTTTCAGATTTCTTTAAGACTAATTTAAGATTTTTCAAGACTATATAAATAGTATATTACATACCTAGGCCAGTAAAATAAGAAAAGTCTCAGACCACATGTAATTGTTGGCCGAGGCGAAGCCGAGGTTGACAAACATGTGGTCTGAGGCTTTACTTTTTACTGGCCAAGGTGTGTATACTATTTTTCTGCTCGACGCAGCGGCCAGAAAGTTGCCACTTTCCGGCCGGAGGGCAGAAAAAAGTAAAGCCTCAGACCACATGTTTGTCAACCTCGGCTTCGCCTCGGCCAACAATTACATGTGATACGAACGACAACTTTAAGACAATTTTAAGACGATTTTTTTTACACGGGTTATTTAAATAATATTTACTGCTATCGAATTCAGTTAATAGATTTTAACATAGCTAGATAATAAACTCAACTATAAAATTTTCTCCGTGCAGAAATCTTAAACGACTAAATTTCAACTTAATTATTTTACTAAAAAAAATCATGCATCGCTCTCAAGTGGTTTAGTCAATCACTTTCGTAAAGTCTGACTAAAAACTGAACTGACTACTGCCGGGTGGACGGAAGTATAAAACTTACACGTAATGTTCATCCCACAAAATCAGCCGCAGACCTAGAATTTGAGGTTTGTAGAAAAATGTTATTTTTTTACAAGCTTATTTCCATCAATCTCCAGTATATTCAGGAGATAAAAAAGGGTCAAAATTTTTGTGAGATTAACAAGAAAAAGGTTACTACGATAAAAAAAAAAAAAAAAAAACAGTTGCATTATTTATTTTCTTATCAAATGTATTTTTATATCATTTTTTATAAATGTCTGATAAATAATATATCAAGGAAAATTATTTGATTGTTTATTTTTTATAAGCTTTTAAACCTTTTATGGCTTAAAATAGAGTAATATACTTATCAACTTAATAATAACCCAATTTATAAAAATTTAATTATTAGGTCAGAGAAAACATCATTAAAATAAAGCTAAGAGAGGAAAAAATGAAATTAATTTTTCCCCCCCCAGCATGGACGTTATTAAATTTAAATGCTGAGTAGATTTAACTGTTAACGGACTTTACAATAAAACAAATATCTGTAAATAAATTATCAAAGTTGTTAATAAAAAAAATTAATTTATTTTAAAAACAAATATTGGCTGGCTTTCGGTAGGTAAATATTTGGAGATGTGGGATAAAATTAATTTAAATTGAATAGTTAATAGTCATATATATGAATAATATATTTATTATGTTGACATTGTTTATGCCAATTTACGCAAGCTCTACACGAGTCCACAGGTGCAAGAACTCACTCAGCAGGATTTTGATGAACAAGAACGAGCAGACGAAGAAAGCCGGAGGACTTAACTTTTCTCTCTCCGTCGATTTTATTCTTCCTCAGAGTTGTGGAGGCTGCGCGGAAAAATCGATAGACGGGCCGGCGAGGAACGCGAGACAGCGCAAACGACGCAGTCATCGTCGAACCGGCGGGCTAAAGGATACGCGATCGTTGTCAAAACTATTATTATTAAATTTTTTGCTATTATCAATTACAACTTTTTAACCACATATTTTGACGTTATTTTTCCAATAATTCGGAAATTCTATTTTCATCATACTCCGATAATATTAATTTTTTATTATTGCCATCGTACCACGTGGTGTGCAGCTCATCAAAGCCCAGCAGACGACGCTATGGGCAACTTGGAGTTCGATGCAATGCTGCAATGCTAAAAAACGTTATGATGTTTCATTAATTCGTAAATTAATGTCGACGTGCTTCCTCAATTTTTATCGCGTATTATTTTTCAATATATATTATACAGTTGCCAAAAAAATGTAACTCCTGACTAATTGGCTTTTGGTTGAGAAAAATCTTTTATGAGCAAAGATTTAATTAAAAATAATTTATCTTGGCTGTGTGAAACACTAATTAATTAAACAACTTTTGCAACTAATATGTTTTACTGTGATAATTGTTGGAAGCTTCAAGAAAAGATTTTTCATTATTTTGGGCATTTCATCTCCCAACGAGGTGACAACCTTTGCAATGGAAATTATTGTTCTTTTTACTTTTATTCACTCACTAAAAAGAAAAAAAAAATTATAAATGAAAAATTCCAAAATTGAGAATACAGACTTTTTTTTGTTTACACTCAATGACTCGTGTAATTGAATTGAATTGGAATACTTTCAATAGAGACTGAAAAAAATTTAATCATTTGAGAGTTAGCATAAAAAAATCATTGTTGTAAGAATTTACAAAAGTATAGAGATAAATCGATCGAAAATTTTTCGCGCACGAGGAAATCATATAGGAACTCGCCGCCACAATCCCAGACCCTCTCCTCTGATGGGTCGACGACCTTTCTCTATCGTGTTGCTTCTCTGTTCACATTGTTTGGTTACATATCTTTTATATTTCTATCATATATGTTTAATATTTTTCGGGTTTATACATTTTTAATTTTTATTAATTATTCTTTATTTTCATCAACCATAAAAAAAAAAAAAAAACATTATATAAAAAATTCACGGATTAGTTATTGAAAATTTTATCAATAATCAATATTATAGACTTTTTTCTTTGTAAAAAAAAAAATATTTTCTTTCTATAATATCAAGTTGAAATTTAATTTTATGACCAGAAAAAAATAATTCAATTAATCGTTTTTTATTTCAATTTTAAAAGATTCAACAGAATTTTGTGAACACGACAGAAAAGCTGAGAGCGAAGAAAAATTGTTGACTAACCCCAGGAGCATTTACGAAATTTTATTGCTAGAGGTTTGAATTGTTCGAATGACCTCGAGGGACGAAAAATATTGAAGACACTTAACGATACTTAAACAGGGTGATAAAAGCCTCAAGCATTTCAAAAACACGCCGGGTACTTTTAAGAACATGAATGTTCAGCTGTTGGACCATCGGATCCGCACTGGATTTTCTGAGGTAAAGAATTATGTAATTTTTTTATTTTACATATTAATATTTATTTTAAAGAATATAATATAAAACATTCCTTAAACTTTCAACTTTTGAAATATTGTAACTGTAATTTAATATTTTATCATTCAGTGACAAGTTAACTTTCTTCAAGCTTTAGGTAGAAAAAAATTATAAAATTTTAAATTTATTTATTGTTCTTCTTGAATAATAAAAATAAAGAGGATTGCAAGAGAATCTTGGGAAATTATTTATTATATATGTGAACATACTTTTGTATTTTCAGATACTAATTTTATCACAAGTAATTTTATCATATCGTTTAATTCTCTAAATATAGTTTTTCTTATTAAATTTGACACATGTCATCTACTGTGAGTTTATACTCAAAATATAAAAATGTAGAGTAAAAAATTGTAGTTGATATTAATAATTTACCGGTAAAAAATGATTCTTTATTTGGGAATGTAATTAACTTTTTTAACACGGTTTTTTTTTTAATACTATTATCAGTTTGACCTGTATCCATCTATTTATATAACAGTATCTTTTGACGTTATTCATTTAAAAAAGAATGATTCATTTGAAAATTTGCATACGCATCAAAGACCAATGACAATACGATTATTTAATAACTTAATCCTACATAGAAAAAAAAAATGTTCTTGAATCAAGTATATAATTTTGAAGAACTTAATTTTCTTGACTTGAGTAGAAAAATTCTTGAACTAATAAATTTTTCTTGATTTAAGGAAATTTTACTTGCTTCAAGAATTTTTCATCTTGATTCAAGATAATTACCCTCTTCAAAATTATTTTCTTAATTCAAAAATTTTTCTCTCTCGAATCAAGTTAATTTTTTTTTCAGTGTAGTACCCTCACCAAGATCATCAGGATGAAAAAATAACTATATTTTACAGATTAAAAATTTACCCAGCATAGAATGACAGTAAAAATTTTTCTTCTTTCAATTACCAAAAATATTGCAATCTAATCGACGTTCTAATTAGCAAATTGTCTAACTCCATTTTAGAGAATCTTCTATTTGTACGAAAAAAACAATTAGTTCAAAATTTATTATCACTTTAAAAAACCATTTAATATCATTAATATCTAATAGAGATATAATATTTAGGCTTAAATCATTCAAATAATTTATAATTGGATTATTGTTACATCAAAATGTAAAAAAATCACCCTCTAAAATATAAGGAGTTAGACAAATTGCTAATTAGACCGTCGTAATGTTTCTGGTATTTTATTACATGCTAAAAAATTTGAAAATAAATGATTGGAAATTGAAAATCATTCAAAATTATTTTCTATACATTGTAATTTGGTTTGCTATTTATCAAAATTTTTTAGGTTTTTAAACTATCGTTTATTTGTTTGAGAATGTAATTCACTTTTTTCCATTAATATTTTCAATTTTATCCATTTTTTTTGGAAGCTTAAATAATTAATCCAGGACTACCAGTCCTTTTAAACAATTATTTAAAAGCAACCGAAGCTCTTTTGGCTATAGTAATTTAACCCTCTTAAATAGTAAAATAATGATATAATTTCTTCAAATTTATTAGAGCCGATATGTTCTACAATGTATGTGACGAAGGAAAAAAATACCTTTAAGTATCCTTTATCACGGTTTATAACTGCTAAATTTTTTCAATGGAAGTCTAAAGGAAAAAGTTTTTTAAATGTAAGATTCTTTCCCAAGCGTCACAAAAAAAATGTTGACTTTTTGGTAGATTTCACTTAACAACAAGTTAAAAAATTAATAATCGTCAACTTAAATTAAATAAAACATTAATAAAAAAAAATTTGTGCCGCTTGGGTTACGGATGTATTTGAAAGAGTTTTACGTCTGAACCTTGTAAATTTTTCATAGATGGATTAAAAAGTATTTTAAACAATTTTTAACAGTTAGATAAACTATGACATCTTGAACAACGAAAATAAAATTTTATTTTCAGTTTCCAAGATTATCAAATGATTGACAGAAATCACTAAAGAAAAAATTCAAATTACTCAAAATTAAAAAATAAATTGTATAATCTATTCTAAAACTAGACAGCATTTCAAACATTTTTAAACTTGATCAAATTTCAAACTCAATTAAAGTTTTAAGTACAATCTTAATGACGTGATGCAAGATATTGTGATGAAATCTATCTAATACATCGAAAAGAAAGCATTCAATTTTTAATCAATTAAACTTAGCTTCCAGTCATCACTTCAATGTGCACTTTAGTAGATATAGTTTGAAACTCTTATGATGATAAATCAATTTCAATATACCTCACCATTTCAGATAGACTTTTTCAATCGGCTTCAAATACCATTTATTTTACTGATTCTATTTGTGATCGTTTATTTTTAATAATAATAATAATAATATGGCTCAAATCGGTGCATCTAACGAAAATAGTTTAAAATATTTGTATTATCCAAACCATATATTATTAGGAACTTATGTTCTTATATCGAGAAAATTTTCTTAGTAGTATTATTTTTTTTCTCATTTTGGGTGTATTGTATCGCTGGACTATAAGGAAACTATTCAAAACTTTAAAATGAAGTTTCACTTACATAAAACTTCCAAATGCGTTCATAAGAAAATTTATACACGCTTCTGCTTAATAAATATAATTTAAATTATAATAAAACAAATTACGTTCCGGTCTACATTTTGAATAATGCTTTTCTCCACCTGGATGCCAACATTTAATTCATATGGTTATGAGTATTCATGAAAGAAAAACAAAAAAAAAAAAAGTTGAATTTTTATCGTCTGTGTACATTTTAATAGTTAGGTGCTCTTAGCATAAAAATAAAAAAATTACAGTTTCAAAATGGAATGTCAACAATCTAGATAAGACGTACTTTTTAAAATTGAAAAGTTACAAATTCAAATAATTTGATAAAATACAATTCTAAGTATTGATTTTTAAGATTTCAAATATACACTCTTACAGAGTTTTAAAAAAGTTTTTTTTGAAACTATAATTTTTCCATTTTTTTTACTAGAGGCACCTAAATATTAAAATTTTCACTATAAACTGTAATTATTCAACTGTTCTTTTTCCCGTGTTCTACTGTGAACACTAAAATTTATCGTTTCAGTTAAAAAAGACGAAAAGTCTACACCTTAGATAAACACAATCAAACTGAAAAGAGAGAAATATAAAAATTCCATCAACGTTAAATCCTTAAATATTTTTTTTACGCACAAAGTTATAACTGAGTTGAATTAGTTGTGGCTACTACAAACACTGCGAAAATATATATTTCGAATTTTTTAAAATCTTTTAAATTGTGAATAAACTTTAGAAAAGGGTTTAATTATTTGTTCTAGTTTACACAAAAGCATGAATTAAATTAAATTTTCCATCAAAGCTTGTAACTATTTTAGTCGCTTTTAGAATTTTTTTTAGTCCGGTAATCAATTATCTATAAAATTTTAAAACTTTTAGCATGACTAAAAATAAAGTTACAACCAGAGTCTATAACTTTTGAATGCTTCAATTAATTCACCGAGACGCTTAAGGGAAAAATGTGTAACGCACGAATATTAAATAATGGTAGGAAAATTTTGAATTGAATTATTTTTGTATAAAAAATATGCAATTAAAACTCAAATAATAGATTTATTATGTCAATAATGTATGTACCTACAATTACATTTTAAAAACTGTTTACAACGCCCTACTTTCGATATTGATGTGTTACTGGTCGTTGAATGAAGCCAATACCAGTCATCCCTTTCTTTTCCTCCTCACTGACAGAACAGAAAAGCGGGTGGTTTTCGTCTCGACGTTTTTTTTTGTCCTCTATTTGATTCATTTCGGTCTTCATGTTTGCATAACAAACATTGAAAAAATTTCAATTATATAAATAAATATAGGTTTGATAAATACAGTTAAAAAAAGTTATTCAATTTTACATATTATATATATATATATATATATATATATATATATATATATATATATATAAATACAGATTATTATTATGTCGATTCTTGTTGGAAAACTATCCTAACAATTTTTTTTTTTTTTATGGACAAACAACTTATTTTCGTGTAATACCTCAATAAACTTTGTAGTAAAAAGAATTTTTAGAGGAAATCATATTTTGAGAAAATTTAAGTAGCAGTTCCTGAAGTCTCTTACAGTAGCTTAAAAAAAAAAATATTATTTGAAGTTTCAAAAAAAATTTTAATACATTCGAGCAATATTCTTCTTTATAATTTTTCAGAGAAGTGTTTGCTCAGAAAAACTTTTCAATTTTTCAAAAGCTGCTTACTTTTTAGTACTTATAAAGTTATGTCGAATACTGCCAACTGGGTTAAAGTCAAAAGATTTGTTAAAAAAATCAGTATCAAAAAATTATTAAAATAGTGGTTTTCATAATAACTTTGATGCAATGGTCAATCGTTTTAAAAAATCTATTAACGTTTGAAAAATTGTGCCGAATGTCGCAAACCAAATTAAATGAATCATTCAAAGTACACGGAGAGAAAAGAATAGATCTTATTCCTATGTAGAATGGTAACCATTACTATGTTACATAGTAAAGAAAATTTTTTTGAGAATTCTGTGTAAATTTGCTGATAAAAGTCTCAGAAATTGTGATAAAAATATGAACCACCCATTCGTTGCAGAATTAAATTCTGAACATAATGTTGTTTTTTTATTTTTTTGATAAAAATTTTAATTTGTTATTAACAAAAAACATAAACAAAATAAAAAATCTCTGTTTTTTGTAAATAACTCAATAACTATAGGTGATATCGAAAATCGGAAAAAGATCCTTAAAGAGGAGGAAATTTCTGAAAAAAAGTCTCGACTCTCGGAAGTCTAGCTTGAAAAACAATCATTTTTATTTAATGTTGAAAATAGGGTTCCGCGCAACTGCCATCGTATTTCAGCATCGGCGCGGCTGTGTGACAAAAGTATCACCATCTAAAAATGTTTAATAAACCTCCTTACAAAAAGATACATTTGCAAAAATAGTGATAAATTTAAAAGATGAACAGCAGATTAATCCGTTTTCAGATTTTTGTTTTAATTCCAACATAAGCTTCTCAAGATCACATTTTTTTAATTTTCCAAAATCTCTATACAAAATAAAATAAATTGTTTTTAACCTTTTATCGCTCGTTTATTGTGAATATAATTCTGACGAAGCACGAATATACTCAACTCACTGAAGTTTCCTATTGAGTATGTGAGAGTTTAGCTGCTAATGAACTTTTCATATTAATCCGGCAATTTTAACTCGGAAATTCAAACCTAGTGAAATTAAATTTCGTATGAATTAAAGTTGCTGAAATTTAGCTTCGTACTATTTAAAGTCAACTAAATGTGACTTTCTTCCGATGTATTTAATGTGATGTAATAATTAAAAAAATACAACAGGTAAAAATGTGATTTCTCAAACCTAAAAAAATATGTTTTTATTCAAAAAAATTATTCAAACTTACAGTCTTTGAAATTGCACCTGAAAAATTCCAGCAGTGAATAAATTAAATTCATTACTTGAAAATTGGTACATTAATTATATTTTTTTACAGGATGGTCTTCTTCCTGAAATGAAAAAGCAAGGTGTAAAATGAATCGGCGAGAAGATCCACTGCTCCGGCAGCATTGTAATCGTTTACTTCAACTTGCCGAAACAACTAACATCAAACCTGGACATGGAAGTGGCAAACGGCGAGGCCAAAGATCGTCCCATGGATTTAGTTCGAGGTAAACACTTACTTGAATATATATATGAACAAAAAAATTAATTTAATCGTCAAATGTGTTGGAATTTTATGAATTTTGTGTCTACACACACGAAAAAAAGTAAACTGTAATAAATAACAGTCGATTTATAATAAGTAATGATCAACTGCTAAAAATTATTATTTCAAACAGTAAAATTGTGATTTTACTATTCACTTCATAATATTTACTATTTAAACGTTACAATTTACTCTTTACATGGAAAAAAATACTATTTCAAACAGTAATATTCGCTATGTGAATGTCTAAAATATTAGAGTATTATAATTAAGAATTCAGACTTTGATATTCATCGCTTCGTTACCTAAAAAATGATCTTATGATATGTAAAAAGTATAAAATAAAGTTAGTAAATTTCTAATACAAGCAACGTCAATATTTACAAAGTAAAATGGTAAATTTTAAACGCAACGCTAAAAATCAAACTGTAATTATTGACTTGCTTGGACTGGTAAAATGTATATTTTAAAAGTATAATTTTTACCTGTTTCAAATGTTAAATTCTCCCAGAGTGAGACCCCCTTCTCTTTCATCTGAGTTCCCCTTCTCCTCATAATATGGACTATATATTGAAATGGCAATTTTTACTGTTTGAAACTGTAATTTTTTAAGATGAGAGAATCGTTATTTACTATAGTGACAGCTACTAATTACTTATTTTGGATATTAAATTATAAATTGTGGCTTTTATACTTTCTACATTAAGTTCTGTAATATTTACATTTTTGCCACCCTGATGTCCGCTTTACTGTTTGAAACTATAAAAATTAACCGGAATACGAGCGAATATTACAGTTTACTTTTTTCCGTGCAGTAAAAAATTTTTCGTTAAATTTAACCCAAAAAAGTATGTTAACGACTTTTTTTACACAAGCTTAGTGTTAATTCAACACAATCAGTGTGTAACGATAAAGGTAGTACCCTCGCGACATATAGTGCGAGTAAATTTGGGTATAGTTTAGGATATTTTTGTCTTTCTCGTCAAAAAATTTCAATTTGCGTCAATCGATGCAGAATTATATAAATATTAATCTGCCAAAATTTAAAAAAATTCCTAAGAAAACGCCTCTGGCGAGGCGGGTACTACCTTAAGTATCGAAAAACATTTTTGTGTGATGAAAAACGGATCTATTGAACGACACAAACGATTTTAAGTCAACGCACTAAAATGTAAAAATTGAACAGAAAAACTTTAACATTTTACACAATGACGAAAAATTTTTTACTGTTTATATATAATCTAACAATATTAACCGCTACATTAAACAACAAAACTTCAATTTAAAACATATTTACATTTAATTTTCTGTCTCTTCGTGTGCTTACTCTTACAATTTTTCATAAATTCAAATATTTAAATTATATAACTTTTCTTTAAAAATAAATTATTTCAAAGAATTCAGTTCAGTGAAACTATAAATTAAATTTTATGAAAAAATTTCCTTCACATAACTTACATTCATTGTGTAACTTTTTGTACGAAATATTATTTTGCCTCAAATACCGTATCTATCGAGATGTTCATTTATGTTAATAGAGATATTCTTTAAATGTATCAAATTCTTAGCTCTTTATCAGCTCGAGTTAAGTAAATCTATTATGGTATTCTACCAATCTACTCATTTGCCCGTATAGCGCTAATGCCCGGACGACGCTTCAAGATATCGTAAGGAATGATCCAGGATATACGTCTAATATTGAACATCTAGTTTTCCCGGACCGTAAGGGTAGCAATCCAAATTTAGCTAGTCACAGTGGATCTTCATCCTTTAAGAACAAGCCCAAAAATGTAGGGGAATCTAATAATGCCTCAACGGCTAATTCGAAACTAGTAGAAGTGATTGCTCATCCGTATATGAGAGGATTATCATTCGAAGATGCAGTTACAACTAAAAATAAATCCTTTAACGTAAGTCAATATTTTTTTCATTATTTCTTATGCAAAAAAAATATTACAATATCTGTGTGCGTTCTAAATGTATTATTGCTATTATCTTATGATTTCAGATTTTTTCAATAATAATTTATCTTTAGTACTAAGAAAAATTATTTACGTCTGTTAATATTTGTAGATTTTTATAGTAACATCCTATACGTATATAAGTCTTAACCGTGTTTTCCTAAAGTGTAAATACTGCTAACACGAATAGAAAATAAACTGAAAACTTTAAGTACAACTATTGAGGCAGTGTAAATAAACATTGTTGGGAATTCGCTTTTTTTTTTTTTTTTTTTTTTTTTCTTTAAAAATCACTATATCACACACAAACAAAATTTATCCTTCAACTCTTGTAAAAGTAATACAATAGTTGTTGCTATTTTTCTCTCATAGATCACCATTCATGTTATTTATATTGTTGTTCTTTAAAAACCAGAAAAAAGTATATTTTGTTTCAAATAGTTTCAAAAATTATGTTTCAGTGATTTGAATTACATCTTTTGATATTAATATTAAAAGGTCGCCCATTACAATTCTTTTCACATATTTAGTGTGCAATATCTCAGATAAATTAAGTATCTTATACCAAAAACATAATTAATAGATTGAAGAAAATGATTTAATTAGTCAATTTTATAAATACATATAAATTAACATGACAATATTCTATCATTTATTGATAATTTAACAAAATTTATACTTTTTAGTGAAATAGAAAGAAATGAAATTTACAACTAGTTTAAACTTTGATCTCGAATTACTCAGACGAGTGAATTAATCAGGAATAGATAAAAAAAGTTTTTTGTGGCGCGATTTAATTTTTTACAGATAATGTGTCAGTTGATTTTTGGATGAAATATCGCTAACTATAGTAATAAAAAGTAAAAGGAGCAAAAGTATTTTCTGGCTTATTATTTAGAGAAAATAGAAAGAGCAACTACTTAATGTTCAGTTTTTTGAATCGCTTTAATATAAAGATGTATATCAGTTACTATGAATTTTTTAATTGTGTAATTAGCATATCATACAAAAGAAAAGGGAACTCTCTGCGTAGATTTAAAATATTTTTAATTTTTATCACTTATCTCATAAAAATTAAACCTTTTAAAACGTCATTTAAATGAAAGCGTAGGTTTCAAGTTTAATTACATTAAAAAAATAAAAAAATTTTTTTTTTTTAATATTTTACTACAGTTGAATAAACTTAATTAAAAAAATGAAATAATTTGAAAAAATTTTTTAACATATGTGGTTGATTTTTATGCAAAGAAATTCTGACTAATGACTATACATTTTAGGGTACCTCATTAAACGGTAGAGGAGATTCTACTGTAATTACATCATCCGGTCACCAGCCGAATTCGGGATCAGCATCTTCTAACTTCAAGCATCGTCGATGGGTTTCACAGCCTTCGCAATCGTCAAAGCAATATTCGACTGATGGCGGGGGAAGCCACGTGGGTTCCGTAGGCGGTACTGGAAATACGACATCGGTCCAACAACCTCGACGCCTTAGTCCCGCGTCAGACCCAAAAGAATTAAATTCTGCAATATCTTCAATAGGAGCCAGAGAAAAATCAGAGAGGTATAAATTACCGCAATTATTGGCACTTTACAATTAAATATATTTGTTGTACTTGTTCTATTTCAAGTTCAAACAGTTTTGTAATTAATATTTTATAAGACTAAAGTGAATTGTAAAGAACCTTGAGTACTTTCGAAGATGCTGAGTAAAAGGTGAACGTAATAGAAATAATAATAATAATAATAATAATAATAATAATAATGAAACTAATTAACTTAATTGCATTTTAATTCCAACTTGAATACAAAAATAATAACATTTAATTTAATTCAATAAGTTTGAAATTTCAGTAATATACTATTGAAAATTAATTAATATCAATTTATAACACAGATGATAATAATAATATTAATAATAATAATAATAATAATAATAATAATAATAATATTTTAGAACGGGAAATGTATCAATTGTACATCTCCGCGGTACATCTTCAGTGGAATCACGTGAATCCTGGGAAAATCGACAAGCATCGAATTTTTCCGAAATTCGGTCAAAGAGCTACAACCGTGCGAGTTCAATACCAGGTTTAAAACGTCAAGATGCCTCAATGACAAGTGGTGTGAGTATCGGAAATACATCTTCGTCGAGAAATCGATGTCAAGAGACCCAAAGTCAACGGCGTCGTGAAGCAACAAATTCATTACTCTCGGGAGGTCGCAGTACATCAGGTGAGCTTTTCGTCAGCGGGAATTGTAGTAGAGAATTATCTCCGGTACGGTGGTGTGACCATGATGTAGATGGTGTATATCTCGGGAGATCGGGATGGGTTCAAGTTCAACAACGGTCTCTCGATGAAAACCGTAAGATCAAATACGAAAGCAATCCCCAAGCGAAATGTACCGGAAATAGCAGTGCAGTCACTGGGACTATTCCACTCCCACGACGAGCAACTGTCAAGCTCATAGACTATCACTGTAGCAACAGCGAACCAGGAAAGCGCTCTGACTATTTAAGAAGTCATACTTTAGACTCCCACCGGCCAGATTTTCTGAAGCTTAACAGTTCCGAATATGAACCTCCCAGTGGTTGTGCTTCACCTCACAGTATTCCCGAGTCTTTCTCACCGCCATCAATAACACCGATCATATCACCACCGCCAGCATTCCAAGACGCCTTACAAAAAAGAGGAACGCGATCTTCCCGGTTCAGTACAACATATGGTAAAACGCCTTTTCTTCCCAGATCTAATGCCATTGTCGACAGTGATCTCATCAGTCCACCACCTTCACCGCTGTTAAACAAGAATTGGAGCTCATCAATACCGTCGTCAACTAAAAAATTATCAAACATATCTAGCAAGTCTCGATCAAGATGTCAAGGACCGTCTCAAGGCTCTGGAAATTCTATTGTCGTTATACAGTCAAAGCAAGATAGCAAGCAATCTCGTCTTGCTTCTGCTAAATCCTTAGAAGATCAGTCAAGTGCAAGAAGATCACAATTTGCTCAAAGATACCTAGAATCTTCATCATCATCATCTTCTTCTATGGGATTCCGTAGTCTTGATAGTTGCGTCAACAGAGTAACAATGCCGTGCTTAGCTGAGAACACAGATTCATCTATTGAAGGTTATGAAGATGGCGACGAAGACGATAATCCAGATTCATTGTTGAATAGCGCTGTTTCATCTCCAGGGACACTTTTAGACTTCTCTTTCGAGGGAATGATAATAAATCATGAGAGATTATCACCCTCTGGAAGACAATCGCGTTTGGGGCGCAGTCACCAAGCATCAAGAAGATCACCAGGTTCTTCCGATGGGGGTAAATTGTCTTTTGATTCCGGCTCATCGTCTTCGTCATCTAGCAATAGTACTGACCGAATAGAAAGATCGCCAACTCCCAATAGTTATAAACGCTCAAACCAATCCCGTCAACAGCATCAAGGGTATCGAGGTACTCTTGCACTTTCTCCAGATTCATTGCAAGCTTCCAGAGTTCGACGCTCAAAAAGTCTTCAATTACCGGAAAAAAGGTCTCCAGGATCCGGCAATCTTCAACAGCAATCATCTAGGGAACACTATCATGAAGCAAATGATCCTAATAAAGCCCATTTAAAAGTTATCAACGACAAAAGTATGGGACGAAATAAAAAACACATCTTGACAAATCGTAAGCAATTTCAATTTATTTTTTATTTCTTCTACTTTGTGTCGTTAAATTAAAATTGATTTTTTTTTTTTTTTCATTTGGTTAGGTAAAACTCATTCAACAGAAGAAACAGTTAACGTAGAAGTTCATCGTGATCCAGAAATAGTTACCGAATATCTTTACGGTACAAGAAGCCGGCCAATGACAAGGAATGTCCAATCAGGACGTTATGATAATCGGGATGATAAAGTTGATCGGCGGAATACAGCGGGTGCATGCGATGTGTACTTTATTTCGGCAAAACAACCACGTCAAAAACAGGCTATTATGAATTATACTCAACAACAGCAACAAAAGTCTTCAAATAAACAATTACGAACTCTTCAACGAGGAGTAACAACTCCGAATACAAATTCATCAGTACCATCTGTGGAATCCAAGACACGATGTAATACCAGCACTTGTAATTTTTGGCCTCATTGCACTCAGCGGGAAACACTTTATTCGCCTAATCTTAATCAAACATCCATGAAGTCATCTCAAAGCTATCCATCTCATCGTCGGATGTCTAATGACAATATCATCAACCACACTAATCGAGATCGTGACAGCGCTTGTTCTTCACCTGCCGCTTTAGATATAGTTGAAGACCGAGATATGAGAAAATCTCGCCAGCGAGGAGAACATTACTCTTCAATGTCGAAATCCGAAGAACGTGTGCCTAAAAGTGTATTGAAGCAACCCCGAAGATCACCTGCCGGATCGCCAAATGAACTAGATCAAACTACGCGATGGGAATATAGAAACACCCATGGAGAAACTGTAGGCCAACGTGTATCTCCTATACGATCTAAAACAATCAGAAGATCTCCTAATGGTGGCGGCAATTCGTCAGTCACTAATTCATCTTCCTCAAGCAGTGATATTTGGGTGACAACCTCCGATCGGACCGTTACAAAAAGTCCTAAAAATCCTAAAAGCAGCGGAGGATCAACTCCTATAGATGATGGAATCTCAGGATCATTGAAAACTCTTCTTGACCCTCAATCTGATTTATCAAGGCCTGGCAGTGCACCAGCGAAAAGAGGAGCTTCTCCAGAAGAATCAAAACATCTCGAGCCTCATCATAGATCTTCATCTCTGCCTAAATCATTTTTGTCACATGAGTCTACAAATACTGATGGGTGAGTACTTATTTTGATACTTAACTATATTTATGTTATCTACGTCGGTGAAAATATTCAAATAGCAATAAATTAACAGCAACAGTTCTTAATTGTTTATAAATTAAGAATGTTGTTTAATTTTCATCGTAATATTTAACAGAAAACCACTATTGTGTTGTTGGACCACTAATCGTACTATTACTATAAAGTGTCACGCCTCAAGAGAACTATGTAGATAAATATAAACACCCGGGGCATACTATACAAAGTTAATTGCAATGTCTTCTATTTGTCTTTGTTATTAGTTATCAGCAACCACAATCAATTTATACCCAACTTACTCAAAATATTTGTACAAAATGTTATTTAATATCTATAAATTCCAGAACTTTAGTCCATTGTTCTTTAGAAGTATTTATTAGCTATGTACAGCATGTATAGCTAAAAATAGTTTTAATAATTGATGAAAATGCTAGTGATACTTACAATAACATTTCATTCTATAATATAACATGTCAATGGATTTCGTTCAAGCGAAACGATGAATATGACGTTGGAAAATAATGACGTAATGACAAAAGGTTGTTCGCTTACGGAGCTATAACTTATTCTGCCTATTCGGTTAGAACTTTAACAATTCACATCATAGGCAGCCGGGTTTGCTTCGATGTTTTTCTGTCACATACTCACCCTCCAGTGAAATATACCACGCCCGAAGCACACGGACTATTTTTACTGGCGTTTTGCTACCAGTCTTTGGTTTAAAAATAAATAACTATATTATTTTATCAACTATCAGTAAATAATAATACTAAGTTTCTCGCCGAATACTTAAATGTATATATTATTTTTTTAATGAATTTTATGGACGACTTGAAGCAAACATAAAAGGAAACTTGCGTTCAATAACAAACAGAAAAATCATAAAATATAATATCTGGATAACGGTTTTATAATTTAGCATACGTAGACTTGTAATAAAACGTATCGTATTTATAAATTTATTCATCAACACTCATATATATTACTTGAATAATCCTTGAAATTTCCACATTTAGAAATATGAGAACTCAACTTTTATAGTAAATGTCAGAATGGATAAATTAAATTTTAACTTTTAGGAAAGGCTTCTATTAAAATGATTAAATCATTAAAATTTAATAATTTTACTAATGAAGTATAACTTTTAAATGCAGCCCACTGTAGGAAGTGTAGCATAATGAACTGATGATGATTACAAAAAAAAAGTAATTGTAATTAACGAATTCAGTATAACGAACTAGCTATTTGCATTGGCTTCCTTTGTTAGTCTTCCGATCTGCAAGAATCAGTGCAATTGAACTCACTAAGTATAAGATGATTATGAATGGATCAATAAACTGCGAAAATAAAGGGATTAACAATGAGATAATCATTCTTCTTGGCGTAATTTATTGAAACGCTGGTTGATAAATACCGTATGTTAATTTAAACTTCTATGTCGATAAAATAAAAGAAATAAAAAAAATGAAGCTAGCCGGTTTATAAATTGCTTTGTCATTTCATGGGAAGTCTATAAAAAAATTTAAAGGTGGTATTTTGCAATAAACAAAAATGATTGGACGATCGAGTTATACGTGACAAAACAGTAAGTGTAAGAGCAGATCACGATCGTAATAAAACGACCGTTGAACTTTATTCGATCCATGTAAGGATAGTAAGGATGTATCTCGCTAAACGTCCCTGTATATAACCGCATCTATACAATTGGTAAGGTAGGCGCCGTCTGTATCATTTATCACACTAATATGAAGGATTTGTTTTTTCATACAGGAAAATTCGATAATCTAGTACGGATATTTGTAATACTGTTGTTAAATTAACAAAGTCATATTTAATTCAAGAAAGAGACATAAGATTCAGTACAAGTCGACCTACTATGAAATTCATATATGAATGTGAATGATTGAATAAGTATGCAATAAAAACTTGTTTTTAATCGCAAGAAATTATTATTTTTTATATTTATTTATAGCTTGTAAAAATTTTTAATTAAACGAACTTAAATTTATTTCCCGCATGGAAAAACATATATGCAAATATATATTTTCACATATATTTTTTTTGCGCTAAATACATGTCTGCATATATATTCACATATATGTGCGCATATAAATGTCTAGAGATACACACAGAAAAAAATTTAACTTGAATCAAGAAAATAATTTTGAAAAATTTTACTTTCTTGATTTGAATAAAAAAATTCTCAAAATTAGAAATTTCTTTTTCAGTGTATGCTTACATATATGTCTATAAAAAAATTTAGTATAAATACGATGTCTACATTATCAGAGTGACCATAAATCGGAAAAGCCAGAATTATCGGACCTTTTGAAAGATATAATCGGATAAAATCATAACAAAATCAGGAAATGTTTATAGTAATTAAGCTAATCTTTGACCATTAAAAATTAGGCAATTTTATTTTTGTTACAACTAATCTTCTATATTAAATATGTACAACATTTACACAATGTTTTGTTCGAAATTATTTTGAACAATAAATAGTAAAATGATAACACTTTATTTTTACAAAAACTATCTCTTGAATTTCTGTGACTTCAGTTATAATGCCGTATCCATTAATTTATTCATTGAATAATTAAATTTTTATAATCTTGCTGATAAACAAAAAAAAATTGTTAAAGAGCCCGTTTTACTTCTTCCACCTACTTTTTTTTGAATTTTTTTTTTGAATTTTATTACCAGAATCAATATTCAATTATAAATTAAGAGCCCCGATAGCTGTTCAGGAACTAGTACCTGCTCACTCCATGTATTTGCATATCTGCATTTGTGAATATAGATATACAAATACATGGAGTGAGCAGGTACTGGGGCTTTTACCTTATAGAAATAAAATGAAGAGCTAATTAAAATGAATCAATAAAACAAATACAAGAAGTTAAATTATCATGGAATTTAAAAAGAATTTTTATGTTGCTTTCTCGATTATACAGATAATCTACATAAAAGTGCAAAGTTCATAATTTCATAGGGCAGAGTTCAAACACTATAGTTTTAGCGAAAAAATGATTAAAAATTTGTTTATAGAGATAGTCAACCCGAGAAATTCATACGTGTTAGCTGCAAGACTATTGATCTCATACAGAAATATCCGACTAATAATATATCTTGCTCATAGATATCCAGCTGAAAAAATAATAGTTCTTCTCATCAAAAAAGATGGTACTATTTCACATATACTTTTTAAATTCTATACCTAAAATTTTTCCTATAAAGTTTTGATTTAATCCGAAAATATATTAAATTTTTAGCTAAATCGTCTTAGTTATTTCTGGAAAAAAATAGTTTTTCTTTTATTTATTTGTGTGCTTGGAAAGTAATTAAGATCAAAGGTTTGAATTTTTTCAGAACAATATTTTGAAAATATAATTCTTAATTTACTCACGTTTTAAAAATTTTTCGGTTTATATACATATATATCTTTGCAAATTACAATTCGGATAATTATAGAACCATTATATTGGACACAATACAGATACGTTCGAAGATATAGATTTTCCATATTTTGTCACTGTCAGAAGATAAATTTATAAGCGATATAACTAATCAATTTCATCCACAGCCGTCTGTTTGCATCTAATTAGTACAGATTTGACACAGTTGCTGTGATGAATTATTGTGTAATATAATTGAAACATTGATCATTTTGAAACATTAATAAACTATAAAATATAACATGATAAATAAGATAAAAAAAAAAATACTTTATTTTCATATTAATTTGGCAATTGAATTGATACTCTGCATAAAAGAGTTTTATTTGAAATATCGAATTTTTTGCAATAAGGTCAACATTTATATAATGAAAGAAAAATGTATATGTTGACTAGGTCGTTCGTAAGTCGGTGAATATCGATGGTCCCGACGGGAATTATATTTTATGCAGATCAACTTAAAGTTTCATTATTCAAATTCATCATTGAGTATTTATATTTTTTGGATTAAAAATGTTTGTACGCTTTCAATAAAGTTTAAAATATATTATTATCGAAAATAAAATTAAAGTTAACTTCAATTTAAAGTAAGTAAATTATTAATTATAAAAATTTTAGCCATTTCTTTAATTTTTAAATCTAAAGTTTTTTTTTAATTTTTTTTAATTATTTGAAGCTTATGTAAAAATGAAGTAATGATAATAATAATTGCCATCGTTTTTTGGAAACTCCAAATAAATATATAATATTTTTTAATTTTTTGATTTTTCTACATTATTAATTAAATTAGAACAAAAAAATATTTTTTAAAAATTGCACTTACAATTTTTCAAGTTTTTTACAAGTGACATTTTAAAAAAAATTTTTTTTGTACCAATTTTTTTAATAAAAAAAAATTTTTTCAATTTTCAGATGTCGGCTAACTTAATTTTCATAATACGCGAATATAAAAAAACTAATATCGAATTATTGATCTATCTGTAGTAAGTATAGTAAACCTCTCAATTGAACTGTTTTTAATTTTTAGAATACAAACAACTGGTGGTAAGCTCACTAATTAACCCGGCTGATGGTTATACTCACCTCAGAGTATTTTTGGAATTTTTTTGTTTGCGGAAACCTCTAATTAGTGGAATGGTTTTCACACAAAAAAATTCGCGTAGAGATAACCAATATCATGTCAGTTATAAACACACTATCCTTGTCAAATATAAACGTCAGGTATAATTAATTGAATTAAATGCCGCTGACGTACGTGACATTATATATCTGGAAGTACACAAACATAATAGCTGCCATAGATGATGCTCGCAAATAAAAACGAATGAAAGACATCTACTTATATGTATGTATCTATGACATTCCTACCTGCAAACTGTGAAGCACCGTGAGCTGCGAAGGAAAGATGATACACCAAGTAGACCGGTGGTAACGGCTCCGCGTGGCGCTGCAATCAGAATTGAAAGTGTAGTCAGTCGGCCACCGCCGAATCGAGAGCATTAGTATAAAATTTTTCAAACGTTAAAACACGTTTTTTCTAATAATATTAGTATTATTTATAAAAATGTCATTTAAAAATTTGCTTCATTCTGTTTAAATGAGAAATTATTAATTTTAAGTCATAATCTTTTGCTAATCTCTGAGTCATCTATAAACATTCACGTCACATGGATTTTGTTTGGAATCATATATCCAATTAAAAAAAAATATTCCAGTGAAATCATAGTTTTATTTATAAAAATATAATTTATTGCGTATTATCAGTATTTTGTCAAATGAAAAAATTATGAAAGCATTGATAGTGCACTCGTGGTGTTTAAAAAAAAAAAAGAACATGTTATGTGTAAATTTTACATAACAATTTTCATCCAAGTTTTATTCAAACTTAATTAAAATGGTAAAATCAATGTATACTGATGCTGATGATTTTTTTATCGCAAAAACTCACCGGAATTTATCTCTGAGACATAATTGGCGCAGCCACCTGTGCCCACCTGTGATTCAGCAGCTGTAAAGACCTAGAATATATTAATCAAATCCCGGACAAAATGCAGCAATTTAATATTAATGATATCAGGTAGAAAATATTCTTATTTTGCACATTATATTTATTTTAATTTACATTTTCATTCTTTTAATTTTTAGCAGCTTAATTTATAACGAATTGCATTTTACGAATATTAATATTTATAGTACATGTTAATTACACCTGAGACGGTATTATATTAAGGACCGTAAATTATCTGGAGGCGTTAAAAATAATGGTTAAAAATAAAGTAATAAATAAACTTTTATATAAAGAAGATTTACAATGAAGTGGCGTGCTTGGGACTGTTATAATCATCGAATATGCATTTTTTTATCTGGCCCGAATAAAATAAAGAAAAAAAGGCATTAAAAAAACAGGAGTTATCAATGAAATTGGAGTTTTGCCGGCATCCGGTGAGCGGGGCATTGTGTTCTTGGAATAGCAGATGAAAGTAAAGGGAAGAGAAGCAGTCACGCAGCCGAGCTGGTGTACTTGAAACTAGTTGGTGGTCTCGTCCTAAACGTTTTGTCGGTCTACCTATACAGGTAACGATGTAGAGAGGGATAAGGCCCTTTGTTTGCGCAATAGACCAATGCTTTTGGGCAAGTACTTCCTGCAACTGCAAGCAATAAAAAATTTTTATTATTTATCATTGCATCGTACAGAGCATCTTCAACAATTAAAATTCTTTGTGCATTTTATGTAAGAAACGAGAGAATGCATAAAACTTCAACTGCAATAGTATAACAGTAAACATCCACCACATATTTTTATATTTTATTGCTATTGTTAGAAAAGCTAGACAGAATAATTTCAGCTGTACTCAAAATTAATATTTTTTCAGCTGACTGATTCAACGAATCGCTATTTATGTGTCTATACACTTGAGCTATTCTGTAATGAAGTTAAGGGCAGCTGAAAATCGATAAAACTTATATAAAGACGTCTGATGATATTACTAAAGACTACAGTAAACAATAAATAAAATTGTAGACATTAATATTAATAATAAAAATGCTGCCAATTTTCGGGCGCTCACTTACGTAATTCGTGTAAGATTAAAGCTTTCTGGTTCACAAAATCGATAGCAGGGAAGTAACCAGCAAGTTGGACAAGGTCATTGATCTATACTCTATACTTTTTACTGTAAAATATTTAAGAATTTTACGTTTTTTATTGCTCGGTTTTCGTGAATTTTTTTTTAACTTTTCAAGACCTAAGGTTGATAGTTTGAATAATGCAATAAAAATAAAATGGGTTAAATACTTAAATGTTTAGCATTTTAAGATGGCTGACTTGAATAATAATTTGTATTTTTGCTGTTTAACATAAATAATGCTCATACTTGAACTAATTTTTAGTAATTGCACAAGTTGGATAATAATAAATTACTATCTTCGACTTTCATAATTTCAAGAATTTTGAAACATTAAGTACCAATTACGCAAGGGCTGTCAGCTTAGTTTATCGATCATTTTAATAAATGAGCTTTTGGAATATTACCCTCTAGAAAACTCCGGTCATACTTCAGTTCATAAATACTGTGGTTTTTTTAAGCTTACCAAAATAATTAACGTCAATAATAATTAATATTTTTGAGATTATCGAAGTTATAAATATTTTTGAATATGGTACACTGAAAAAAATAATTTAAAGTTGCAAGAAAATATGATTCGGTTTAAATTAGTCTATCAGCTCTTAATACCTAATCAAAGATTTGGATTCGGCTCTTGACGAGGGTTTCAAAGTTACTTTTCGTTATCTAAACCCTTATCTAAAAAGTTTTTTTTTTTTTTCTTATTGCTTTCTCTAAGATTTCCTTTTAATTAAAAAAGTAGGCGTGGTAATATATATTGAATTCAATCGAATATTTACTCAATACAAACAAGTAGCACAAAATAAAATGAAATTTATGTCAACTATCTTTCACAGACAATCCATAATAATTCAAATGCAAAGTTTCCAGCCGTTCACATATCAAATTTTAACAACAAAAATGGAAACATAATACAGTATTGGTAGTCAGTACACATATGTAAATTTGAATTTTCATTAATTTTGTATCTATTTCTTTACATTTATTATTGAACGATGGCAGTCTGATCGTTGGGTATGAAATCAAGTGCATGTCTATTATTCTTTGGATCGATATAATTTCGTGACGTCTACGAACTACTGAGCGAGGAGGTACTAGTTCGACCTCTATTCAATTTACACTACACATTAGAAAATGCACATGCAGGAATATATGTATAAATTTACATAAAAAGATAAATCGACACTTCATGGATTATCCGTGCCAGACTCGAGATGTCCTGTAGAATAAATTTTATGACCTCATGAGCTGCATATAAAATTGATTGTATCTATTTCACATGTGTATTCACTAGCTTTTCGATGTTCTATTTGAAAAAAGTAACGCTTTTATAGACTTTTTCTTTAATTTTGAAATTTACCTATTTACTTATATACTGTAAAGAAAACGGTATTAAAAATGGACTTATTTTGATACCGCTCGGTGTTAAATTGGATTAATACCAGTGTAAGTTTTGTACTTATTCGGTGTAAAAATACCGAAGGTAGTGCTTAGATAGTTTACAGAGAAAATTAGATCATAATTTTGTGTTTTTTAGTCTTACTTATTATTATGATTATTATTATTATCGTATAAAATAGATCATTTCAAAAAACTTGATTATTAGTCATCTACAAGTTTTCACTATCAATTTTTTCTATATTTTATAAAAGTTTAGTGATTCAATTAGTCAAAGTGTGAAAAAAATTTTTCTAATGATTAGACTAAAATGTATACTTGTCAGAATTTTTTTTCACATTTTTAAAACTTTTTCTGACTTTCAGCAGAGAAATATTTCCACAAGGGTAGCATCGGAAATTTGGCAACCTACACGGTTTGGACTTAAACCGGTTTTTTTTTTTTACAGTATTTACTTGTATATTTTACTGGTGTTCCTACCCAAAATTTTGTATTTCTGTACCCTGAGTTCAATTACATAACAATGTGAGTTGAGTCATAAAAACATGTATAAGCAGTAGCGAACATGAAGAATTGAAAAAGTAAGCTATTGATTCTTGCAAAGATCCGAGAAATTTCTCATCTGTCTTTTGACTCAAAAGTCTTTGTATCTATAATAAAATGATTTAGCATTAAAAAAGAAAAGACTATTTTTTTAGAACAAAGTAAACACAAACCATAGACACGTATTTACTGTCTTAGTTATCGGCTTGTTTCAGTTATCGACCTCGTAACGATTTCACGACAAAATTTTGCAATTTCTTTAGCTGTGAATATAGTTGACAGTAAGGTTAGAGATGTACTCAGTCATTCTTGACATTACTAAAACAATGTTATATACATATATAACGAGCCATTTAACACTGATAATGATGGATTATCATTGTTAGCATATATTTGATATATTATTTTGGCACAACATGGCGTTGAAATTAAATTAAATGTTTCCAAAATTTTCAGCTGATTAATTTTGTGTTCTGCATAGCTAAAATTCTAGATTTTTTTGTTTTGGCACCTTAATTTGAACTAATAATTGTCAAACTGTTCAATTAAGAGTCAAAAATATAATTTATTACTTAGATTTTTTGACGAATTTCTATTAAACAGAAGTGACAAATTTTTTTAGACTTTCTCGTTTATTTTAATCTATGCACGCAAAGTTTATCTCTTCATTTCACTGTAACTCATATTTATTTCAGGATAAAGATCTTATCAAAAGTAGGCCATGAAGAATTATGCAAGAACGTGTCACATAAAATTTCACTCCTGAAAATAAAGTGACAGTTACATCAGTTACAAAAATAAGAAAAAAAATCAGTGTGTATAAATGTATAATACGTAGATTAAATTTAATATTTCATAACTATCTGTATTCTATATACGTGAATACTGAAGCTAAACAGGATATCCGGAGCAGAAAGGGGTAGCTTGAAAAATTTTTAATCTTATAGTTGCAAACATGTATTGCAAGAATATGCGTGCCTAAAATATGAAGACCCTGAAAATTTCAAACATTCTTTTCAATTGGATCTCTCGTGAAAAAAATTTAATCTATTTTTAAAGTTGTGAAAAAGCTTGTAAAAATAATTCCAGAAAAATTATTGAAGTAAATATCTCAAACGTTTTATATACCTCAGGGTGGTATTTATTTTTTTTGCTCATTGTTTCTTTGGATACCGCATCACTTCGCAGGTAATACACAATTGAATGATAAAAAGATTAGTGCATTACAATAGTATTATAAAACATTTGTAACTATACTCTCTCCTGGAATATATTTTTTATGAAAGCTATTGCCATGATTCGATGCAGAACTGTTGTCTATCTTACCTCATGTTAGCAAGGTATCAAATTATACAGTACTAGTTCTCATGCCATTTAATTAAATCTGATCCTTCGAGACATTTCTTAGAACAATTCCAGTGAATTTGAAACCGGATTTTTTCAACATGCTTTATGTGCTAATTAAAAATATTTGTTAGATATGTTATTAAAACAGAAAACCTCTGCTAAAGAGGATCTGTTATTAGCTCACTATTTAAAATTTGGATTGAAGTATAAAAAATCTGTCTGGTCTATAGGAAGACCGTCTGTGGAGAAAACCGGTTTGAGATGCGCCTTTTAGACTCCTCCATATCTTGACGAGCATTGATTGGATTTGATAATATATATCGTCAATAAAATCATTTTTTTATTATTATTATGAATTAAAATTTTTAATGATTGTGTTTGTTAAATTGAAAATAAAAGTTGATGATATTTCATAACCATGAAGTAATAATTGCGCTGTATTAACATCGAGAAAATAATGGGAAACGTGGGAGTCACATATGTGCACAATGTTACGTATTCAACCGTATTCCCAGTGGATATTAAGTTCAATTTCTCTTATTTCCCGATGTCGAGTACTGTAATTAATTCATATACTATTTTATAGCCTCCAATTTTTACAATTTTTCATGTCATTATTGTATGTATGAAATAATCAAATGAAAGAAATACAAAACTATAGTCACGGGAATTCCTACAAAAGAGTTCACTACTCGCCATATACTTATATTCGTCCTTATTTATCATCTCTTCTTATGAATATATTTAAATATTTTATCCTGTCTGTGTTTGTAGGGACGAATTGGCCGCAGCTAAACAGCGTTCCGACGGTTCAAAAAGATCTACGCCAAGCCCTCGTTTAAAACCTGACGATTTGTCTTTTCCTCACACCGCACCTGGTTCAGTAAGTTTATTTATTACCTGTAACAATATTATAACTACCTTACTTTACACTATTATAGGCCAGTTTTTCAATCCGGGATAAAATTTTATCCGAGATAAAAGTACTGTCCATATAATAAAAAAAAAAAAAAAAAAATAATAATTTAGCGACGTGAATTTGGTCATTTATTTAAATAAAAATTAAATATATCATAAAAATAATAATAACCTTTATTGTGTCATTTAAATTATTTTAAATTAATTAACATAATTGAAGAGTTAAGTTTAAAAAGGGTATCTTTTCATTTTTGTTTAATCGAGATAAAAAACTGAATATCTTCAATTATAAATATTTTTATTGAACTTTTTCAATTTAACTATAAAGTGCTATCGGTTATGAAGCTACAATCCGATTTTCATTTAGAAATATTGATAATTCTCAAAGTAATTAATATTTAAAAGTTCAAAAAACTCCTAAGATACCCTTTTGAAAATAAACTCCTCAATTATAGATTAATAATAGATATGTCAAACGCAAGATATGAGCTCGAAGAGCTCAAAAGCATAGAACAGTGACCGCTTGAGCTCGGAGAGCTCAAAATAACACATAAATTGTAATTTGGAGCTCGATAATGTTACAAGCGCAAAGTCATGCGCTTATATATGGGATTAGCGGAAAGTTGCAGGGATAGCCTTCAGGGTCATCCGTTTTCCTAATTTTTATTTTATTTATATACAATCAGCAAGTTGTTACAGTTTGAGATTAATATTTCTGTGGCATAGGCTAATGTTTATTTATTTTAATTAAAAATAAGTGACTGAATTCAGGGAGAACTACTCGTACGCAATATCACTGTGCTGAATTATTTATTTTTATTATTATTATTATTATTATTATATTGGCAGTATGTTTTATTATTATATGGCCCTATGTTTTTTTAATTTTATCTCGATAATGTTTGGAACGGAGGTACTTATTTTATATACTCACAACAGTAATGATAAAGTACCTATTTTTCCATTTTTAATATTTAGTATAGGGTATTATTAATTAAATTGATTATGTGCGGTGTTTATTACGTAGATTTGAAAACAAAATATGAGTACTGTATTATTGTATCTATTATATAAATATATTTTGATTTAAATTGACCCGCAACAATAAATAACATTTAACTTTGTCATGATTACATATCTGTCATAATATATAACTTTATGGATCGAATATTGATATCAACCGAATTTTGTGGGTTTACTTAAAAGCGTTCAATTTTAATTAAAACAGAATGATGTGATAGATGTTTAATTATAGAACGAACCGGTTAAATTTTATCAATATCCTGCACTGGAAAAATTTTCGAGACAACTTTCATAAGGAGCGTATCATTATTGTGGCTGTATAAAAAAAGACTAATCAAAAAATAAATAATTTTTAATAAGCATGAAATTATTTATATACGCAAAAAAAATAATAAATTTATCATAGATAAAAATATGTATCGTGTTTTATGAAGAAATTTCGTTATCCTTCTCGACAATGGAATTTATATTGATTTATCAATTTAAGAAATAAGAAAAAAAGAACTAAGTTGTTTCCTTACTCCGTAAAACCTTCAATTCAATAAAAGTTTTATATGTTTGTACTTTAAAATTTTTTGATATAAAATTTTTTGTAAGAACGTATTATTGAATAATAAATTTCAATATAAATAATAATTTTAACAATCAAAAATGAATTAATAAAACATTGAAAATTGACTGTGTAAAAATAAAAAAACTTTTTTATTAATAAAGATACTTCTTGGAAGTATCCATGAAAAAATAAGACCTCTATAAAAATTTATTGTTATTTTAAATAATGTAAGAGTATATATGATGTGTTCTAATATATACAAGTTTATAAGCTTCATGGGTGCATTGTTGACATTATAAGTATAATTATTTGTTTATTCCGTAGTAAATTTTTAATAGTGTGATGTTAAAATAGTGTTATGATTACTTAGTTATCATTAATTATATTTTAAATTTATTCATTTATTGAACGTTCAAAATATTTAATAACTCAATTCTGATTGTTTATTTTACTGTTTGAATTTTTGAAGCTTTGCAATTAATTACTTTCGTTCCAATCGTTCCAACTAAATAATTATCAGTTAACGCTTCAAAAAAATTAATTATTTTTCTACCATCAAATAGTCTTAGTCTCTTTTTTAAGCCTTAACTTTTTCATTGAATATTACGAATAAATTTATGTATTTCTTCAGCCATGTCATCAGTCAATTTCTCGCGAGACATCAACAGAAAGGAGACGAAAAACTCTTGGGATAAGTCGGACACAAAGACGCATAAAAGCTTCCAGTACTCCAGCACTTCTTGACCAAGATGAAGGGTACTGATTTTTGATAATTTATTTCTTATTTTTTTTCCTATCAGCTCTTCTAAGCTAATATTCAAGCACATTGTTCAAAAATTATATAGAAAATTTTAGTTGATCATAAAAAATATGATATTCAATTTTTGGCACAATGACCTTTTACTAAATTTAAATTTAACTGTTAGCAGTTCTTGTGTTTAAGAAAACTATTATGGCCTATTATCATTGTCATACCAGATAAAGATTTTTAAGTCTTTCATTATCGTGCAAACACATGTCAAATCAATTGAATTTTGATAAATAATAATCTCAATCATGTCCATCTTTTTAAATTTAAAGAGTCATAATATACTATTGTTTTTAGAAAGTTATATCCTAAATGGATGAATGTAAACAAATTTAAAACTAGTTTTATGATAATAACAAAAGTTTCTTTTGTTGTTGTTATATTTAGCCGATTATGGTCGAGCAATACAAATCAGCACGCTAATGACGAGGCACCGCGTAGACGTGATTTGAATACAGAGCATCCATTAATAGAGGCATCAATTCCCTTCGCGCATCCACGTCTTCAGAAAGAATCTAGCATCAATAGCACACATAATGAAGTTCAATCATATCCTTCTTCCAAAGACGGCATGCCACAAAATCAGCACGAAAGTGTAATTCAAAAATTTCGCAAAAGTTTTTCCCTGAGATTTCATAAACGTGGAAGTAAAGAAGGAAGTACTGAAGTTGATGGGCAACCTAGTGTTCTTTTACCCCCTGAAAATGATGGAGATTCATCTGCAGTGACCTGTATCAATGTAGACGATCATAAAGAGTCTATTCCGGTCACCGAACAACACAAAGAAGACTATGCCGATCAAAAATTTCGGTTCGTACCACTATTGATTTATGTTTATCAAATACAAAATTCAAATAAGAATATATATAATATATATTTATTTAATTTAAATAGATTTGGACCTCTCGTCTGGAGATCTAGTAAAGAGAGGAAAAAAAATAATAAAGCCGCTCGTAATGCTAAATGCAACAGCGGTGACAGTGGAATTCAAATTGAGGTAAAAATTTTATAAATATACTTTACTTTTTAATTTTCATTATGAAATTATTATCTTAATCCTTAAAATTATGTGACTGTGCTTTTATGTATACATACATTTATTTAATTATGCAATGAAACATTGAGAAATCGTTTAATCTCATTTTTATTAATTTTTCTCTAATCTTTTTGTTTCTATTGAATAAAAAAAATGTTCTTTTTTTATCATTGCTCAAACATTTTTGTATGCTCTGTTTTATTATGTCACTTATTATGTATTGCCTTTTGATTGTAAGAAGACAATGTCCTACAACTAGTTCACAAAGTACAATTACAATTATTATTATGTTTTTTTTTTTTTATTTTCAGATAACTGGAGGACGGTCAACTGAGGGCAGTAGCGGCGGAAATCACGGTGCTGGTGATAGTTCTGAGTCACACGACACTGATGCACCAGATGAAACCGATAGTCCTCCGGCTCTTCGACGCCGGGTTAATGGAAAATCTCGACCACAATCCGAGCTTATTAACCAAATACTTATAGATAAATTTAAGGTACTTATTAGATTATTATTATCTTTACTCAGTTTTAAATTTTAGTTCGGTAATGATAAAATTTTAACTTGTGTGTATGTGCTATTATCATTCGTAAGTGTTTGTATCAGTAATGTATATATTATGTCTATCACCACGGCATCCTCTAAGTTAAAAGCAGGAAATACATTCCATTTCAGTCACCATTTAACGTTTTATTCAATGTAACATTCGGCAATTTTTCGTAAATAATTGTAATTTTTATTGCCGTAAATTTTATTGTAATTTCAGTTTTTAATGTGTGTTCTTATTACTTAAAGGATTGTTAATAATAATTGTAGACGGATATTCAACAAAATCGCTCCTCTCGGCAGTACAACGTCCGACGAACGAACAGCGATTTAGGTGGACAAAGATTATTTCAGTGGGACAGCAGGACCTACGGTGGTCAATTATATTACAGAAGAATGTTGTCAACACCCTCACCGATAAAAACACGACCACCCAGACTAAGTCCGAGACACTCCTCTCATGATATCGTTACGCTAAGAAGGTACACACTCAATAACTAATTTACTTAGTTGTATTACTAATCCTTTTCATCGTCACATTGATTTAACGTTGCTTTTATATGTATTTATTACATCAAGCCTAATTCAAATTTCATCAATTTTTCATTAAACAACAATATTTTTAGAAATCACGGTCAATCTATCTTCCGGCCACTGATGTTTAATTAATAAATATTATTAAAAAATTGAACCGTTTGAACTAGAAAATTTTACAAATTAATTTTATAAAAATCATGTTAAAAGCTATTGTAATATTTGGTTGCATTTTTATATTATTTTAAAATATTATATGTTATTTTTTTTTTTTTTTTTAAAGTTTAATGTAGTCGCTTTTTAAATCATGCAATCACAAATTCATATACTAAATGAATTCAAATATCAAATCAAAATAATCTATATTAATCATTATACATAATATTCACTGCCAACTTCCCTTTATTTTATAAAAATTTACGGCGGTTTAAATTAAAAGTTATTTGTTCGACACTTTCCAGTAAATCAAAGGACAATAGTGGTAGGTAACAAAACGGGCACCAAACTATACTAATACTACTAATAACTAATATTACTATCAACTAATACTAATAACTAATAATAAATCCTTGGTATTATTATCATTGGTCTGTCATAACACATCACCGTATTATTTGTCGTATTTAACGCATATCCGTAATATTGTTGCTGAATGTAATGTAATTGGTCAAGCTTAAAGTAATTTATTATCATTGACACGCTTATCAAATCCTCCAACAGAACTATACTTCCCCAGTTGATCACCTATTTTAAAACCCCTTGATCAATCATCGAATAAGTTACAATCTTTTCACTAACCCCTGTACTGGTATTTTTTGAATTATTTTAATTTACTATAAAATACATAAAGTTTATTAAAAATTATTTTAACCGCAGTAACGTCAGGGGGAGAAACTCTCGGACAAATTTAAGACGATCGTTGAGTCAACCACTCGGGATAAATCAACTATCTCCGCTGATGCGCACCAAAACTGCAGGTGAGATGATTATTAGTTCAAATATCTACAAATATATTTAATAAATAGATACTTATATGAACCAATCGATGAGACGAATGTAAACATTAGCATGCCTTCATGCTTTTAAGTACATCCTGCTGTATTTGCATGCTTTTATCGGAGGTAATAATGCACGCGTAATTGACTCCTGAATTAACTCTATATAGTATTATATTTCAATATTTACTTTCGACTCATCGATATAATTATTTCTCTTATCTGTAAAGCATTTTATCAATCGTTAATTTACTTGTGGTAAAAGTAGACTGCACGATCACCTGACAATTATTAAAAACAATATAGAAACTCGAATAAATGCATACTTAGTGCATAAACATAAAACTAGAACATTTAATTAATACTTTCGTCAACAAGATTTCCCATGAGATTTGGTAAAATATGTATTTGATAATTAAAGAATTATAAATAAATAATATTTAACAAATAATTTAAATGTTTTAAATACAGGTGCTAAGTTTCCGGGTGGTACTGTTCTGTCAGAAGATGAACAGGATTTAAAATCAGGAGGTAGCGGTGGTACTGGCGTTATCGGAACATCCGATGACGATATGATGTCTGATTCAGAGTCATCGATCGCTTCATTCTCAGAAAGAAAAAAGTCCTTTGAGCAGCCAATGGATGAAGAAATAGCGATACTTGCTGAAGCTGTATGGGATCATGTGGCAATTGAACCTGAAGAACTTGCTTTTAGAGCTGGAGAACTTATTGATGTACTGGATACACTAGATAAAGATTGGTGGTGGGGTTGTTGTAGAGGAGAACATGGGTGGTTTCCTGCAGCATTTGTTAGGGTATGTCTTTATAATAATTAAAGAACTTGTAATTTATCCATTTCATAATTAAATTTTCACGCATATTGGTTTATTAGTTACGTGTAAGTCAAGAAGAAACCGTAGAAGACTGTCTTGCAGCGATGGCGTCCGGTGTATCCTCAAACTCCCAATCACGAAGACGAACTAGTATATCTCTTCTCTCAAATGAACAAGTTCGAAGCAGTGTGGTACGAGAACTTGTGCAAACTGAACGCGATTTCGTAAAAGTGTTACGTGATGTTACGGAAGGTTACATTGCTGAGTGTCGCCGTCGCATTGATATGTTTACTGAGGATCAAATAGAAACTATTTTTATAAATCTTGAAGATCTTCTAGAATTTCAAACAGAGTTTCTTAAAGATCTCGAGGCACGTATCGATTGGAATGCGCCCCATAAAAGCTGCGTCGCTGAATGTTTTCTTATTCACGTACGTTTAACTTAATAATAAAAAATAATATTTAGTTATTTTATTATATATTTATTTATTCATAAGTTGATTTTTAATTTATAATTACATATAGCGTAACGGGTTTCGAATGTACTCGGAATATTGCAACAGTCATCCAATGGCAATTGTAACGCTTCAAGAACTCTACCGTCACAATCGATACAGTAAGTTTTTTGAAGCTTGTCGATTGATGCGCGGCCTCATCGAGATTCCTCTTGACGGTTATCTTCTAACACCCGTTCAAAGAATTTGCAAGTATCCACTTCAGCTTGCCGAGTTACTTAAATATACCAAAGTCGATCATCCGGATTATCATAAAATAAGGGAAGCATTGGATGCCATGCGTGCTGTTGCGGTTCTTATAAATGAACGTAAAAGACGAATGGAGAGCTTAGAAAAGCTTGCAGCTTGGCAACTAAGAGTTGAGGGGTGGGAGGTAACTTAATAAATTCTATTTTTTACTTTTTAACGATTCTTTATGTTTTCATACAGTTTTACATTATTGTCGTACACTAAATAAAAAATGACTTTCAAAAATTGTTTCATAAAAAATTTTTTATCTACTATTAACTGCTTCAAGAGTACCTTTAAGTTACACTTATTTTTTTTTTATTATACTTGTCAGTTCATTAACTTAAATCACTTAACCAGTTTGATTAATTATGGTAATGTTTATAAAAGTTAATTACATTCTTTCAATTAGTACATAATTAAAAAGACAATAGATTCTTTAAAATTATACAGTATAAAAAACTTGCAAATCACTCGCCGAAATTTGAACCATGTAAAAATCAAGTGTAAAAAATCTTAATGAACTATCTTGATTGAGATAAAAATAATTGGAATTGATTGATTCAACATACTGATATTTGCTTAAAAAATCTCATGTTATATTTTTTTTTCAATTCATTTGTAATTAGAATCTATGAGAATAACTTTTAAACATAAAACTGAAATCTAAAAAATTTCATATCTTAATTCCGAATTCTCATAAAAAATTGAAATTAATTTTTTTTAACAATAAAAATTATAAATGGAATTTTTTTTTGTTTCAGGGTGAAGATTTAATAGAAGTTTCATCCCAACTAATTTTTCAAGGTGACGCAGTAAGAGTAACGACTGGAATGTGGACTAATAACATCACTCTCTTCTTATTTGATCACCAGCTAGTTTATTGTAAGAAAGACATTCTGAAACGTGATACGTATGTATATAAAGGCCGAATTTATTTAGATACTAGTGAAGTGATCGATGTTCCCGACGGTAAAGGTTCGTAAAATAAAACAGATAACAAAAATAATAAAAAAATAAAATTTTAAGATAAAATTTCATTGCAGATCATCAACTTGGCGTTACTGTAAGACATTGTCTTAAAGTATACAGTTGTGTACGAGACAAATGGCTACTATTTTGCTGCCGAACGGCTGAAGATAAACGTAAGTGGCTTGATGCAATGGCAGAAGAACGGCGGTTAGTTGAACAAGATCGTAATGAAGGTTTAGAATTTCCTGCCGCCGCTAGGCAACTTGCTCGATTGGCTGCGACAAGACAAGAACATCGTAGGCCACCGATAAAACCTCGAAGTATGTTAAATCAGTAATATTTTTTTTTGAGATTAAATTAATGGTACATTCTCTGTAATATGTTTACTATTTTCTCAGATAAAACTTACAAAAGAGAATCGTATGAGATGCCCGCATTCCAGCCAAATTCTTCAAACTCTCTCGGCCGTAAAGTTGGAACGTGGTTTACTTTCGGTAGCGGCAAAAAAGGAATTAGATTACGGCCATCTTGAGCTAGGCCTACCTTCGTACCATACATTGACTTATGATCACTAGAACAAAACTTTGATCTCAATGGAGACAAAGTTGCTTTGTTGCAACCTATTGTCATTTTTTAAAGATACAAACTTTTTGTATGGCACGAAGGCTTATCTTTTTTACAATATGGCCAAATAAATAATGTTAAACTGTGTTTTGGGATATATATCAGAACTGGGCTTGATAATATAAATCATTTATCGACGACTATATATACTGTGACATCAACGAATGCCAAAGTTACATTAAGAAGGTATAAAGAATTTTATTTCTATTTGTATACTAATTTTCATATAGATTATAGATAATTAAATAAATACTAAATAATAAATTATATTTAAATACATTGATATATTATTATAGAAGCTTAGTATAAAATTTAATATACTTTTTTGAGTACAGTCAGCACAAAATGCAACAATGTGCATCCTTAATTGTTACTACTTATGCTAAGAATGAATATTGACTGCACATGGCATTGACTAGAAACCTATAGTCAATACACGACTATAGAGTAATTAGTTAATAATTATTAAGATTTTATCAATAATTTCAAATTTATTCAACTATCAAATAATTTATTCATTGATAATTAATAAAGTATATTTTTAGAATTTTTAAATTATCATTTTTTTATTTCGTATTATTTATTTTTAACTAAAATAGCTAATTTTTCGTTTAATCAATCTGTCTCTACATTTTTCTCATTTTCATCAGAAAAAAATATCTTAAATAATGACTTTACATATGTTCGGAAAATGAATAAGAATATAATTAATTTTAAAATGGAAGATTAATTTAATTTAATTTTTTTACACTGTAAATAAAATGAGCTCTTGTTCTATATTAATAAAGTTTATTATTGTATACCATATGTATTGGTCTACTTAAACACTAATGAGAGACATGGAAATATTAAAGGTTTGAAAATTAGTTATTGAAGTATGAGATTAATTGTAATGATATGCAATTTTGAAGATTATGATCCGACATTTGTAAATGGATAAATAAACAGTAAACAGTAGAAATTCGTACAATGAGTGTCGAATTTAAGTATTTTCACAACTAAAAATTAGAGTCATTTAAAAAAAAAGACTGAAAGTGAATATTGCTTTTGAACTTGTTTTTCATTCGCACCTAATAGCTTAGTACAGAAAAAAGAGCAATCACTCTTTTAATTAAGCAATTATTAATACACAATGCAATAGTAGTGAAGAATTATTTATAGTAAATTTCAAAGGTCGTTTCTACATTGTTTAGGTTTAACACAATATGTTTACCACTGAGGCTGATAGCCATTGTATTTAAATAATATCGATCTTTAGACAAAACTATACTAAAAATTAATCTAACGCATCAACTCGATGAATTGGATAAAGCTGGAAGAAATTGATTCGCCACTGCCATAATAATACATTGTGGATAAATTTATCGATGATAAAATTGAGAAAAAAATGAAATCAAGTGGAGTTATTAAATGTCTTAACAACTTTTTACGTAGAATAGTATAAATTAACATGTTTTATATAACTGAAGTAGAAAGCATTATAAACTGTCATTAAATTAATTAATAATAAGAATAATTTAGTTAATGAATAACTCTATCGTAGTATATTTGCATGATAATAACTTGCTCGATACGCACATTGTTCTTTTTTAATCAAGTAGAAACTAATAATAATAATAATAATAATTATTATTATTATTATTATTATTATTATTATAAGCTTGCAAGCTTTGTAATACTTACCTGCAAATGCAACGATTACTATGATGATAATTTATATAAATAAATTGTCACACCCATTGAGTACACATATGTATACTGTCCCCATGGAGGTTTCAATACGTATAAACGATGACAATATCATGAATATGAATATATAATTTCCTTATTAAATATTAATTGTAAAAAGAAATAACCTATTAATATATAAATATATACGTAAATAAAGTTAGTGGTAGAAGTAGATATGGTTAATCTTATAAGTAAAATATATTTGTTGTTCAACATAAAAGTGTTATTTTTATAGATAAATTAATGATAATTCTTTATTGACATATTCTTCCAAGGAACATGAGTAATAATAACAATTGCTACATAGCAACATTATTTAAAGAATGTTTTCTTGTTAAAAATATTAAAAATTTGTATATTATAATTATGATACATGAATCACAATAATGAAAACAGTATCTAAACTCACAAAGAAAATGATTTTTTTTTTAATGCATATCGTATCAAATCGATTCGATTAGTAGTATAAATAATTTATATGTATAAATTGTGTTTAATATGTAATGATTATTTCTTGATATTGTGAATACACGAGTGAAATATGAATATCATAGATGTATATAAATAATTAAATTTAGTGAATGTTATAACTTATAACTAATGAAAAACAGACAAAAATTTTGAAGAGGAAAAAAAAACAATGGTATCTAAGAATTAATAGCATGTTGAATGGAAATTTTTTTAATCAGACTTGAAAAAATTGTAACTGATAATTGATATAAAGAAAATAGTAAAGATAAAAGAAATAATAAGGCTAAAAGTCTTAAGAACAGGATATTAATATTAATATTATTAGATGTAAATAATATGATCAAATTTTTAAAAATAATCACAGTTTGAAATGAGTTAAAGTTGTTGAAGCAATAAAAATTTGATCTTTAACTTCATTGTTATTGGCACATATTAGTTGTTTGCCAATTAATTTATTGTTCTAACATACGAAAAATAATTTGTCAATTAGAAAAGAATTACAAGTGCAGGTAATTGTGGAAAACGAAATTTTTTTTTTTTTTAATTAAACAACAGCTAACGAAGTAAAAATAATGTATGAAATCTTTAAATCAGAAAATGTGATAACATAAAATCCACAAGGATCTTGATAAAAACCCATACTATTTATAAAATTGTTTAAAATAATACAAAGTTATTATAAATTTCCATTTTTTTACTTTGATAAAAAAACATTTTAAGTATTATAATTTACTTTCATATTAACTTTCCACGTATTCTCTTGTATTTTAATTATTTTCAATGTAATTGTATATATAATTTATAGTGTACGTTCGTTATTGTTGGAATTTATTATCAATATAAGTACGAATGTCAAAATATTGAGTTAAACCTATATGAATAAACATTTTATAATTGAAAATTAATTTAATGTTTTTTATTTTTCTGTGTATTTATTTATCTAATTGATGAAATTTAGATCAATTATTTCCTACAAGTATTGCTTAAATTAACACACTGTAAATTTTATAATAAATAATACTGTGGTTAAAATTAATGACATTCAAGTTAGCTGTCACTTAATAATTTTTTAATTTTATTTAACAAAAAAATTTGTTCAAAAAAATTATTTTTGAAAAATTGCATTTTTTATTTTTTTAAATTTATGAAAATTAATTTAGCATATATTTAATAATTCTTAGAATTTTATAACAAATAAATTATAGCAAAAAAAAAATTGACATGTAGAAATTTTAAAAAATTCAATTTTTTTGGAACAAACTTTTTTGTTGAATAAAATTAAAAAATTGTCAAGTGACAGCTAGCTTTAATGTCATTTTAAATTTCTAAAAGTCAATTTTTTTTTGCCGTAATTTATTTGTTATAAAATTAAAAAAAATTATTAAATATGTGCTACATTAATTTTCATTAAAATTAAAACGTCGATAAACAACAAAGTTAAATAAATATAATTTTGCTAAAAGAATTAAAATTAATTTATTTAAAATAAATTTAACTTGAAATTTTCATCAATTCACAATAATGAGAAATTAATTATTTTGAAATCCGGAAATCCGATTTCAAATTGTAAGCAGTAATTAATTATTATTCACCATAAATTCAATAATTTCATTAATAATTGACTAATCTACACTGTTATTGTTGATTTTAACGTGGGTGGGTTTATTCAACATTATCGTTTATAAATAGAGCGAAAAGAAGGTAACTAAATAAAGAAAACAATAACTGGAGTGAAATCGATGAAAGGATTAAAAAAACACAGAGAACAGAGAACAGCGGTAAGCTCTGAAGTAGTTCTCGGATCCGTTCAGTGCTTCTATCCTCTCCCTCGCTATCACTTTTATAACTTGCCGCCTGTTGTGAGAATCAGAAAAAGCTCAACGCGGCATTACACCGTTGACATTAGTAGCCGCGCACGAGCTCGCGGAAACTAATACTATATTTTTTAACATTAAAATTGTTATCAGTGATCTAACGTCATACTGTTCGGACGTTTTTAAACGTTGTATAAAAGATTTAAGAACATAAAAAGGAATCAAATTATTCCAGTAATTTTTTTTTTTTATTTGAAAGCAACCTTTTTGATTACTGATAACAAAAGCGTTTCAATATTTCAACGATGATTTGTAGATCGTCTACTAATCTGGCGATTAGCCTAGCTTTCATTGTCTTGTTCAGACCAGCTAAAACTATTGATCTTGCCCGATTTTATGGACACGTACATTCCAAACGTTCAGGTAAGAAAAATTATTTTAAATTATTAATCAAGAAAAAAAAAATCTTTATTTCCGAGAGAAAAAAATTTAACGAAATTGTAAAAACTTTTTTTTTAATTTATCGAAAAACTATAAGTGATTATCTTGTAATTACTCTAAGCTTAAACTTTGATATTTATAAAAATATATCGTGTGACATTGTATACTTGAACCTTTTTTTTTTTTTTTTTTTTTTAATTAACTGGGAGTGCCTTTTTTGCATGTTAGTTATTGTATGCTCTTCTTCGATCGATACGACATGATAACTGCCGAGCAACAGTTGCTGCTTTGATGAAAAATACTAGAGCAAAGTTACATCCACTTGCTCTGACGCCTTTTAATATTTAATTTTCATCACATAAAATAAATTCATTTATGAATAAAATATTTCTTTGAGTCAAAGGAATTAAAATGTACTTCAATCTTTAAAGAGCTTTCTGAATTGGGTCAGGTGTCGATCCGAGCATGTCTGACGACGTATATTCTCAAGGTCATCAATTTTGCCGGCAGTTAAAATTAATGTCCCAACCAGGTCTCTCGGTGATTTATGAGTTCACTATTTCTACCCGACGCTTTTTTACTAAATTATTATTAAGTTGTTCTTACTTTTCAATGAATTTTATAATTAATTTGAAAACTCATTTTTAAAAACTTTTTTTATTTTAAGTTTTTAGTTTAATTATATAAAGTTTAATCAATTTAATTCTACAAAGTCATGAAAATTCATTATAGATTATGTTAATGACGATAATTAAATTTTTATAATATTATATTTATTTATAAGGAGATGCTTGTCACCCTTACGAGCCATTCAAATGTCCGGGAGAGGCAACGTGTATCTCTATTCAGTATTTATGTGATGGGGCTCCAGATTGTCGAGACGGATACGATGAAGATCCTCGACTTTGTACAGCTGGTAAGTTAACTTCTTAAATAATTAAATGATTTATTAATTATTTTATTGTTCATATTTATCAGTGTTGAGCTTATTATTTACGGAAATTTTGCTTTTCAGCTAGAAGACCACCCGTAGAAGAAACTGCTAGCTTTTTGCAATCTCTTCTGGCAAGTCATGGTCCAAATTATCTCGAAAAACTTTTTGGCAGTAAGGCAAGAGATGCATTAGCACCATTAGGCGGTGTTAATATGGTTGCAATAGCACTTTCTGGTTAGTGATAGTTATGTTTTTATCCATTTATAAAATAGAAGGCAAAGAAAATAAAAAATACATATGACCGACAAAAATTTTAAGATTTTTCTACAGAAAAAAAATTTACTTGGACAAAGTAAAAGTTTTTTTAAATCAAAAAATCTTTTCTTGATTTGAAATAACTTTGGTAACTCAAAAAGATTTTTACATTTTAAAATAATTACGGTTACAGATAATAATTTTTTGAATCAATAATAATTTTTAATAAGAATTCCTTTTTTTGGGTGTAATTGATTTTTATACTTAAAAATTAAATAATAATTACAATTGTTAATGTTTTTTTTATAATTTCAGAATCTCAAACAATTGAAGATTTTGGAGCCGCATTACATTTAATGCGTTCGGATCTCGAACACTTGCGTTCAGTGTTTATGGCAGTCGAAAATGGAGATTTGGGAATGTTGAAATCGCTCGGAATTAAAGATTCTGAACTTGGTGACGTTAAATTTTTCCTTGAAAAGCTTGTTAACACAGGTTTTCTTGATTAAAATGTTTAAGACTTAAAAAAAAAAGTAGTGGTTTTTAGCAAAACACCACTACTATTTTGCGCGATTACAAAGTCACAATTACATTTACCCTTAAACATTGCGAAAAAAAAAAAAAATATTTCATTCACAAGTTATAATTAAGAGTAAAAAAATGAAAGTATATATATTTATCGCATTTTTTGCTGTGCGAATTCAACTATATAATCAGAAGGGACTCGTGTTTATTTTTCCATGTATAAGATGAAAAAATTTTTGTCGACTTTAAAAATTTTTAACTATATACATTTTAAAATCGCGATTATCTCGATCGGGATAATAATAACTATTATTATTCTTTCATAATAATATCTTGCTATACAATCTTTACAATTTTCCTATTCGAGCTTATCTGTACAGCTTTGCATAAAATAAATGCAACAATGGTACAATATTGTTAGCTAATTTGTGCGGAGAGGGAGTAGTAAAGTATTAAATATTTAATACTTGCTATTTTAATTTACTTCCTATGTTAAGACAGAGATGATAATCGTAACATAAATATGGATGGCCTATTCAGATTATTATAGGTTGCTATTTAAAGTCAAAGTTAAATAATTAATTTTTTTTTTTCAGTATTATTTTTTTATTTAGATATTTTTATTAATAATGAATTCTTCCACCGGAATAATTTTCTTCCCAACTTTTACGTTTACTCAAACTTCCATATGTTTTTAATTATAGGAAGAATACTAATCACTCAAAAGTAAACTTATTTTTTAGCTTTCAATAAATGTAATTGTGGTTCAATAATTTTTTTCTTCCATCTTAATTGATTCCGTAGATTGAGAAAAATATTGCTGAGTAATATAAATTTTAAGTGAGTTTTATAAGTTTTTAAGATAAAATAAATAAGAGGTCTTTTATTTTTTATTTTTAAACTTTGGATAGAAGTTCTAAGCGTTTTTGATCAATCGCATTTCTTGTTCCTTGTATTTGACCACCTGGACCTCCAGTGTCTTCATTTTCCTCTCGTCTTTTTCGTTGTGTTCGGGCTTCCATGGTTTCATCAGCATCATCATCTCCCTTTCCAGTATCCAATTGCCGTAAAATTTTTGCCAAAATCGGATTATCATTCATTTTATTGCGTATTCTTTGTCGCTCAATTTCTGACTGTGATGAAGCTAACATTGTGCAGTAAGCGATCATAAAACGATATTTTTTCAACTGTTTAATGAAGTCGAAGCAGTCATAACCAAGAAGGAGGACGAGAGAATTTTCACACTCACGTTCATCTACAGCGTCGCGAAGAACAGCTAAAACTTCAACAGCGCGTGCTTGTGACACTATAGCATCGTCGTAAATTCTACTAAGTCGACGTTGCAGCCAGTAAGCATCAATATCAAGTGGGTGTAGTGGTTTCTCTTTCTTGGTTTCTTCTGTTCCTCCAAGATTTTCTGCATGTATAGCACGGTTGTCATTAGCCTCTTCACCTTCTTCTCCATCATCATCGATTTCTCGAATTTCTCCATGTACATCTTCATTATCCTCTTCACTGCTCTCTTCAAACTGTACATTTATACCATAAGTTTCATCGATATTTTCTTCATTGGTTACTGGTTTATCCTCATTGCCGAAATCTGTTATTTTTTTACCTAAATTTACCAACAGAGCAAAACGTTCTTCAGCTAAAACACCACCTAATAGTAATTCCGTTTCACGCTTCTTTTCTTTTTCCTTTAATCGATCATTCTTCAATACAGCTAGGACTTCATCCGCCGCACCGCAGAGAATATCACGTGGCTGGTCACCGATTGCTTCTTGTATGAAACTTAACAATACCTCATAGGTTTGTCGCGTCTCTTGTGTTTTTGGCCGGTAAACAATAGCAGTTATCTCATCGACACTTTCAGATAGTAATGTTGCTCCTTTCATTCTAGTAAAATCATATTGTGCTTCATCTCGTTTTTGACGTCTGGAACAAAAAAAAAAAATATTAAATAAAGTTACTATTTAATACATTTTACTCTGAAAAACATGGTATTAATAAATGAAAAATACTTATTGACATTTGAATTTAGACAAAAAAAAAAAAAAAAAAATTTACTTGAGGCGAATAAATAATTTAAAAAAATTTTATCTTTTTGATTGGAGTAGAAAATTCTTAAATCAAGAAATTTTTCTTGCTAAAAAAAAATTTTACTTGATTCAAGACAATAAAACTCTTCAAAATTATTTTCTTGGTTCAATAATTTTACTTTTGATTCAGGTTAAATTTTTTTTTTTAAAAAAAAAAAAAAAAAAAATTTTCTTGAGGCGAATAAATAATTTAAAAAAATTTATCTTTTTGATTGGAGTAGAAAATTCTTAAATCAAGAAATTTTTCTTGCTAAAAAAAAATTTTACTTGATTCAAGACAATAAAACTCTTCAAAATTATTTTCTTGGTTCAATAATTTTACTTTTGATTCAGGTTAATTTTTTTTTTTTCAGTGTACATAGCCCGGCTGCCCAATTTTAAAACACAGTAACTGCAAAATTTTTATACCTGATTTTTTTTTTAGTATTGCTGCATTTCTTATAACTTTTAGACCTTAATTTCAAATATTTTCTATTCATAAGTCAAATTTTTTATCAATGTAGCGTGCGAATTTTTTTTTAATAAGAAAAATTTTTAAAAATCTTAAAATTCTCAGTTACTGTGTTTTGAAATTGGGCAGCCGGCAGCCGTTACGCAATTTTTTCAATATTTTGTATATACTCAATTTAATGCACCGATTATCTAGATTATATAATTAGTCTTTCTATTAATCTTCACATATTTGAGTTTAAAATGAAAAATTTTTTTTTTTTCCAAACTAGATGTTAACTTTTAATTTTTTCCTAAAGTTTTCAAAGAAAAATTGATTCTGTCTCAAGTCGCTAAATTAAAAATTATTTGTTTATTTTTTTTTCTAAATTATAGCTATTGTTTTTAGAAAATTGAAAATTTTACTCCACGAAAGTCGGATCTTCGTTTTAAATCAAGTTGATTCTAGCGATAAATTTGAGGGTAAGTTTACCTAGAGTAACTGTTAAAGTCTAAAATAATATTTATATTAATAATAGAATATATAATTTCATGAAATTTTTAATGATTATTTTATAAATATAAATTATTATAAAATAATTAAGAACACTCACTTGACTTTACGCTCTTCAACTTTACTGGGTTTACTTCTTTGTGCTCGATCACCCATCCTGGTCCCATCCAACTTGCCCACAAGGGACATAACTTCACCGGTAGCTTCATCACGGCTTCGTCGTTCGATCAATCGTACGTCAGCTTGTAATACAAGATTCGAGTTCTGAAATTTATAAATAATAAAATTAATAATTAATCGAAGCCTAAATTATTAAGTATAAAATAAAACGTTGTGAACGAATTCAATACAAAACATAACCCCAATATACACAACTAATATAGACTTGATTATCTAGTATAAAACAAAAATAAATTTCTACTGTTAAAATAAATTAATTAAATTAAGTGTTATTTATTATTAATGTTAATGTTAATTATTGTACTTACAGCTTTATATTCGTATTGCAATTGACGGGCCGCCGCATCAGCCATGGTGATAGAATAACTGTGTTAATAATTTTAATTTAAACGTTTTCAAACGTAAACCAACAATTTTAGTCTCACACACTTGAACAGCTAACGCTTGTGTAAATACCAGTCTAATCACTTCGCTCACTTCGCTATTGTTGTAGATATACATGAAAGGAAGCTTAAACTTGTGGCGGTCCTGCCGCCTCGGTCGCGCTCCCAGCGACCAGAAGTCAAAACAAATCTACCAAAGCGCCAATCGTCGGAGCGGGAAACTCTCTCTCTCTCTACAATAAACAATCCCACACAAATTCAAATAATCCCGCCTTTCTGCACGCCATAGCTGTGGCGTGACTGTGCAGTATTATTATTATTATTATTATATTATTGATTGTGACCTGACTAATTATAAGGAGAGACGCTAAGTTTTTTATGTAATAAATAAGTGAATAAATATTATCAAACACGAATTATTCTTGCAATATTATTATCATTATTAGTATATAGTGTAGTACCCCTTAACAACTACAAACTTAAGTTAGGTGATGACATCTTGCTGGATTTATGAGCAACATTTTTTTTAAACCAGGTCCACTCCGTTGGTAATAAAGAACTCGATCAGGCGGTAATTAAAGTAATCGAATTATCAAATATCATTGCACTGCAAAATTATATAAAAAATAATAAAAAACCAGAATTATTAAAAAAAAAAATTATGAAAATTTATTTAGCAGATATTTGATCATTTTTAGAATTTTTGTATGACATTAAATTTAGCTGTCACTTGACAATTTTTTGACAAAATTTTTATTAATAAATAAATTGTAGTAAAAAAAAAATTATTAAAAAAATGGACTTGTAAAAATTTTAATCAATTAAAAGTGCAATTTTTTAAAAATAATTTTTTCGAGCAAATTTTTTTGTTAAAGAAAATTAAAAAATTGTCAAGTGACAGCTAAATTAAATATCATAATTTTTGTTACAAATAAATGATGGAAAAAAATGAGCAAAAAAATTGGCGTATAACAATTCTAAAAAATTCAAAATAAATTTTTTTCAATAATTTTTCTGACTAATTTGTTTCTTAAATGAAATTCTGAGAGTTTCTTAAAAATTTTTGTAATATTTCATGACTACTGATTGCTGTTTTTCTTCATTTATTAAGATATTAATTTGTATTTGTAGCATTGACTACACTATTGAGAATATCTGATGAATCTTTGAAGTTGACATAAAATTTGTATTTTTAAATGACTAATTTAATTAGGTAATTGAGTTACTACCTGTTTATAGGTTTTCATTTGTTCATTATAATTGTATAAAATCTAGCAAATTATACGATACTGAAATTGAAAGACATTCTGATAATTTTTAGAAATCCTTTTTACTCATAAATTATAGCAAGAAAAATTTATTTAAGAAATTCCATCTTTAGAAGCTCTAAAAAGTTATTAATTTTCAATACTTAGTTTATTGTTAAAAAAAAAAAAATCAAAAAGTATCTGCCAAATTTTGATGTCATCAAATTTGTTTGTTATTTGTTTTTGTCTACTATAGTGTTTATTGTCACACACTATAATATAATTTTTTATTAAAATAAATCTTATAAATGTTGAATGAATAGCTTGCTAAAGTTTGAAAATAAGTCAAATCGGTTAGTTAGCTTAAGCTTCAATTTCCGTAGATTTTTTTTCGATAAATTTATTTTAAAAAATCAACAAGCGCTTTTTCCACTTTCAAACGGTCAAAGGTGAAAACTAAATTAATTTTTTTATAAAAAAATTTGAATTTAAGCTTTACTTCCTTAATAGTTGCTATTTCTCTTACTGCGAGCGCTGTGTGAGTATTTTAACAAAATCGTAAAGTTTGATTTTCATCAACTCAATGGGCTATGGAGACTATACATATAATATAGAGTGTATAGTCTCAATACAATGGGCACATGGACTTTAACTTCTATGGAACGATAGCTAAAAAGCAAATAAATAAATAGTTTTACACGAAAAAGTGTTATATTTGTGTTTGTGTTAGATAGTATCACAATACGATAATATAATTTAGATTAATCAAATACTGATTATTGAAAAAACAGTTTCGTACTAAATTTATAGAGAATAAAAACAATATCATCATTACGGTTTATTGTGTTTGTATATTTTACTAATTAATCACAATGCCAAAACGTAAGTTAAACGACGACGATAACGACGTTTTAAGCCACGAAAGAAATTTATCACGAGCAGTTGGATCATCGACAATTGATCAAAAACCAATTAACAAGCATTCGTTAGATTCAGATGAAGAGGATGATGATGCCGATGAAAATAATTACAATGTTATGGATGAAAATGAGATTGAAGGTAGGTTATATTTAAATTTTTCACGGTGGTAATGTATAAAATCATTAATTATTATTTCTATCATGCAATGCAATTTTGTTTACTCTATTCATTGTAATTTTCTGTTTATAATATATAATTTAATTTACTTTATAATATACGTTTGGTTTTCAGGAGTTGAAGATGGACCAATGTCGAAGGAAACAAAAGTTGGTTTTACGGCATTTAACATGAAAGAAGAGTTAGAAGAAGGGCATTTTGATAAAGATGGACATTATCTATGGAAAAAAGAAAAACAAATTCGTGATAATTGGCTTGATAATATTGATTGGGTTAAGGTATAAATTACTTTTTAATTTCTCTCACTAGATTTAACTTTTTTTTTATTATACATATTTGATTATTTTTGTTAATAAAATTTTTTTTTCTTTAGGTTGATACTACAGAAGACAGTAAAACTGATGTCCCAGAAAAAACCGAGAAGGGTTTAGGCGATAGCGATAGTGATGATGACGATGACAATGTAACGAGTGGATTATTTGACCCAACTGAACTTTACAGACAAATTTTGGAATATTTACAACCCAGAGAAACGGTCTCAAAAGCATTGTGCAGGCTTGGTAAGATATACTAAATGTTTTTTATTATTGAATTTTTTTTATATTTATGAATAGTCGTCGTCTGCTTTATTTAATTTACTAAGTATAATTAGTGCAGATAGGGAAAAATAAGAAATTAAACTCTTCATTTTTTACTTATTCTTTTAAAATTTGGAACGAAAAAATATACATGATGATGTCTCCAGATATAATATAATTTAATACAGATCACTGGTATTTGGAATTATTGGGCTCGTTCAAGTTTACTAAGTTCTTAGCTAGACTGAGCTTTGATTAATTTACCTTCCATTGTATTCTTATAGATATTCTTTAAAGAGAATTGAAATTTTTTTTTTTTTTTTTTTTTGAAAATTTTACATTAATTGGAGTTGAATTTAAAAATTAAAAAGAAAACAAATATTTTGGTTGATTTTTATTTATTATGACATTGCTTAAGGGATTATACCTAGTTGCGAGTCTAAAAAACCGTTTTTTTATGAATTACTTTCGAAGAGACATTTATTTAATATGTATTAAATATGTACGTATAGTGATTTTTTTTATTTTAAACCCCCGTTGTAAATTTATCTTAACGATTATTAACCATTATATTGTTGTAATGTCTTATCATTTTATTTTTTTTTTTTTCTAATATTACTTGATAACTATTGTTTACATAATAATAATTTTTTTTATTATTTGTATAGGTAAAGGGAAGAAACAAATTTCATCAGCTGAAAGATGGAAACGTAAAAAAGCCGGCTTAAGTGAAACTGACGAGAATTCTGAAAAAATTATTAAACTCACTGAGTTGTCCAATGAACTATTAACACGCACTGGAAATATGGACATCTACCAAGAAACTTATGAGGCAATAAAGTATAAAATAAACCAGGCAGAGAAACATTCGCATCCTGCGAAACACGAAGCTGAATCTGATATGTTCGCCGATGACTTTGATTCGAAGACAACGGAAACTAATATATCTGGAACTTCAAAATCTGACGAAAATAAAGAGGCCGAAACACTGAAGGGAGATGACGAAGTGAAATGGGAGCTAAAGTGGTCACAAAATGATGATGATAAAGTAAATGGTCCTTATACGTCAGAACAGATGCACACGTGGGCTAATGAAGGCAAATTTAAAAAAGGAGCTTGGGTCAGACGAGTTGGGCAAGCTGGTCAATTTTATAGTGCAGCAAGACTCGATTTTGAACTCTATTTATAGTTATTTTTTTTTTTTATCGTTCATAAAAATTTATGAATAATTAAGAAGTATTTTTTATGATTTGTTTATAAATTGTTTCTTTCAATAAAACGCATTTTTTGGATCCTAAAATTGTTCATTAATTGTTATATCTATAATTTTTGAAGTTATTTAAAAAAAAGATTTAAAAGCTTTTGTCTTTAATTATAATTGCTGAGTTTAATAAAGCTGAAAAAATAACAAAAATAAATAATATTAAAAAATTAATCAATTTAGAAGATTAACAATTGATAAAACAAGTTTTTCAAGATTTGTAACTATCTACAAGATGGATTAATATGAAAATCTAAGGTCAATCAAGTCCAAGAGGATGCTGGACATTTATCATACGATAAAAAATATAAACGTTTTATAATTGAAAGGTAAATATTTTTATTACCATTATTAATATAAACTACAATAATATGATATTTAGATGTAAAAAAAAAAATACTATTTAATTTTTCAGATCATTATTCAGTAAATCATTTAATTTTTTTTTTTTTTTATATCCATTTAGAGTCTTATTTATCCAAGACGCAGTGCCTTCTATTTTAACATGTTTGGACCAATGTTGGTTGTGTTTCAAAAGCATTGCAGCTAAAAATAAAGTAGCCGGATCTTCATTGTATCGGCATATTAAAGTGCTACCAATTGGTAATGGCTGGAAAATTAAATTAAAAGAAAATCAAATAATAATAAGCGTTTAGATCTTTCCTGTTGGCTTATTGAAACTTTTTACTTCTTTTTTTTTTATATGCTATATTTACTTAAACTAGCTTTAAGTGACAAGAATGATATCAAATAAATTTTTTTATTTTTTAATAATAAGTTTGACTTAAAATTCAATGAAACTAAAAATAATTGATACATATCACGTACTTTAGCAATTGTTTGATTGAAAGCAGCACAGAGAATTGTCTCAGGTGTTTCTGGAAATTTTGCTTCATTTATAGGCGTAATAAATGATTTTGATTGACACTTTGATACTTTCATGTATTTTGCATTTCGCTTTTCTAATATAACCGGATCTTCATTATAAAATAGAAAATTGAGAAATTATGTTATTTTGGGATAATCATATCTAGTTATATTTGCAATATTAGAAAATCGAAATTTTCAGTCAAAATTAATTGAAATGTTCTCTAACAAAGTTAATATGTTTTGATTAATATTATCTAATTGAATGCATCTTATCTACGAGTTTATTCTGTTGATGTACTTACTTCGAATATGATCAAAGAGACTCACAAGAAGACATTCATCGTAATTAACACTTCTCTCCATCGACGGTTGTAAAATTCCGATCGCTGGATAATAAATTAAAGCGATGTTAAGAACCATCATTATAAGATTACGCTTGGATACCGTAGTACGATCATCATGAGTCGATTTCCAGTGGTAGAAAATTTTAACAACATTATGTTCAACATGGGAAATCGGTAAATTAAGATTTCTTTTGGGCTGACTGATTATCGGATCGTAGCTATGAACTTACAGATGTGGTAATCTTGTACCTCTAACCATTTATAAACATTAATTATAAGTTAAATGAATTAAATAGTTTATGAAAAATACATTAAATAGGAAGAAAGAAATAAATTATATCCATTACTTTGTAATGCATAAACCTGGAGCTAAAACAACTTTTGGATTAATGAGTGCACCTTGACAAATGAATAATTTACTGTGTTTAACGTGTTTGAAAATGCCAACAACCCAGCCGAAATTTTTCTCATATGTTTTTACATCAACTGGATCGATTTTGGGGTGCATATAATCAATGTCATATGCAAAAGTTATTAAAACACATAGTTTTATTATCGTCAAAAATAAAAGCGACATCGTGTACTTTGAATCAATTCTTGAAAAATAATTTGCTTAAAAAAAAAGTTAAAAAATTAAAACTAAATGCCTGTAAGAAACAACACAATGTTTTTTGTTTTGTTTTTTTTTTTTTTTTTTAATTATATCCTATCAATTTTAACTTATTTAAATATATAACCATTTCTTACCCAATTAGTATCAATTAAAATAGTTAAATTCTTAAAAAACTTAAATTCTTACTGTGGTAACAAAAGTTTATTCTTCAATATCTATCTTCAGCGACTGTAAAATATTTTCAATTTGCTAACTATTTATACTTCTAAAACCAGGAAGAATTTTTTTTACTTGTTACCGTATTTCCGCATCCTTTGTTCCTTTAAATACATTTTATCAATTTTCTGGAGAAAACATGCTTCGGACAATAAATACAAATTTTTCTTTATTCGCTAATTTGTTGGATTTATGCTCAAGCGTTTTTCAAAAAAAAATTATTGCAAATAATATTATTGCGAGTCTCAAAATAAATAAATTCATGTCTATGCATAAATTTTTATGATAAATAATAGGAAATTTTTTTAATTTACAGATTATGGACCTTCGTTCGTGTACAAAATAATAATATATCATTAAAAAATGTATTTTATTACTTGCTTCCAAAATTACCCAATTCTTTTCTCTTTACTGTTTTAAAACTATATTGTAAGATTCAGATTATGAAAAAATTCACTTTTTTTGAAGATGAAATATATTTAAAACTTTTGAAATTTCGCACTTTAGTAGCTTGATAGTCATATTGAATATTTGATATTCATTTTTGTAGTTTAATAATAAAAATATTATTAATATTTTTTATTTTCAATCTTAGAGCCATTCAAATATGTAATTTGAAATATAAATTTCTTGGAACTTGAAATGTTTTTATTTTTCAGATCAAAATATGTTTGTAAAGTGATTAGCAACATAAGTGATTAGCAAACAAAAGAAATTTTTATACGCCCTTTTGGCTTAACAAAGGGAAAAACAAATTTTTAAAAACAAAATTTGTTGTGAAAACTGATACCACTTTAAGTTTAAAATCTGCATAATGAGTTTATTTTAATTAGATATCATTAATGTTGTTTTATTATACCAGGATAATTCAAAAAAATTTATAGAAATCTACTGCTGAGACTCTTGCAATAATCTGAAGATGAATATTTGCAGAAAAAACATGTTGATCTGATGAAAATCAAAACAAATTTTGGTATTCGTTACCCGTTTTTGCAACAGACTGGACCAAGCATCGCTGTTTTTATCAGATAAAATTTTATATGTTTAAACAAATAAATTATTATTATTGTGTAAATGTAAAAAAAAATTGTCTAGAACCATTGAAATTGCCTTTTATTTCACTCAAATTCTTTCAGTATTTGAAAATAAATGAAATTGTCACATATGAGGACTTAATTCATTTGTCACTACTGAATAGAAAAATAACTCTAATAACAATTTCTAAAATAGCTTTATAGTCTTTAATCATTTAAAGTCTATAAAAAGATAAATTAACGTTAATAACTTGTATTTTTATAATTATATTATATTTGCAAAAACTATCACAAGTGAAGTATCATCTATATTGAAAATTCAATATTATTATTCATATGAAATAAAAGTAAATGCAATAAAAAAAATTTACCAAATTAGAATAATGCATGACTTGATGTTTCATGCTTCAAAAATATATACATCAAACATAAAAAGAATTTCCAAATTATCAATCTTTCTTTCAATGTTTTGTTGTATATAACAATATTGTATAAAATTATAATTATCGATTATATAATCAAGACCTTTATTATCTTGATAATAATCAAATATTATATAGTAATAAAAGTAAAAATAAAAATAATATCATAATAATTATTATGAAAAAGTAATACCGTGATTTAAAACAAATTTATTTGGATTTATTGTACTTAATTTCATCATCTGGAAATGCTTCTCTCGCAGGTACAAGACTTAACATCATAACGTGCCGCGTACAAGCTCGTGAATTGCGAAATTGGGTGTCAGTACCATGAAGACGATCTAGTACACCTAAAACTCCATAACACTGATTAAATCTGAAAATTCAAAAGAAATGTTTATGGTATAATAAAGTATTTATAAATAATAGTTAGTAAATTAAAGAAAAAAAATTTTATGAAAGTAGAAAATTATTAACTTACTTTAAATGATGAAAATCATGTGCTTCTGGTGATGGAAAAAACGGCAAATGATAACCAGAATGTGCGTTCAAAGTTGACAAGATAGCGAGAGAAAACCAGAGCCAAGCTGTAGCAACATGAGAGCCAACAAGAAATACTCCAATAAACGGTGGAACTAAATTCGATCCAATATGCTCCAATGGATGGCAATAAATTGCAGTCACGGCGATAGGTGCTGTCCATTGGTGATGTTGCTTGTGGATATATTTATATAAATAACGACCATGTAGTAGTCTGGTATAGAAATCAAAAAGTTATTAATAGTGACTTTGTGTATTTATTCCAATTGTATGGTAAATGATGTTATTTGTTTCATGGCTTTTTTGACTAAAAATGCTCGTATGTAATTCAATATGTAATTTTTTCGCGGCTATGTTAGGTCATAAAAATCAAACTGATTAAATTTATTTTTAATTATCATATATTGTTTTCATTCAAATTGATCAAAAATAAAATAATTAAGAATTATAAATTTTCTAATATGTAAAAAAAAAATTTATAAAATTGTAAAAATCTTGAAAATGGAAATTTAAAAATAGAATTTTTTTTTGTTTCATTTTTGAAAACAAAAAAAGGTGGTAGTACAGAAGAAATTTAATATAAATTTAAACCAAAAATTTACGTTTGTGAAATTTATCAATTGATTTTTGTCCTAGAATATCTAATTTTCATAAATTTATGAGTTGGTATTAATTATTTATTTGCTTGAAATTACAGTATTCTACATGAAAAAAATATATTTACCTGACATTAGTTAAAAAACACTGAAGTGAATAACTTTTTGTATTTTTTTATGAACTTTTAAGTTGATTCACCGAATCAATATTTTATTTCTACTGTCAAAAGCTTGAAAAATAAGTTTGTTTTTTAAATTAAATATTTTTTAACTTTCTTCGATTTAAATCAAATAAATTTTGTAATTTTTTTTTTTTTTAATTACTCAGTCATATTTTTTAATTTTATTGAGTAACATGAATATAAAATTCTATTGGGATTTGAAATTTTTAATATTATATCTTTTGAAATATTTTAAAATGTGAGTATCAAATAAATGAGATTCTATTTGATGTAAAAAGATTCATTGAGGATTCCGATCTCAAATTTACCTGTGTGAATAATAGAAACCAATCTCTTCGAATAGAATGTGAATAGCTATTTCAACCAGTACCCAATGAAAAGTTGGTAATTCACGGACTGGTGGATACCCTCGCCATTCCATTAGATAGTAACTCAAGTATACAACTGGAAGACCCACGACGATTTGATTGAATAGCACTTGGGCGATTACTTTGAGCAATGCTCGTGTATCAACAGGCTCGTTGGTTCCAGGTTGAACTTTATAGCGTCGTAATGCACCAGGACGGTTCGATATGTCTAAAATCGTATAAATTCCTCCAAATAGCCAGTAGACAACAAATGTCAATGATAAGGAACCGTAAACCCATAGAGTTTGAGGATCATCGCCAAATTTATCAAGGATTTTATCCCATTGTGCTTGCCAAAAGTCGCCTGATGCACCCCAAAATCTCTGTAAGTGCCTGAAAATCCATTTAATAATTAAATAAAGAATGATTAATGTAAATTAATTAACAATTAAATTTTATATAAATCTATACCTTGAAATGTAAAAAGACATTTAGATACATTTACTTAATCGATCGTTTAAAAATCATACTGAATGAATATTCTGATGATAAAAAAAATTAAAATAAAAAAATCGATATAGCGAATAACATATCTTTTTTTATAGTGCGCAAAATTAATTTTTTTAGTGAATTGTAAAAAAGCAACTAAATGAAAAAACAATTAAACATTTAATACAATTGCATAAACATAAAATTGACATGTTTAATAATTATATATACAAAGTGATAAAATAGTTTCGTTAAGTGTTAGTACTGTTATCATCGATATCCTGTGAAAAAAATTTTCTTATATGGTCTGATATATTCATAAATCTATTATGGGTTAATATGCAAATTTGCAATTTTTTCATAAGACCATAGTTGTCCTGATACAGAAATTGGCCATATGAGGATATGTATATGACCATATTGGTCCTTTCAAAAAATTATAAATCTGCATACCAGTCCATATCAGAAATTTTTTTTTTTTTTTGGTGATATGACAGGTCAACCTTGACATTTCCTACTGTTTTCAAGCTCAAAACTGATATTCTTTATGTTTACGAGCTGTCCTAGGTTGAAGGAAATGACAAAGAATGTCATTGCATACTCTTGAAATGAAATTGACTTTAAAATCTAAGTAGCGATACACTTTTTTGATTGCTGAATAAGCGATTTTGATTGGTTAATTAATTTAGACGATATTGCACAACATTTTAATAACATACATCTATATGACTGTACTTACTGAACAGCTCAATGAAAGTTTGATTTTCGAAAATAAAATCAAAAATAATAACTTTTTTAATATTTTATACTTTCAACTCTTATAAATATTTTCTGCAACACTAGTATAGTAAATAAATATTATAAAGTTGAAAAGTATACTTCGTCAAACGAAAAGAATTCTTCGTTAATTACCATGTACACTTACCAAGTTAATGAATTACAAAATGCAGCAAAGCCAATTATAACAGTACCGATAACAAAAAGTACACTCCTTATACTTGATAACAATGTTGGTGGAACACTACTTTTTGATTCTATCATTCCATCTGAAATTCAATTAGAACAGTTAGTCAAATTATCCTTATCTATATATTTACAAATCTCTGATTCAGAAAGATGATTCAAAATGATTTTCTTCATGTTAATTGTATATCTATATAGTATTCAAATCAAATGCTTTTAAATTATTTCAAATCGTTTCAAATTAAATTTCTTAATCAGGGATAAGCGAAATACCACTGACTCATCACCAGATCTCCGAAACTATTGGACCGATTCATTTGAAATTTGGCATAGGTACTCCTTTTTCATCGTAGACGAGAGATAAGAAGGGATATTACGGAAATCCCTTCTTATCGGAATCGGAAATTAATTTTTATATTTTTGCCCCCTCCCCCCTCCCCCTCCCCCAACCCTTCCCGTTAACAGTATAATTTATTAAAAGTTCCCCTGCTGGCCGTTACCATGGTGATTATTACCCTGGTTACCGTTGCCATGGTTATTGTTACCATGGTTACCGTCACCAGAGTTATCGTTACCATAGTTACCGTTACCACAGTTACCGTTACCTTGGTTAGCGTCACCACGGTTATTGTTACCTTGGTTAGCGTTACCACGGTTATTGTTACCACGGTTACCGTTACCAGTGTTACCGTTACCGTGGTTAGCGTTGCCATGGTTACCGGTTCCAATGTTACCGGTGCCATCGTTACCGGCACCATTATTACCGGCGCCATCGTTACCTTCGCTATCTATAAATATAAAACAAAGTCGTGTTAGTTACACTATTTATAACTCAAGAACGGCTGGACCAATTTTTAAGATATTCGATTTTTGGATTTCTCTTCCGGAATATGATAATAAGTATTAAAATATAAAATTTATCAATAAAAAAAAATATTAATCAAAATAATAATCTAGCCAGTCATCTATCTCCTATATATATAAAAAGAACTTTCTATATATGTATAGTCACTCATCACGATATCTCTGGAACTATAAAGCCTTGAGACTTGAAATTTTGCAGGAATATTCCTTTCGCTAAGTGGAGGTCAGCTAAAAACGGATTTAACGAAATTCCACCCACAAGGAGTGTTGCGGGGGTGTTAACAATAAAAAATTCCCGTTTTTAAACTATCGCGCTTCTACAGGCTTCAAATTTGGTAAGAATCTTCTATATATGATGTAGAAATTATCTAAGAGCGGATTTTACGACAACCTATCCCCAATACGGATTGCGGGGGTGGATGTTATCAATTAAAATTTTTAATTTCCTAGCTATAGCTCCTACAGACTCCAAATTTGGTAGGGGTATTTTATTTGTCATGTAGAGATCATCTCAAAACGGATTTCAATAAATTCTACTTCCAATAAGTATTGCGGGGGTGGCTGTTAGAATTTTTAATTTTAATTTCCAAACTGTAAGTTATTCTATAGACTCTAAATTTGATAGGAATCTTCGTGTATAATTTTCGTGTCAAGTTTAGCTAAGAATGGATTATATCAAATTCCAACTCCAATAGGAATTGCAGGGGCGTTAGCAATGAACAATTCTTATTTCCAAACAATAGTTTTTATGGACTCAAATTTTTGTAGGAATCTTTCATTCATGTTGTAGAATTCATCCCGAATAGGATCTTACGAAATTCCTTCCCCATATAGAGGTGCAGACGTGTTAATTGTCAAAAAATCCATATTCTTCAAATCCACACAGTACTTACAGACATGAAATTGAATAGAACCTCAAGAAAAACTGGAAATTCCAGAAACGTCCTCCAGGGTTAACCGATTTAAATATTTTTCTTTCTTAAAAATTAGATATCAGCTAAAAACGAATTTCATGATAATTGACTTCATATGCAAGCTGTGTCAGAGAGATAAGTAGAATAAAAAAAATGTTGTTGTTTATAAACTAGTAGGACTTTTTGAGACATGAAATTTAGGACATGTCTACTAAACTTCAATAAAATTTATTGAAAATTTCCTTACAACAATCGTCTCTTTGGCAAACTCTAGCGGGAAAAAAGTCATTGTAAGGTTTCCAAAACTTAACATTACATGTAGTTATTCAGTCAACAGACTAAGAACTTTACATACATGTTATTTTTGCTGATCACATAACCGATAAATTTTTCTTATCGCGGAATTGCAAAAATGTAACAGATTAAAATGAATGCATTTTCCAAACACTTGATATGTGAAAAATAAATTTGGCTACTTGTTTGAATAGAATTCGTAAAAATATGTTAAATTTATTTTCTACAAAAAATTGATGTCACTAAGAAAATTTTAACCAACTGAAAAATTCGTCGCACTTGAAACTATATAGACAGATTTCAAATTTACTTATGAGACTTGCAATGACTTTAACTAAAATTTTTAATGCTCATTTAATATCTGTGCAAATCAAAACAATACTCCAATTAAATTTCAAGTCTAGATCTAAAAATGCAATTCTATAAAGTTCCCAGCAAAGCAGGAGAGTAACAGCTAAATACATATAAAAAAAACATATTTTCTTTTATTATTGTTTATTTTTGTACTATGTTAACTTGAAACTGATATCAACAATTCTATAGATCTTATCTTTTATTGGTCACATCTTTTTATAAATAATTCAACTTACTTCTTATAATGGAAAGAACCATAAAAAAAATCAAAAAAAACATTTTACCTTTGCAAGATATTTCTGATTTCATTTTAATGTTTTTTTTTATATTGATTTTTTGTTTATAATTCAAAGTTTGATGATCTATTAACTATTATATTGTTATTGTTATTGTATTATGATTGTAATTTTTTAACTATTTTCAGTTCCAACACTTATACTGCGCACCACATCAATAAAACGCGAAATATATACCATTGGCAAATGCGCAGTTGCTAAATTTCGCTATCGCTCGATTGGTCGGAAGATTAATGCGTCATTTTATAACAGAACTTTTTTAAAAAGAAAGTATTTTAATAAAGAATGACTAATTTTGCTGATTACAGTCTCTTTAAATAATTAATTCAGAGTAGAGTTAATAATATGATTAACTAAAATTTTAATGTTTCAAGATAAATAAATTTTTTGACTTAAATTTTTTAAATAAAATTTTTTCCCGCCTGTTATGTCGATGGTCATTAATAGATAATTTATTACAATTATCTGTTTGAAAAATTACTTTTATGATAAGCAAGTTTGGTACAAGTATTTTTTAATAGTAAGACCAAGAGAAAGAAAACTGTTTTTAATTTTCAGAATAATGATTTATTTAGTTTAAACGAAAATAGTAAAAACATATATATCATGAATGAGATTTTTGATAGATAACTGAATAACTTTTTTTCTTAATTCAAAAACACATGGTTTGTTTTTAGGCTTTTACAGCAGCTTTTTGTTGAGCCATTTGGAACATTTGTTGCAATTTATCAAGACTTTCACGTTGACTTTCTTGTTTAGCGTCTAAATCATTGATTAAGGTGTCTACTCGTTTTCTAGAAAAAAAAAAAAAATAAAGAAAACAATTTAGTAAATAAATTCACTTATCATTGTGTCATTTAACATAAAATAATTTGAAATAGCGTCTGAATGGTGAAATTAAATAATTTATTTTACTTAATTATCCATGAATTGGAAAAGGCAATATTAAAGATACATCAAGATAATTAATTAGTTGAACTTTATGTACACGCGACTTCTTAGTATTAGAATGTGTTAAATTCAAGTTAGCTCTTAGAAAATTACAAAAATTATAAAATCAGTCAGTTAAATAGCCCAAATAATTATGACAGTGAATGAAATCTAATAAACTAAATTCTAATTTTATCTGAAGAAGAAATTCAATTTGGTATGAAAATTTGAAGACTTGGAACATTTAATAAACTATTTAATTTGCGTAAATTACATGAAAGTCATTTTTATCAATTACCTTTATCGCCAATCAAATATATAAATAATCTTATTCAAGTTTTCTTAGAAATAAAAAATTATTATGTGATTGTATTCAATAGATACTTACAATTCATTAGTAATAAATTCAATACGTTTATTCACGTTTTGTTTGGCTTCATCCAAATCTTGTTTTATCAATACTGGTCCAATTAATTTAAATACTTCATTACTGGATTTCAGCAAATACAATTCATCTTTTACAGTTGTTGTTTCGTTTAATTGACCATCAAGTTGTTGACGATTTATCAATGCCTTGTGATAATCTATTGAAGATAAAAATAATAATTAGTGTGTTAATATCAATCGACATGTTCAATAATATCATTTAATAAGAGCATGGATGATGTGAAGAAAACAAAATATTTAATTTTTATTTGATTAAAAGTATTAAAAAAATTCGTACTAAGGTAAAAGACCAGTTATTGATACTTGCAATTTTACTTTAATTAAATAAAAGAAATCGAATCTAATAAATTAATAAATATAATTTTTTAATTATAAATTTTAAGATAATTGGGTTTTTGTAAACATTTTTTTTTAATTAGAATAAAATTGCAAGTATCAATCAACTAGCCCAGTGTCAATAACTGGGTCTTTTACCTTATATGAACATATATTTTTTTCATTCGTTAATCTATTTACTTATCGACTTCAAGATATAATTTTCAAATTGTCTTGTTTTTTTTAATCAATTTAAGTAACAAAAATTTTATTTCCTACAGACTAAAATTTACTTGATTAATTATTTTTTATTTTTAGAAAACTAAAGTAAATTTTCTGGAGAAATATAGGTTACCTCGTTGAATTTGTTTATAAACTTCTACTTCATTTTGCAATGTTTTTTGTAATTCTTCCATTGTCCCAGAGATTTTTTATACAATTGATATACGTTACTTTTTTTTATAAATTATAAATAGTTTTTATTTTAACACAAGACAAATTATTGTAGTAAAACTAAAAATAAATGGATTTTGATTGAACGATACAGTAAGGCTTCGTAAATACCATGGAGACTAGATAAAGACATAAAGACATAAAGAGCAAAATGCAAAATGAGAGGGCGTTAGTGTTTCTTTTTTACCAAAACGGCGGGAAGTTAAGACGGTAGTTTCAAATAGAATTAACACAATGAATAAATTAATTTATCAGATAATTATTATTATTATTAATTATTGAAAGTAAATCAAATAAATATTTAATCAAATTTCAATAAATGGATAAATGAACAAAAATTTCAATAAATAAATAAATAAGTGAGTAGCATAAAATAATTAAATTGTCAGATGTCAGAAGATATTCATACCCGTATCTGTGTAACTCAGATAAAATTTCCAAAATTGTTCGTAACGTTACTTTAAAATCCGATATAGAGATAGAAGATATAAGGAAAAAAATTTTTTTTATTTGCATTTTGGAGTAGCTTTGTTTGATACTGAGTTTTTTGAAGTTAATTTTCTTAATACAGAATTTTTTAAAGTCAAATTTTGTGGAGTAGTTGCTCGTTTTAAGTTATTTGGTGTAGAGTTTCTTGGAGTCGTTCTTTTTGAGCGTGTGTTTTTAAGAGTGGAGTTAATTGAATAAATAGCTTTTTTTAAAAACTGCATTTTAAAGGAGTAATTTAGAGTTACTTATTTTAAAACAGAATTTTCTGAAATCGAGTATGAAAATTAATTTAGCGGATATTTTATAATTTTAAGAATTTTTTTTTACAAATAAATTATGTCAAAGAAAATGAGAAAAAAAAATTGACTTTTAGAAAATTAAAAAAATAAAAAATCCAATTTTTTAGAAATAATTTTTCGGAGCAAATTTATTTATTAAAAAAAATCAAAAAATTGTCAAGCGACTGCTAACTTTAATGACATAAATCGAGTTCTTTGGAGTAGGCACTTTGGAAGTTTTTGTAGTAGTAAACATTTTTTCTCAATCCTCTAAAAAACTTAAAACTTAAAACTTGACTTAAAAAAGTAAAGTTAAAACGGCTAGTGTTTTAGAAAAAAGAATAACTAATTTTAATTGCTCGTTTATCAATCAAGCATCAATTGAAAAAATTGAAATATAATCTTTCAAGCACAATGAATTTTATCCCAAGTACATCAAATAATGATAATATTTCAATATAAGTTTGAATACTATCCATTCCTGATAATTATCATTAATAATATTAATGATAATAAGAATAATTATCATTATCACTTAATTTTAAATTTTAGCATTCAAATAAAAAATTAATTTTTCAATTTTTATCCCAACATTACAATTAAAAATTGAATTTTTAATTTGTAATCCCAACTATTAATTCAAAGTAATTTTTAAATTTTAATCTTATTACTAAAACGAAAAATTTAATTTTTGATTTTTAACGGAAAATTCTCGAATTAATATAATTACTACCCTGAATGGAGAAATTATCAAGACAATTTATTTTGAACCAAAACCGGCGGTACTGTAGAATCTGTAGAAGTAGCAGCAAGCGGAAATGTGTTCCGTTTAATAAATAGTAACCAGAAACCAGAAACCAGTGTAACTGGCTATACTCCATGCTATGGCGTCAAAATCTCGATCTTCACGCCATCTTGGATTTTAATACTTAATTATTTTTATATCGTCATCAATTTTTATTAAAAATACAATTGAAGTTTCTCAACTTGGTTATAGTAGTAGGTATTCTACTCAGGGTTTTACACTACAACCCTCTATTACTCAGTATCAAACCAGTATGTATACATCCATTTTGCACTTTACTATTACATATTTTTTTACACTTCATCATTGCCGTACTTTTCCATTATAATAATATTGGTTACTTAATATATATTTAATTGGTTATTTATTTTTTGTAAGGACTTATGCATTAACAAATTACAACTATTCTTATCGAGAGAGGAGGAGAGAAGACACAAATAAACATTCAGGACACTTCTTAAATACTTGGACAGTACCTGTCGTTGTATTATTCGCCTTGGTGGAATCAACGCTTACCATTACAGCAAATCAGCTAATTAATTTTATTCTATTTTCTGCAACTTTGGATTGGGTTATACATCACGGACATCCGGAGTAAAAAAGGTGAGATCATTGTTAATACCATTTTTTTTTTTTAAAACGTAATGTAATTTATCCGGTAATCATTGATAAACTCTGATATCCAATAAAATTCATAAAAGTTCATAATAGTCCTTAATTAATTTTAACCATTTCTTATCGAATTGATGATTATTAAAATTTTTCTTTTTTATTATATTTTATCGGAGAAATTTTTAGAACTATGATTCCATTGTCACATGATAATCTATCGAGAAGAGTTAATATACAATCGTCCACTTGATAATTATTGTGGTTGCATATATTTTGCATTTCTGTCATTTTTTTTTTTTTTTTTTTTTTTTTTTTTAAATTTAAATATACAAACTAAAATTACTTCGGTTTGATAAAAAAAAAAAAGATATTTTATTTTATACTTTATATATGCAATCAGTATTTAAAAATTTATAATCTAAAAAAACTCTTAACCTTCAAATTAAATTCTTTTAATAAAAATAAAGAAAATTAATTTTTTTTTTTTTTTTTTTTAAATGAAAGCAAAGATTATAATTATTTAGAATTAATTATTGTTTAAACCTGTCTCTTTATCAGTATGTCCAAACCAAATTCTTTCAGGTGAAAAAAAGTTTACTTGCTCTAGTGCAGTACCCAAAAAGTTTAAAAGTTAAAAAAAAAAGTTTTCTTTTGCTTTGTGTTGTGTTTGAAATTGTAATCAAGTTATAAGTAAAGTAAAATAAAGTAAAGTAACAGAAAGAAAATTATATATAAACTCAGTTTCGTTGAAAAAAAGTATGTAATATGATCTAATGTAACAAAAAAGTTTGTTTGATGAAAATTTCGGTAAATAAAAAACAAAAAAAATGTTATAATAATAACAATAATAATAATAATAAAAAAAATATAATGTTGTGTCGAAAAAAATAGTATCAACACGTCGAGTTTTTGAGTAAAGTATAAAATAGTTAAAGTATACGAATAAATTAAGTAAAGTAAATAATTAAAAAGTAACGAGAAAAAATCAAAGTCCGGGTTTCTGATGTGTCGTAAAATATTTAAAGTGTTGCGAATAGCGCGTGTTGCGTCCTCAAGAACAAGTACTGCACGAGCATTATTCGACACAGGTAAGTTTTATTCGTCGGTTACGACGTATAGACACGTTGGTGCGATCCTTTCGTAGGTATGATCGCATAAAAATGATGATTATTTTTATTGCCATAAAAAATAATAAATATAATATTTTTTTATCAGTTCTCTATCAATTGTTATAATAAACTTTATTGTTGTAATATTCTTATTATTTGATACAATAATGTCAAGCCACACTAACTTGTTCGGTTTTAGTATACCGAGGCTTCCTTCAGCCAACGTAAATTTAATAAATTCTACTTTTTTAAAATAATTTAATATATTTTACAGGCTAAAGTAAAGTTCCAGTATGTCAGATTCTGGCTCTGAGAATTCTTCAGATGGTTATGAAGGTCATCGTGGACGAAAAACTCCACCTGGTGGTGATGATTTATCACCTGGTTATGATCATAAGTCAAGTCCGAAATCACCAATGAGTTCAGCTCCGTCTTCACCTCGTGCCAAAAGTCCATGTTCTCCACCGGCATCTCCTCTGTCGCCCCGAGAAAGGTCGCCGAAATCTCCAAGTGAACCAGCGTCGCCTCAATCATCTCCTTCTCATCAATCACCTAGATCTCCACAATCACCGCGATCTCCTCGTTCTCCAAAATCTTCTCGCTCAAGACGCAGTTCCGTTAAATCGGGTAGTTTATCGCCAAAATCTTATCATTCCGGTAATTCCATTGATTCACCAAGATCTGACCGTAGTTCACCACCTGCATCACCTGTAAAAAATTCAGATTCTTATAGAGGTACCGTCGGTCCAAGTTCTCCAAAATCACCGAGAAATGATAGAGATACTCCGAAATCATTTACGTCAGATCCGCCTTCACCACGTTCACCGAAGTCTCCTAGGAATACTGGCTCTAGAGATAGTTCACCTAAATCTTTATTATCAGGACGTAGTTCACCTAAATCACCGGTTTCTGGACAGAGCTCACCGAAATCTTCAAAGTCTGGTCGTGATTCAATGACAAACAATCGTTCACATCGAAAACGATCTCCTCATGATAAATCTAATCACAAAAGTGATTCTTACAATGATTTAGATGGAGAACAAATTTCAGATGGTGATATTGATGATGAGCCGGAGCTTAAATCAAGAGCACAACCAGTACCAATGACACATGGAGAAGATTTGTCCGATGTTTCAGATCTTGATAGCATGGACGGCGTTGAAGAGCCAGAAGAAAGTCATGATAAAAGTAATCGAGAATCGAATCATTCACGTACGGAAGAGCAGAAAGATGATAAAGATGAAAAAGTATCGGTTAATATTGCTGAAGAGAGTGAGCAGCTTGATTTCGAAGCCGAGGGACAGTGGAAAGATGATCGTGAAGATGCTGAATCTGAAGCACCGTCTAAAGAATTTAAAGATTCTAAAGATAAAGATCCTAAAGATAAAGATAAGGTAATTGAAGCTGGTGAAATAAATGATGAGAATGGTAAAGAAGACACGGAAGATGGTGAAAAAGTTGAATCTGAACTTGAAGAAGGTGAATTAAGCGATGGAGATGACGCGCGTCCGGAAGAAACAGAACCACGACCAGTATGTCGTTTTTACAATCGTGGACAATGTACATGGGGTGTAAGTTGTCGTTTTCTTCACCCTGGCGTTACTGATAAAGGTAATTACACAATGTTTGACATGGTAAGACCAATGACTTATCCACCACACCCGAGTGGGGCTCACGACTTCCGACCTCATGTTGAACGACCAAATATTCGACCGATGCCAGGTTATCCATCCGCTCATCATCCACCGAAGAGTGGTGAAGAATTTCCACCCGAGTCAGCTTGGGAACGTGGTCTTCGTCATGCTAAAGAAATGATGCGAAAAGCGAACAAACGTAAGGAAACAGATATGGACTTTGAAGAAAAGAAAATGAATCTCAGTCTCGGTCAAGAAGACGTAGATCGTGATGGAGGAGGATACTATGTAAGACCAATGAGTCCAGCTGAACCACTTGTTGAAAGATGGCCTCCACGAGAAGCTCCTCCCAGGAGAGTTCAACATCCACGTATGACTCCTGAAGTTTACGATGAGCCAGAAGGTTATTCATATCCACCCTCTGGTCCTCCTGAATACTATCGGAGAGTTCAATATAAAGTTGATCATCCACGTTCTTCGGGACCAGAGTACAGAGAACGCGTTGAACATCATCCTGTACCTCGCGGTGCTCCTCATTCTATGTCTCCGCCGCCGATGCGTGAACGAGAAAGAGAACGTGATAGAGAGCGTGATTATTATGAAAAGTATGAGAAAAAACACAAGAAACCATCTAGGGAAGTTATTGTGGAGAGAATTCCAGTTGCTAAACCTTGGCGAGAGGAAGAGCCACCACCAGCAGAGCGTGGACGCGGTGATGAATGGGCCGATCCATGGATGAGGCGTAAATCGCCTAGTGCTGTTCGTCGTAATCCATCTTCTCGTCGACCCAGAAGACAATCATACTCATCTGGATCATCATATTCAAGCACAAGGTAAGATATTTAATTTCAAATTTTGTACATGGCGTTATTCTAGTCACATTTATCATTTTTTTTTCTATTCCATTAAAAATAAATTAATTTTTGATAAGAAAAAAAAAAAGTTGAAGAATAATTAACATATTTCATTAAAAAGTTCAAAAAAATTTTCAAGTACATCTACTGTTTGTAAAGAAAAGCTCGTTGATCAAAAACAGTTTGAAATTTAAAAATTGAGTATCACTTTTGTCACTTCCTTTTATAAATTAAAAATCTATTATTTATCGTGAAGTAGAAATAAAATGCAACTGACTAATGTTTATAGCTCCAGTCGTAGTTCAAGCCGCAGTAGCTATTCCTCTTATGACTCTTTGTCCAGGTCCCGTTCCCCATCTCCCTCAGTCCGATCTAGAACCCATACCAAAGGAAAATATCCTCCATCTTCACCTCCTGCCGCAAATCCCTTACCAACGTCACAATCACGCGGTGCAATGCTGATGAATCCACCTGCGCCATCACCACGTGGTGGTCCTAAAGGTTCTATTTCACCGACTGGTACTCTTCATCGACGTGCTGGACTAAATCCACCAGCACCCAGTCCTTTAACTACAACGCGACATCATGAAAAAAGCAGAGATAAAGCTGCACTTGCTGCTGCCGCTGTTGCTAAAGTTATCAAAAGTCGTTCACGATCAAGGTTAATATTTATTACATTATTTCATTATATGATATTATTTTATTAAGTATTAAAAATTTTTGAATGTCTAACAAAGGTCTTCACACAGTAGTTCCGGATCAGAGAGCAGTGGAAGTAGCAGTGATTCAAGTGAATCAAGTTACTCATCAACATCATCAATTGAAGTTAGACGAAGAAAGGCTATTTCACCTCAAATTCGTAAAGAATCATTAAAAAATAACGAATCCATCAAAATACCTAATTCAAAACCACAACCCGTTAAACTTACTCTTAAACCACAAAATAATTTACCACCGCCGAAAAAAATTGATCGTAGCGCAACAATAGCTGGTAAAAAACGACCACTTGAGTCACCACCTGCATTAGATAATAAAGCAAGTGCTGCTGCAGCAGCCGCCAAAGCTGCAAAAAAAGCTAGTTCACGTCGTGAAGAATTACTCAAACAACTAAAGGCTGTTGAAGATGCGATTGCACGTAAACGATCTAAAGTTTGAAAATAATTTTGTTTTCTTTTTTTTTTTTTTTTTCCGACATTATATGTGTAACTCTGGCGATATTGCAGCAATTTTGTGGTTGCATTTCTTCGTTATTAAGATTATATAAGTAACAAAAAAAAAAAAATTAATCATTTACATAATTCTACTGATCATTCAATTAAACAATTATAACAGTAAAATACAAAAATAATAATCATAAAAAAGAATTATTTGTACACTTGGAGCAATTTTTTGTTTGCTTTTACGTGCTCTGTATTATTAAAATTATTAATCACAAATATTTTATATAAATATACATATAAAAACAATAGATTAGAAAATTAAATAATTTCAAACTGGAATGGATTAATTATCGAAGAAATTGTAAAAAATTATTTTTTTTTTCACTATTTTAAAACTAAATTTAGTCTATAGCTCATACAACCGTATTTTATTTTAAAAGTTTGTTCCGTAATTAAAATTTTTAAATAATTAGTTAATAAGTTAGTAAACAATTTTAATACTGTCTATGTGAAATGAACATAGTAAAAGTTCATTATGATAATGAAAAAATAGCTTTATAGATATGGTTTTTTGTTTATAAAATAAATTAAATTGAAATGGCAGTAGCACGTACTGCAGCACTTAAAAGCGGATTCGGATCAGGTTCTTCAGTCAATATTGTCACTTTAGTCCATTCACGACGTTTATTACTCTGTCTCAGAGCGTCAATAACAGCTTGAATATACAGACCATCTTCAAAAGTAGCAGCTTGAGATACTGGTTCTTTAATCCATCCTCTTTTATCTTCTACTGGTTGAAAAGCTTCACGTAGAGCTTCAATCATTTTTTTAAGTCCTTTAATATACGGCCGTGGTATTGAATCTGATACATTTGGATAACAATTTTGTAAACATTCTATATCACGATAAAGTATTTCTTCTTGGCCATTACGACAACCATAAAGGTCACCACCTCGTACAAGTAAATGACCATTTACTCCACATATTAAAACCTCTTGTGTTAATTGACCCTGAAGATGATTGCTCAGTGTTGCTGTTACTAATGTACCACCTGTTAATTCGATCTGAAAAGAACAAAAATCCGGCGAAGTAACACGACGTATACCGTTAATATTACTCGTAGTTTGTGTGAAAGTCTTAACAACAGCATGAACTCGTGATGCTTTTTGATTTAATAAATGAAATATCAAGTCTATGACATGACTACCAACAAGTGCTAGGATACCACCACCCATTGTATCATCGCAAAGCCAGTCATATGCTGTAATAAAACGTACAATAAAATTATTTTTTGATTAATTGAATAAATAACTAAATAAAAAATTTTTAATTATTGTATTTATTTATTTATTTAATAATTTACCATTGCGTAGCAGACTGCCCATTTGAACTCTAATGTCAATAACTGTGACAGGACCACCTAGATAGCCATCATCCAGGGCATCCTTCATTTTTACAAACGCTGGAAGGAACCTAAGACTATGGTTTACTATGCTGATTAATGAAGGGTAATACTGAGCAGCACGAACCATTTTTAATGCCTCACTCTGGCTCAATCCAGCAGGTTTATCACACACTACATGTTTACCAATTCCCAGTGCTTTCACTGCTATCTGTGCATGCAAACTTGGTGAACACATAATAAATATAAGATCTACATCTTTACGAAGTAAAACATCATCAATACGACTAGTATGGAATGGAATGTCAAGATCTTTAGCTACTTGTTCAGCTTCAGCAAGTGTCCGACCCCATACAGCTTCTATTTTAAAACCTTTCTCTCGTAAAAATGGTACTATCATACGAACAATACTTCCTGTACCAAATAAACCAATTCCTGGTAACATTATTAGTTTATTTTATTATTAACTTTTATTTTTTGATCATTTATCACTCAATTTTTTTTTTTTTTTTTTATTACAAAATAAATGGTTAGATTGTGTCAATGAATATATTATTAATAAATTATAAAAGTTTTAGAATACTTTTTCGATGAGATCATTTTTAACTTATATCATTATTAAATATTTCTTTAATCCAATTTTTTTTTTTTTTTTTTTTTTTTTTTTTTAGAATGTCAACAACTTTCAATAATAAATAAAATAAGTATTTATTGTATTTATGTCAAGTCAAATCTGTTTATTTGTTTGATAACTCTTTTATCGACTAGTTCTATATGATGATTATATGTAATATTAGTTGAAACTTTTCACAGCGGCGTTAAATGTAAAAGGACAAAACATTAAACGACGGCTTATCGACTGGTGTTCTTATTGGAAAAAGCTACGTTCTAAGTTTATGCTTAACAATATGTCTTTTTTCGATACCTCAGGCATCGAGCGTGTCACAACGCTGATTTTTTAATATAAATCTTTTTAAAAGTCGTACATCCGACAAAATTTATTTAAAGTAAGATGCATATTCAATTTTTTATTAATTTTTTATATTATGAGACTGTTAATTTTTGTGTGAAAACTAAAATTTTTGCGATTTTATCTTGCGAAAAGTAAATGTGTTTTAACGGGCAACCTACAAATTTTTGTTTGCATACATATTTAAAATAATTTTCATAGTTTATCTTATTTTTAAATAATTATTTTGAATTTTAATGTGTGTCTGGCATTTGTTTAAATTTTACATGTTTCATTAAAATATAATTGTCAGTGGATTGTTAACAAACTAACCTTTTACATCAATTGATATCATGTTGAACTTGCGTCAATAAATATATGTGTTTTACACGTGTTTACCCCAAAAGTTAATAGTCTATTAGTATAAAAGTAATTATAAGACTAAAAATTGTAAACATCCGTATATTTGTCACTCATAAGTAGATAAACAAAATGTTGATACAGTGCAAGAGAATTTAAAAATTTTTGAGTCCAAATTTTTTTAACAATTACTTTTATTGAAAACAAATTCTTGGATGTCTGTAATTTAGTGTTACATATTAAGATCAATTAATTAATTTATATATTTTGCTTTCTAGATGTTGATGCCCAAGAAGAATCGCAATGCAATTTACGAACACCTCTTCAAAGAGGGAGTTATGGTTGCAAAAAAGGATTACCATGCACCTAAACACCCGGAATTAGAGACTATTCCCAATCTTGAAGTCATCAAGGCTATGCAGGTAAACAAATGAAATATTAATATCTAATTAGAAGCAAGCACTGTAAGAATGTTACTCGTTAATCATCTCCATTAATTATGATACTAAAATTAGTAGTAGACAATTTTTTTATTTTTCTTGAAAAATAAACCAGGTCTAAAAAATGACCTTTTAAAAATAATTTTTCAGAAATTTTATTAATAAATTTTTCTTGCTCTAATTTATTTGTTAAAGAAATTTTGAAAATCATCTGATGTCTCTCAATTTCAGTATCATCCTTTAACTATCTATACGGTTCAAAAATCAATTTAAGTAAATAATTTTAATTTAATTTTTTATTTTAAATTTAAATTTAATAATCTAGCCGATAATTACTGTAAAGATTAAATATATATCTTTACCATTAAGTCAAAAATTATTTATAATTAAAATTTTAAATCTAATGTTGATAATTTTTTTCTTTTATTATTACAGTCTTTGAAATCAAGAGGATACGTAAAGGAACAATTCGCATGGAGGCACTTCTACTGGTACCTCACCAATGAAGGTATTGAATTCCTCCGTGGATACCTCCACTTACCCCCTGAAATTGTTCCATCTACATTGAAAAGACAACCTCGTCCTGAGACATCTCGCCCACGTCCCGCTGCTTCAAAGAGCGAGTCCTCAAGACCAGCTGAAGACCGTGCCGGATACAGACGTGGACCAGGTGGTCCTCCAGCTTCTGGTGACAAGAAGGCTGATATTGGTCCTGGTACAGCTGATCTTGAGTTCCGTGGTGGATTCGGTCGTGGCAAAGCTCCTCAATAAATAATTTGTAATAAAATTGAAAATAAAATATCTTATTGAAAATTTCGTATTTTTTAATTTAGCTTAATAGTTTGATAAGTTAGTAATTATTAGTCATTAGTTTAATTATTTTTAAATAATTACTATAGTCAAACAACTACTTGGTAATTGTGTTTTGGAGCGCAAGTTTTTCTTCTAAAGTTGGCAGTCAAAATATTTCTATTCACTTCTAGCAGTTGGTAGTCAGCTGTCAACAACAGAAAATGTCGTTTATTTAAATTTAAAGAGCTATTTATTTTATTTATTTGTAAATTGACATTTATTTTTATTTTTATTAATAAGAAAGTAATATTTAATAATGAAACAATCAAATTAAAAATATATTTATCAAAATCATTAAATAGAAATGTACATAAAACAACTTCTTATAAAATTTTCTAACCAAAGAAACGTAAGTTTATTTTTATCTTATCTAATGAATCATACATATAATTATGAGAAATAAAAATTATCAATTATCAAAGTATATTTTAACTATAAACTAAATTATATTATTTTTCTTTTAATTTTTTAGATTGAAGTTATAACAAGTATTAGATCCATTATAAATATTTTCGGAGTAACATTATATATATAAATGGTTGGTTCATAGGTGACAAGTGTTGATCAACAATAAAATACAAAAAATATATAAATACGTATTTGTCAAAATGCAGTCGATGGGTGACAGGACTCTAGCTGGTTTTTTGAGTGCAGATTTATCAAGTTTTAGTAATGTACAATCGAAAAAACAATTTAAAAAATCTTTTAGTGACATGACAAATAACTCGACTCACTCAAAAAATAATTCGACCAGCAAAAAAGAAGATGAAACTGACCTAGCGCAATATTTTAAAGACAGTATTATATCATTTCCAAGAAATGTAACAAGTCCAAAAAAATCAAATAGTCCACGAAAACCTGGTACTCCGAAAAAGTTAAACAGTCCAAGAAAGCCTAGAAGCCCGAAGAAAAATAATACGCAAAAGCCAGCTCTTGATATAATTATCGAAACCGTAAAACCAAATCGTGTTAAAGAAAATAATAACTCGGAAATTTTACACTCAACAGGTTCAAAATTTTTTACCGAAACTGAAACTCCAGATGGATTGGAAGAAAAAAATGAACCAGATTGTCTAAATGTGAGAGAAGATTTAATTGAACCAGAACCTTTAAAAGATCAAGATGATTCGGATACTGATGACATATTTAACATGAGTTTGGAACTTACAAGATCAAGAGGAGTTGGTAACTCGAGAAGCCAAAAAATGTTCCGTAAAGCTAATCAATTAATTTTAAATGATAATGAAAAACCAAAGAATGACGTTCAAGTCTCACTTTTACAACGGTTAAGTAATCAATTAAGTCAAGATCATATAGATGCAAAAATAAGCCCGTCAAGCAGTCAAGTATCAGTTAGAAGTAATGATAATAGTGATATAAAATCTTTGATAAAATCACCGTCAATTATTTCGAGCCAAGATCGTTTGAAATTAGTTTACTGGGGTTTACCATCAACTATTTTACGACAATATGAATCTCGTGGAGTAGTAAGTATGTTCCCTTGGCAACTCGAATGTCTAAGTAATTCTGATACTATAGAAAGATACAAGAATCTTGTTTATTCAGCACCAACGTCAGCCGGAAAAACTTTAGTATCAGAAATATTGTTGATAAAAAATATTTTTGAACGTCGTAAAAAAGTTATTTTTGTTCTACCTTTTGTTTCAGTGGTACGAGAAAAAATGTACTACTTTCAAGAACTTTTATCAGAAACTAGTATTAAAGTTCAAGGTTTTATGGGAGGTGTCCATCCACATGGAGGTTTTGCTGCAACTGATTTAGCAATTGCGACTATTGAAAAAGCCAATTCTTTGATAAATCAGCTTATGGAAGAAAAAAAATTAGAAACTCTTGGTGCAGTTGTAATTGATGAGTTACATCTACTTGGTGATCCTCACCGAGGTTATTTATTGGAGTTATTATTGACCAAGTTAAAATATATGATCTTAAAAGAAGAGCATGTTCAGATCCAACTGATAGGAATGTCTGCAACACTTCCAAATCTTAGTTTGTTAGCAAACTGGCTGGACGCTGAGCTTTATAACACCGATTACCGACCAGTGCCACTGAAAGAACTTTGTAAAGTCGGTACTAAAATTTATGACAATCAATTGAATATTTTAAGAGAATTAAATCCATATTCAGAACTTCCTAATGATCCAGATAATATTATACAATTATGTTTAGAAACTGTTTTAGATAGCCACAGTATATTGATTTTTTGTCCATCAAAAAACTGGTGTGAAAGTTTAGCAAATCAAATTGCCGCTGCATTTTACAAAGTAGGAAGTGAGAAATCCGAATTAGCTGGTAATTTACGTGAACAATTAAGTAGAGATGCAATTATAGAGATACTTGAACAACTTAAACGTACTCCAGTTGGTTTGGATAAAGTTTTGAAACATACAGTGTCATATGGAGTAGCATTTCATCATGCAGGGTTGACGATGGACGAACGTGATGTGATTGAAGGTGCTTTTCGTACAGGAGCTCTGCGAGTCCTGACAGCAACGTCTACATTAAGCAGCGGAGTTAATTTACCAGCAAGAAGAGTAATTATTCGTACTCCGATGTTTCACGGTAAAGTTATTGATACTCTGACTTATAAACAAATGATCGGTAGAGCTGGACGAATGGGTAAAGACACTGCCGGTGAAAGTATTTTAGTTTGTAAACCAATTGAACGGAATACGGTGTCAAATCTTCTAAAATCTGACTTAAAACCTATTGAATCATGTTTAGAAGGCTCTAGATTATTAGTTCGTGCTCTACTTGAAGCAGTGGCCAGTGAAGTTGCCTATACAATTACTGACATTGAAGCCTACATGGGTTGTACACTTTTAAAATTTACAAATGATACGAGTCTAGTGGAAGAAATGACCAAAGAAGCTATTGATTTTTTAGTTAGTAATGAATTATTACTGATACAACAATCTGATGGAGTACGTAGATGGGTGGCTACTCCACTGGGAAAAGCTTGCTTAGCAGCTTCAGTACCACCAACAGAAGGATTATTTTTATTTGAAGAACTTCAAAAAGCTCGAAGATGTTTTGTACTGGATACAGAACTCCATGTGATTTATCTAGTGACCCCATTTAATTCATCTAATCTAATCGGCCAAATAGATTGGTATACGTATCTAGAATTATGGAAAAATATTTCAGAGAGTGAGAGACGTGTTGGACAGCTTGTTGGAGTAAGTGAAGCCTATTTATTGTCAGCTGTAAAATGTCAACCGAAACAAACCAAGACATTGGACATTCACAAACGTTTTTTCACAGCTTTGGCACTTCATGATCTTGTCAGAGAAGTGCCTTTACATGTTGTTTGCAGAAAGTACGATTGTGTCCGAGGTGTTATTCAAAATCTTCAACAGTCATCTTCAACTTTTGCAGGAATGGTCTCGCAGTTTTGTAAAAAGCTCGGGTGGAATTGTATTGAATTGTTGGTCTCACAATTTCAAACACGTCTACAGTTTGGAGTTTGTCGAGAATTATTGGATCTTTTGCGACTACCAATGTTAAATGGATTGAGAGCAAGAAGTCTTTTTAAAGAAGGTATTACTACAGTAGCAGAGCTTGCTAGTGCTGATGCAATGGATGTTGAGCGTGCATTGTACAAAGCGTTACCATTTGAGAGCGAGAAAGAACAATGTGGCGAGCATGAAACTGAAGCTGCAAGAAGAAGGGAAATGAGAACTGTTTTCGTCACTGGTAAAGATGGACTTACGCCATGTCAAGCTGCTATTATGCTGGTTAAGGAAGCCAGAGCTTTGGTAGAGGCTGAATTAGGATTAGAACAAGTAGAGTGGAATAAAAAGGATCGGTCGAGAAGAGCAACTGGATCTGATTTATCAAAAACATTATTAGAAGCATCTCAAGTCAGCAAATTATCAGAGCCTGTCACTTTGTCTCGAGGTAATTCTGAACTCAGTAGTGGCAGCAATGTTTCAGAAAATGCTTTGATACCTTGTGCACAACCCGAAATTCAATCACAAGTAATGAATCCAAATATTGCTCAGGAGGAAGATCAAGAAAATAGTATTGAAGACGACTTTGTGTTACAAATTAACACTCCAGATGTTATTGAAGATATAACCGACGATGAAGAAAACAATTTTGATCAACAAATTAGTCAAGAAAAAACACAAGAATCTGTTCCAGAAGATGTTATAGAATCAGTTACAACTCCCAGTTCCTTGGTAACTTCAACTTCAAATCGACGACATTCATATTCACAGAGTCCTAGTTTATTTGGCGATAGTCTAATCTTAGATACACAAGAATGCAATCTTTTAGATCAAAATATTGTCGATTTAGATAATGTTGTGTTTGATGATACAAATTTTTCTGTTGATCAAGCCTCCAAAGGACAAAAAACAGAAGCAAGTACAAGCAAAATCAAATTAAATAAGTCTGAAGAGCTACGGAATGCAGAAGGATCTCAAGTAACTTATAAGTCATTAATATGGAATGAAGATACTTGGAACTCTACGAGAATTTCTTATGATGCTAATAAACGTCTGCAAAATCAATTAGATTTGTCAAAAACCTGTAGAGAATCAGCGGTACAAATTTTGAGACAAAAAAAATCAAGAGACTGCAATGAAAATCGTACTCCGAAGAGGAAACGGTCTACTGATTTAGATAAATTACATATAGCTGCTAAACGAAAGTACAATTCTCCTACTGCTGAAAAATCACCGATAGCTAGTTTAATTACTTATGAAACTAACCGAAGACGATCAACGGGTTCAAATAAATCTGAAGATGACATTATTAGTCCTTCACAAACTAAGGAGTCTTTTGGGATGAATAAAAAAAATCACTCAAAAATAAAAATAATGTCCTTGAGAAATCGTACTCAAAAAAATATTCAGGTAATTGAAACTTCTAATATTAATTTGCGATCAAAAAACCAAGCTGATATAAATTTAATACCGACTACATCTAAATCTAATCAAATTCAAGCAGAAGTTCAAGTTCATAATGCGGCTGATTCTGAGGATGATGACATGTTTTTGTGCGATGATTCACCTTGCGTTGCTCCAATTGTAAAGAAAAATATTCCAACAGAAACTACTTACTTAGTTGCTGAAAAATCAATTCCATCTTCAGTGCTAAAAAGCAAAAGTGAAAAAAATTTTGATAAAAGATCGCTGTTAAAAGAATTATCAATTGTAAATATATCTGATAAGGTAAAATTTAGTGAATTTAAAAGTGAAATTGATAACAAGGAAGAAATCGCGCTGGCGCTAGCATGTGAAATATTTTCCCATAATAATGTGGGTATTGGAACTAAAATAATAAATTATCAAGCTTATCAAGATTCTAAAAAAAGAATAGAATATACTGATGGAGTTAGTGACAATAGAAAACTTTGTGGAGTAGCAATTACTTGGGGTGGGCATATTTACTATCTTCCTTTTGAAAATGTTCGTGAAACTAATTGTATATCAGTGAAAGAACGTATGTCATTGTTATCAAAAATATTATCAACAAGTAAATTAACTGTAAAATGCTTCAATCTCAAAGAATCTTACAAAATGCTGTACAAATGCTGTGGAGTAACACCTTCATGTAAATTTATTGATATAATTACCTCAAATTGGTTGTTAAATTCTCACATCACTTATAATAATTTTGAGGAATTAGCTAAAGAACATTTACCTGAAAGTAAAATCCATTTAAATAACATCAAGCGTACTCCAAATAATACTGGACCGGGGCTGAATGTCAGAAGCGAAGTACCAAGTAAAATAAGAGCTGGTACTGAGGCTTTGCTGAGCTGGTTTCTTTTAGATGGTTTTCAAGACAAATTGATAACGCAAGACCCTGTTTTACTAAATACCTTCAAGGAAATAGAGATGGGAACAATACAACTGCTGGCTCGTATGGAATTAACAGGAATGGGAATAAATCATCAGTCTCTAGAAGGATTATCAAAAGCTATTATTGATGAAATGTCACAGCTTCAAGGTCAAATCTATCGATCAATTGGAAAAAGTTTTAATTTTTTATCCTCTCGAGTTGTTTCAGAAGCTCTTGGCTTGAATAAAGGCAAAAAAGCTTGTGCTAATAAAGCAGTCCTCGAGCAATGCAATCATCCAGTAGCTAAGATGATTATTTATTGGCGAAAGTTAAATACCATTCATGTAAGAAATATTTGTCCTTTGCTACAACATGCCGAAGGATCCAACAGGATACATGGAAACTGTTACACCACAACAGAGACAGGCCGAATTTCTATGCATGAACCGAATCTTCAAAATGTTCCTCGTGACTTCAATGCACCTGATAACAGTAAACTTTTCAGTATCCGTACTGCTTTTATTCCAGCGTTGGGAAACATTTTGCTGTCTAGTGATTACTGTCAATTGGAATTACGAATATTGGCACATTTTTCCCAGGAGCCAAAACTCTGTAGCGTCTTGAAGAAGCCCGGAGATGTATTTAAGAATATTGCAGCACGTTGGTACAATACAACTGAATCAAGAGTTGATGATACAATGAGGCAGAGAGCTAAACAATTGTGCTACGGAATGATTTATGGAATGGGAATAAAAACACTAGCTGAAACGCTTCAAGTAAACGAGACCGAAGCTCGAGAATTCTTAGAGACTTTTATGGGTGCTTATCCTGGAATTAAAAAATGGCTAGTTGAAGCTCTTGAAGAAGCTAAGAAACAAGGATACGTTACGACACTACTGAAACGCCGAAGATTATTGCCAGATTTGAACAACGAGTCATCAGCGCTGAGAGCTAAAGCTGAGAGACAAGCTATTAATACGAAAATTCAGGGTTCTGCAGCGGATATTGCCAAAAAAGCGATGATTCTTATTGATGAAAGGTTAAAAAAAGAATTTCCTGATATGTTGATGGTTTTTTCTGGAACAGATGCTAAGAGAAAACTCAGACGTAGTAGAGACACTTCACCAAGAGGCGCTTATTTAGTTCTTCAACTTCACGATGAGTTAATTTATGAAGTTAATGCGGGCGATCTTGAAAAAGTAACGATAATTATCAAAGAGTCTATGGAGCATGCTTGTTCATTATCTGTACCCTTGCCCGTTAAAGTTAAAGTTGGATCTGCTTGGGGTGAATTGAAAGAATACGAGTTTGAAACTTGTTAATTATTACTCACATATTTTTTTTAAATTTGTATTTTAATGAACTTGTACATATTAAATCGTGTATTGTTAATTACTGTCGTTGTTTCTTTTTTTTTGTTGTAAGTATTTTTTTCTGTGATTTAAAATCAATTTTATACATATTGATATTTTCAACAATTAATCAAAATTTAAATCATGATAATATAAATTTATAGATAATATTATAAGATTTTTTTCATGTACCTTTGTTGTTTTAATTATTTATGTAAATAAAATAACTTGTAAAAATTATTTTTTGTTTTTGCGTTATTATGATTTTTATTAATTTTCCATACAATTACACTGAAAAAAAAAAAAAAAAATTAACTTGATTTAAGAAAAAAATTCTTGAACCAAGAAAATAATTTTAGAGAGTTTTATTGTCTTGAATCAAGACGAAAAATTCTTGAATTAAGTAAAATTTACTTAAACCAATATTATTTACTTGATTCAAGTAATAATTTTTAATTTTTTTTTTTTTTTTTTTGTGTAATATTATTTTATGCTATGTATTTTTTATTACATCATTAGTTAAAAATAAAATTAATTTGGTATTGAAAAATTTTATACCTTATTATCATCTGGAAGATTGCGTTGTCATCATTATCTTCATCAATTTCGTAGTTAAGTTATTATTTAAAACCTATAATTAAAATTAAAACAATAGAATAGAATGACAACTGTTTACAAAAAATTCATTTTATTTTATAAAATTATTATACATAATTATCTTTTTAAGAAAAATAAATAATAACACAATCATAAAGATTCGCATGGCGGCGCCAGAGATTGGTGAAGTTTAGTGACCGCAGTCTGAACGATTTGTTGGAAAGTTTCATCCTCGGGACATGAAACATTAAGGTTTCCAAGATCTATATGAGCTTTCTTACTGTTAACAGTGACGTACAATTTTTCCCCGCGGAAAATTTTAGGTACCGAATCTTCACCAAACATTTCTTGCAACATTTCTATTAGACACTCTTTGAAATGCATGCGATCCATTTTGGTTGGCGCAGATAGTGTTTTAGGTGGTGCATCAATCATTTCAGATTGAAGAAGTGCTGTGAGGACAGAGTCAGCATACATATCATTAACAGGACTAGCAATCCATTCCATCGTTACTATTTTACCTTCAACAATAACTTCTACACATTTGAATACTCGCATTTTCTTATCATCAATAATATCTATATTTCCAGCTATCTGAGTAAGAAGATGCCTAAGAACAGGTAATGAAGCGCTGAAATAAATACTTTGCCGTTGAATAACTTGACTCATACTCATATCCGTGTACTTTGAAAGATCTGATGGTGCCAATAGATGATAGTTGAAATTCCTCTTTACTAAAATACCTGATAAAATTTCCTTTGGTTTTGGAGTATCCATAGCAAGAGTTCCCATAACTTTAGCCGTCTTCTCACCACGGAAATTAAGTTCCACAGCTACTGTATTGCGTGGATTGTGTATTTCCATTGAAGTAGTAGGATCATCCTCATATTCACGTTGCAAAGCTGATTTAAGACGACTCATTTCATTTTGTTCACCGTGTACCAATATTACATGAGGTGGTTTTAAATGTCTAATAAATTCAGATGTTTGTTTATAATCAGTGTGAGCTGAAAATGAAATATAATCTACAGACATTTTTAGTGGCAACTTTTGTCCACTCATTGTTGTTATCTCCTCGGGTTCTGACAGTATTGTTTTGGCTAATGTACCCTCGACACAGTACCCGGCAATGATAACTCCATTTTTAGGATCTGTACACCAAGACTCAAACAGCTCGCGTGATAAACCGCTTTGCATCATACCCGGCGATGCCATGACTACACAAGGTCCAATGTCATCAAAATGATCAATTCCTTTAAGATTGGAAATATGTTTGAATACAAATGGATTATTGATAGCTATTTGGCGACGAATTTTGTCATTCATGGCATTTATATAAGTTTGATAGACTGCCATACATTTTTTGGCAAGTGATGATGCGTAGTAAATAGGTATTTCATGTAGCTCTGTATGTTGACTCCAGTACTCGTCTAAAATTAATAACAATTCTTGAGCTCGCCCGAGAGCAAATACAGGAATCAGACATCTACCACCTCGATTAACAATTTCATGAACTAAATTAGTAAATCTGCTTTCACGATCTTCTCGTTTTTCATGTATATGTGTACCGTACGTTGATTCAGTTATCAAAACATCTGGACGAACATTAGGAATCTCAGCAGCCATTAAATGTCGGTCTTCTTGTCGACTGAAATCTCCTGTGTAGAGTGTTTTAACACCCGCTATTTCAATCATAAACATTGCAGCACCCAACACATGACCTGCATTGTAAGCCCAAAATTTAATACCAAACACGTCTTTTTCTTCGTGAAAATTAATCGTTTCTATTTTATCCATACTCGCTTCTAAGTCCGATTCGGTGTACAGCATTTGTTCAGTAGCAATATTGCTTACTTTTATGTAATCTGATAATAACCATCGATAAATAGCTTTTGTGGCGTGTGTCATAAAGCAACGTCCTTTGAAACTGGTTTTCTGTAAGAACCAAGGTAGAGCACCACAGTGATCCAAATGAAAGTGTGATATTAGCAATAAGTCTATTTCATCAGCTTCAACTAAATCAACAAATGGTAGAGCGTCCATTCCTGATAGTCCCGGGTGAATCCCACAGTCGAGCATTATTTTTTTCCCTTTGAATTCCAGCATGATGCACGATCTTCCAACTTCTTGACCAGCCCCCAAAGGTTTTATTGATAGTAAATCACTTTCTTCTGCTGGGACTAGAGTGTCCGCTGCTTTTCGTTTTGATGCCATCTTATAACAATATTTAAAATATTGTTACTAACCTGAAAATAAAATTTTATTATTATCAGCTGATTCGAACAAATAAACTACATCAACTATGAATTAGTAATTTTATGCAGGTGCTAATCTATTAGTTAAGACAATGTGAGTAGAAGATGTAAAAAAATTTAGTTTATTTGCAAAAAAAAAAAATTAAATAATAAAAAATATATTTTTAATTTATCTTAGAGTTGCAAGAATTTTTATGTACATATTATTTAATAAGTTTTTTTTACCTGTTTCTTTTTTTTTTTATCGAAATTGTTTAGTTAATTTTTTTGAACTTGTATAAGTAATTTTTATAAAATTATTAATTATTTTTTACACAATACATACCCTCACGTGTTGTGTTTTGTGGTGTTGTTTTCTGTCTTTTGGAGAGTATATAACAATTTACATACACTATATACCCCCACTATCGACGTATCACTGAACTATAATTACAGCTAACTTCAAGACTACTACCGGCGTTTGTAGTTTGTAATTGTAAACAAATATTTTAACCGTTAACTTGTTAAGAAAAAATTTTATTTATAATTTAATGACATAACTGTAAATACTTTTATCTAAATGAATAAACAGCTCATTAATTAAATTAATAACCATTCAGAAAAATAAAAAATAAAGATTATTTTGTCGTTATAAACATTTTTTATAAAATAATTTAAAGTAGAATGACTTTTTATAGACCTGGAGGTTTATCGGATTATTCTGATGAAGAATTCTCTGATGAGGAAGATTATACTATAAGTAGAAATAACGTACGTAATTAAAATATATTTTTTTCTAAATAAAATTTCAAAACGTGTATTACATTAATTATTTTTTTCAGAATGGTAATTTCAATGGAAGTAATCAAAAAGATGCAGAACTTAATGATTTCCAAGATCAACAATTTAGAGTACTCAATGCTTGTATGACGGGTGACATTGCTATTATTGATGAGTACATAAATGGTAAATAAATTTAATGCAATTTTTAATAAATAAAACAAAATCCCGGAAATTTATTTGTTATATTAAAAAAAAAAAAAATTTCCACTTGTAATACTTTTAAATTTCTAGATGTAAAATTTTTTTCATGATAGTTTGTTTAATAGTTATAAAAATCCAAAAAATTGACAGATGTCTGTCAATTTCAGTATTATTAATCTGTAATTTAATGATAAAACAAAATGTATCCATTATTTATTTTTCAGATGGAAATGATGTTAATGAATTTTTATTCAGTGGATGGAGTCTGCTACTTTATGCTTCTTCGTCAGTACTACCAGAAGTTATAGAGCATTTATTAAAACTTGGAGCTGATGCAAATCTGCACAAAGGTATTTGAATCGTTGAGAGTTATTGACCTATTATCTATAATCAAAAATGTTTTTATTATTTTCAGATGGATACACCCCGCTGATGGCAGTATGTGACTCAACAAAAGGAACCACTGAGCAAACTTTGAAGTGTATTGAAATTTTATTAAATGCAAAAGCTAATCCTGATGCTGTTAGTAAAGATTTGTAAGTTTAAAATTGTTAATATATATATTTATTAAATAATACAAGTTAAATTGTTAAACATATTGTTAACAGACAAACACCATTGATGCTCGCTTGCAAATCCAAAGAACCTGAAGTGATTACATTTCTTCTGAATCATGTTAAAAATATTGAGATGTGTGATAAAGATGGGCGAACGGTAATAATACTAGATTAATTTGTGCATAAAAAAATAATCGACTCTATTATTTAAATTAATTGATTTTCAGGCTGTATTTTATGCAGTTTGTGCCAATAAGCCGGAAGTTTTGAAAATACTGATGAAAGCCAAAGCTTCTGTAGTATTAGTGGACAGACGTAATTTAACACTTAGAGACATTGCTGTTACCAAAAATTACGATGAGGTAATTTTATATTTTGATTTTATTTTTATAAAAAAATTAATTTTTATTTTTAAATAATTTTTTTTTTTTTGTAGATTAAACAGATTTTAGATTTCGAAGATGATGAGATTGATAATTATTGTTCAGTAACAAAGATAGTAGATTGGAAAGATGCAATTACAAATATTACTAATCCAGATCCTGAGTGTGTAGATCCAGATATTGCAAATATTTTATACTCATTAAATTTAGAAAAATACCGGCAGTCTTTCAAAGGAATGAGTGTTAAAAAATTTTTGCAACTAACTGAAAATGATCTTATTGAATTAGGAATGGACATTCAGTATCACAGAAAACAATTTATGAATGGATTATTTAAGTTTCATTCTTCCAAGTGGAAATTTTCGAATACCGTTAGAGTTATTAAAAAATCTTCCGAAGTTTCGTAAGTACACTATCTTTTAAAAATTATTAATTTATTAAATAAATTACTTGGTAATAATTAACTATAAATAATATAATTTAGATTATTCGATGGAGTTATATCTTTAGGAAGTGTTGCTCGACAACTTAATGTCATCGGATCATGTTTTTGTTACATGAGGAATAATTTCTTTGAAGGAACAAATAAAATTATTCTTACAAATAAAAAACTTTGTTTAAAAGAACTCAAGGAGACTGAACTTAAGTTGAGTTTGATTAAAAAAGACTTTGATCAAATATTAGAATTTGTTGAAAAGGTAGGAAATTATTATTTTTTTCTTTAACATTATTTACTCGAATAGCTCAAGATTAGACCTAGCAATCAATGAATATTGTTTATATTATATTTAGTTTGAAAAAAAGAATCGCGGAAATCCACCAGCAGCTTATATTGGAGCAAATGAATTCAAGAATAAAACATCATGGACGATTTTATTTACTGTTTCTATAGTAACTGGTATATTTATCACTAAGACTTTTTTTGTTAAAAAATTGATAAATTAATCATAGTATTCTCTATTCATTATATTTCATTCTATTAGCCAAAAAAAAAAAAAAAAAAAAAGTATTATTACTCCTTAATAATTTATTATCTAAAGATTGATAAAAAATCTCAGGTATAAAAAGTCTTTAAGAACTTGGATAATCATAGTATTTATTTTTTCAATAGCCCTAAGTATGAATTTTGGGATTAAAAAATTTTTATTGTTTTGTTCAGTAGATTTGTAGTTAATCTTTATATGTATCCAATCCAATTGTTCTTTAGCTAATTATTCAACTACTTATAAAAATAAAAAAAAAAAAAATGAAATTTTTAAATATATATATAGCTAAAAATGTATTTCAATCACAGTTATATTAGATCTAATACTTAATAACTATTTTGTAAAATTAATTATAATTCTTCAATAAAATGGTACATAAAATCTATTATTTACAAAAAATTTAATTCATCATTTATTGTCACTTAAGCTTACAAGCTTCATCATTAAAGGAAATAGTGGATGAAACGACGGAAGATTACGTTGTCTTATCGTTAATTCATAGCGTTGTAAAGTCCCGGAACATAATGTTAACCGATCTTTTTCACTTGGATTATTGTCCAACCATTGAGACAACCGACTTATTGACCATCCAGCGCTCTAAAATTTAGATTTAAATATTGAAACATTTAAAAAATCATAACATATTTATGACACAGAAAAAAAATTATTACTTGATGTGGAGATTGTAACTCGGGTGGAGCACCGGAAAAAAGATGAAGAAGAACAAGCGAAGGTGGCACACTACCTTCCCCTTTCATCTCCAATACTTTCTCAACCATTTTTGCCGGTCCTAGTGCAATCAGAGATTTAAGCGCTCTCAATGTACGGTATTGCTGCTGTTCCAACATTCCTAATTGACCTCCTCGACATAGTGGAGCTACGGCAACCTCCATCTGATTATAAAAAAAAATATTTATTCATACTTGAATTTAAAACTCATAAAATTAAATACAAAAGATTCAATTGAGACCTGAGAAAAATCATTGATCAATTTAGCTTTGCCATACTCGCTAAGAGGTCGTATCAAACAAGCATGACGAACAAAAAATTCTATACATCTCGATGCAACAGAATTACAACTGAAATATTAAATTATTAATTATTTTACATTTTTATAAATATTATTTATTAAATGATTGATCAACTCACCATTCTATTACAACCGTTTGATTTTTATAAGGTGCAAGGAACGTACTAACAGTTCGCATGATGAATCCTTGTAGTTCTTTTATGTAAAGTGAACATCCAATTTCACGATTCTGAATACTACTTGGACTGAAGAAGAAAAGTTAAATAAATAAATTAACTGAATAGTTATTATATAAAATCATGATAAACATAAAACATACTCTCGAAATTCCGGATCATCATGCATTGTCAAAATAATGCTTTCGATAGCATCAGTAATAGAAGCTATAAGTGGAGAAAGTATATTTTTTGTCAGTTTATTCGTATCCTCAAGAGCAGTAGCAATAATAGCAGCACCTTCTTGTGGTAAACTACCCGCTAAATTACCGACAACACGGTTCATTTGCATAGCAAGATAATATAATAAATTAGCAAATGTAATATTAGTCAACTGTCCAGATGTAGGTGTGTCGATAACTTGACTAGCTTCACCGCTAGTTATTAAACCTTGCTCACATTTCAAGCAAAATAATCTAATAGATTTTCCCACATTACGTGCAACAACTGTTGAAAGATTTTCATCAACTAATGATACACTTAATTCACTGGTAACAGTTCTTATTAAACTATCAATTTCGTCTTGACTCGGTGCAGCATCACCCGAAAACATAGTATGAACTGGATCCAACAATCGTGAAATAGAACGTGACAAATATGCATTTTCAAATGCCAACAAAATATCTTTACTTATTGTATAGGTGCCAATTAATTGTGATTTTTCTTTTAAACGTTTTCTCAAGTCCAAAAATACACGTAAAAATTTTGGATATTCTCCTTCTAATGCTTGTTTTATAAAAGAAGATGCCTGAGAACGTTCAATAAATATTTTTGCCAATAAATTTATTATTTTATTCCAAAATGATTGGGATAAACCTTCGAATTCTTTAGTAAAATGCTCTAATAATATTCTTTCAAGAAATTCAATTTGTACGCAATGTGTGTACAACGTATCTTGAAGTAAACGATCTAAATTTTCCCAAAGACGTACACGAAGATTTCCAGATGAGCCTGGAGATGGTAATGCTGCTCTACCTGGTCCAGTTCGTTTCCCTAAATCTTGGTTCGTTGGTAATGAAACATCTAAAGCTTCTCGAGCAACTTTTTCTATTTCTGATAATGCTAATTTTTCTGTCTTCTCAATGGCTTTGGACAAAATTCCTAAATTTTCAAATACTTGAAGTGCTGTGCTAACTTTGACATTGTCTGAAGCTTCTAATCCCTGTGACAATGTAATGGTTGCGATTTTTTTAACCGTTAGTTTGTGAGCCTTTACAGCTTGTTGATCATTGGCTATTAAATTTAATCCAACTAAATCATCATCAAACATCAACTGCTCGAGTTCATTGATACTTTTAGCAGCTTTTATTATTTCAGAGCTTTGTGTTGCATTACTTATTTGAGACTCTAATTTCTGTGAATGAAGTAAATGTTGAACTCTGCCAACTTTTCTCAGAAGATTCGATGCCTCATGGAGCCTTTTTAATACTGTTGTTTGCGATTCTAATTTGTTAAATGGCTCAACTATTTTAGCTCTCAATCTTTCAACTGATGACAGTAAACTCTGAAAAATATATAATGTATTAATAAATTATAAATAAAAAAATTAGATACATAAAATCATAAATTACTTGAACGTGAGTTTGCATCAATGAAAGAACACCTTCTATTTTTTCAACCCATGTTACTTGAGATAATAAATCTTCATGATTTGTAAGAACTAATTGATGTAATTCTGCATCTAGTATTTCTAAAGCTAATTTTTAAATATATATTAATATAATTATCAAATAAAATTTTAGCTGTCATCACTTTAGTAAACATAAATATAAAAATATACCTTTGCCAAATTTATTTAATTGTTGCGCAACAGTTAATAATTTTCTAGCATCACTAACTGAATTTTTTGGATCTAAAAATTGCTTCAGAAAATCTAAAATATTAAAAAATATAAAAAAAGTAAGTATTAAATAAACAAACGGAGTTATTTATTTATGTCAAGTAACTTACCATCATTTTCTATGCTTTGAAGATCTACAATTTCACCCATTGTTTTTAGTTAAATATGTGAAATATTGTTTGCAAATTTTCAATTATTTTTATTGATAATTGTTTATCACAAAATTATATAATAAAAATTATGTTTATCAATTCCTTTACGAATCGTGGCAAGTAACCTAACTTTTAAACTACGCATGCGCAATTGATATCAATAGCGCGAAGCATATCATTCCATTTGACACTTACGAACAATAGTACTTGAGTGACTTAAAAACTGATAATTACATTACAGGGCTAAAATGAAGTTAATTATTATTGCTACTACAGGGAATAAAATTGATTCGATTATTTTTTCTTGATTCATTTTTTTAGTTTTAATTTTTAACATAGACATTATAAATCAAATACTTTTATCAACTTAATTCAGGGAGGAGAAAAATTTACACTAAACCTCCATAAAATTCATAAATTTAAAAATTAATGATCTGATTTATTTTTTAAAATAAAAAATAATTTATAAAAACAATTTTTAAAAATTTTCACTTATAATTTTTTTTAATTTCTAGATGTGGAATTTTTTTATAATGGATTTGGAATAAAAATAAAAAAAATTGTCAGGTGTCTGCCGATTTCAGTATCATTGAGCTCCACGTTTACACTATTAATTACATAAATAAAGAGGATAAAATAATTGTTGAAAAAAAAAATGAAACAATTTTTAAAAAGTACCTCAATACATAACGTTTATTAAGGTGTACACATGTTGACTTAAATGTATTATTTTTTTTTTTTTTTTAATTTCCTTAAGATTTTTAAAATTGTAATTATCCTACATTAATTTTTTATTTATTCGCAATAGTATGAATGAATATTTCATACTTTGTATTTTATTATTTTTGCCAAGTGAAACATTCTGTTTTAGTTTCATTGACCCTATTATAAAATAGCATTGATATACATATTTACAGTTTATATGTACAGTTGCTTCAATTCGTTCTATATGAAATAGACATTAATTTCATTATTTTTTACGTTGTCTCTTCATTTATTCATTTATTATGACTAATTATTTTAGTTATTTTTTTTATATCTTTTTACTAAACAAATTGCACGTTTGGACATCGATGTTGGCTTTTTAATTATGAAAATTTACGAGCAATTTATTTATAAAGATTTATTTACGACTTTTTCTTCATAATTATACGATAATTTAAGAATACATCCGACATATTAAATATTACAGACAATCAATTGTATTATTTATTTTTCATACTGCTCTCTTAACAAGTCGACTTTTTTTTCTCTACTCTTATTCTCGCTCGTTTTCTCATAAATAATCACCATCATATTAATTTACAATAGTTATACCAACAATATTTCGAATACTCGCGTGTTTTCTTCAATTAATTCTCCTTAATTATTGTTTTGGTACAGCGTTGAAGAATAATTTGCGTCTAACTATTTAAATAATAACATAAATATTAATAATAATGTGAATGATTTTTCCTGGACTCTTACTATAATTATCCAACTTTTATCATTCACAATTATTTATTCATTTTACTTTTCACAATATTTATTAATTATTATTAAATCATTATTTTGAACACTAAATAACTTAAATATTACAAAAAAAAATAATATTATGTCCAAACATAATAACAATTACAATTATTTATTTTTTTTAATATTATTGAGTTAAATTATCTATATGATCATAGTATGAATTATTTATTTAGTTTTATTTTTATTTGCAGAGAGCAGTACACAGAACCAACATCGATCAGTCTTAATATTGGAATTTACCAATAAAAATCACTTTATGCATTGCAAAATATATAAATATAGAAGAATAACAACTAAAATTATATCGCGATTGTTATCAAGTATATAATTATTATTTATTTTTGTTTTTTTTTTTTCATTTTTTTTTTTTTCATTATTTTACTGTATAAATTAGTGATAAAGTTGTTTATTCTTTCTTTTGTCATCAATAAATTGTGAATGAGCTTACATTTGTGATTCACGGCTTAATAAACATGCATTATCAATTCAATTTGGCCGTCATTGTTATTACATACTTCATTTAAATATTAATATGTGTTAAAACTTGCATTATTCTCATTCAATGTCACTTTGTAAAACAGTAAAAAAAACTCGCAATATCTGACATGTTAAGAATCCTCGCATTAGTAATAATAATAATAATAATAATAATAATAATAATAATGTATTCAATATATTTATAGTATTTATTTAATTTTTTTTTACTATATTATCTAATGATTAATTATTATTAATGCTTTTTATTTATTATTACTTGGCAAATTTATTATTTTAGTTTTCGTTTTTAATTTATTACTTTATGTTATCCCTGTACTCTCAATTCAATTACTCCAAGAGGAAAACAAACCAATTTTCACTTTGCTCCAATTTAACATACATTCTTTTTCTTACTCTCACTTTTAACATTCACTTAATTTTTTATCAATTAATATTACTAGGTATAAATATTATTTAATATCTTAAGTAAATGGTTAGGGTCATGAGTGACTGAATTTGTGAATCACAATATTTAAAGGTCATATACATATTATGAAATTAACGACGTTTGTTTAGACAATTAACGTCAAAATAATAAATTAGAGATTATCACGATAAATATTAGTTACTGAAAGAAAAAAAAAAAAGTACGAAAAAAATCAACAAATTTCAACTAATTAAAATAACATATCGTAATAACAAATAAAAATAATACGATTTCTTAAAACAAACACAGATAATTCTTTAAGAAAAAACATATATTTATAATAACTATTAAGATAAAATTGGATAAAAAAATCCACAATCACAATCACTCGTACTCAATTAAATATAAACCCACTGGGTGTGCATTGTCTACATTAAATTCAGTACACTCTAGACAGATTAGTATTTATCATTATCACACTATCCACGATTATACTCGAAATAAAATTAAAAAAAGGAAAAAAAAAAAAAAAAAAAATTAAAAATGTTGGCAATTCAATTTTCGGTATTTACAGGCTCACGAGCATGATGAATTCTTACATGCTTATTGTGATTAGACTTGGTACTGCTTGATTTGCCGCATATGTGACACGTATATGGTCGTGCACCACTATGAACACGTAAATGCTCTTTAAGATAGTATGATCGGTGGAAAGTTTTATTGCATACATCGCACGTGTATGCTTTATTTTCTTCATGTTCTTTAACATGTCTTAAACAATTGTATTTTCTTATAAATTGAGCGCCACAATAATTACACGTATATGGCCTGACATTTCTGTGAGAATTCATATGTGCCGTGTAGTCACTGTGACGATAAAACGCAGCGCTACACTGATTGCACTTAAAGGGTTTGGTGCTACGTGCTGCATGAGTCCATTTATGTAATTGTAAATTCCACTTGGTACTGAATGCTTTTGAACACACCTGACACTCGTAGGGACGTTCACCATTGTGTACACGCATATGAACTGACAGTGATGAACGTAGATATATGCACTTACATATTGGACACTCGACATTTTCATTTTCCCGTTGAGCATCTGGTACAAAACGACGATTATGAGCACGTCTCATGTGACGTGTTAAACTAGCCATGTGTATAAATCTTTCATTACAATAGGTACACGCTTTAGGTTTCTCATCGTGTGTTTCCTTGTGCCAAGCAAGCTTCTTTTTAGTATGAAATACTTCACCACAGTGACATATATAATCTTTCAACTTACGTTTTATATTTAAATGATGACGATTTTTATGTTGAGTTAAATTTGAGTATCTACGGAATGTTTCATTACAGAGGTTGCATTTAACTGGTGCATTACCTGTATGCCCATTCGTATGTTCATCTAATTTTTGTTTTGTTAAAAATGCTTTATCGCAAATAGTACATGGAAATGGTTTTATACCAAGATGACGTTTCATATGTAATTTGAAATTTTGTTTACGATAGAAATATTTACCACACTGTGAACACTCCAGCGGATGAATTTTTAAATGAGCGTTAAATAAAGCGACTGAGGGAAATTCTTCGTTGCATATTTGACACTTTGAAATATCATGAAGACGTCGTGCAACCTCTGTACCATGAACCCTTCTATTGTGCATCTGTAAACTTCGTTCAGAACTAAAACGTTGAGTACACATAGCACAGGAAATTTCTATACCTTGTGTTAAAGCTAGACTTTCAGATTTTTCATCCCCTTCAACTTTGCTTATGTCTGTTAATTGTTGTGGTGGTTGCATTTGATGTAGCAACGGCTGTTGCTGTTGATAGGCCTGTTGAACATGTAGACCAGGAACAAATATATCCTCAAAAGGATTCATGGGGCCATCGAGAAGTTTTATGTCTTTTGTTTCAGACTGTTCGTTAATACCACTGTTACTGCAACTGTTACTTGGACCAGCTTCTTTGTGTACTGTTGTACTGTGAACACGACGTTCTTTCGGGCAGTCAAAAACCTCTGTACACTGTGAGCACTTGAATGTACGTTGTTTTGTCGGTGTTTTTCTGTCTCGATCAAGAAATAAGCTTGAAGTAAAGTGGGTAGCGAGCGAACGACTGTCTAACAGTGGAACCCCGGCTTCATTATCAGATCCTTCTGACTCTTCCCAGCTTTCACGTGCCATCAAATCGTACGATGTCGACATACGGGAAGACTCTTGACCAACATACAGCTGTAAATATATATATATATATATAGAAAAAAAAAAGTAAATAAATAAACATCAATTGGCATTGTAAATATTATTATTAAAAATTTATAAACCGGTTGATTTTCTCACCTGCCAAGCCGAATGTTCTGTGCAGCCGTTGCTTTCCTGTTCAGACAGCTCTCCCCTTGGTGGCATTGTCTCGTCTGCCCGCATGTTGACACTCTTTACTTCTTCATCGATACCCGTACCACCTTCACTGCTTGCCATTGATTGTTGACTCGTTGCGCTAATTGCTTTCTGTGATGATTCACTTATAAATGTACTAGGAACGAGAATTTGAAGTCCATCAAATTCAAATACATTCATAGGACCTGAATGTGCATCTTCATTGATATTAAGAAGCTCGGTCGTTGGTATGTGATTTACTGTTTTAGTTATTGTTGACTGGAAACTCTTAGATTCAATACTTGTCGTAGGGTCAGTTGCTTGCGACAAACCACAAGTTAAATTTGATTGATGCGTTGTAATTTTATTACTACATATCGTATAATTTTCATTGGTGATTGATTGTTGCGAGTGAATTGCTGGAAATGAGCTAACGTGCTCCGTAATGACCGACTGATGAAAGATGCCATTACTATTATTCTCGGATTTCCTTGCAGTTTCAATGCCGGCACCTTGAGATTCATCACGATTTAATCTTACTGCTGCGTTGTTGTCGACTTGTAAGCAATTAGCTGAATTTTTATGTTGACTTATAACAGAGTCGTTGGTCTCTTCATCATGACTGTCAGCTTCCATTTGACCAAATGACCGGATTGATACAGGGGATGACGGCTTGCTGAGATCTCTGCGTACTCGAAGACCAGAGATACCACTGATAGCGGATAATGGCGTATGAGAACGTACATTATCTAAATCATCATCATTTTGTTTGGCAAATGGTGTATGGGGACTAGCTATTTCTTCAATCTCCATATCCTCTTCATCAAAATTATCACCTACATGTTTAGATTCTTCCTCTTCCTCCTCTTCTTCATCATCATCATCATCATCATCTTCATCCTCTTCTTCATCGTCGTCGTCTTCCTCATCTTCATCTTCATCATCAACATCAACTTGCAATGTAGATGCGTCAAAACCAGCTGGATAAAAATTAAGATTTTCATTAGAACCACATTCAGATCTCGTTGAATAAGAATGTGATATTTTTTTTGACGCTGATACTGGAGACGCAGGCGCTGATAAACTATGTTTATACCGATATGCATAGTCAAAGTCGCACTCGTCAATAATACTTGTGTCAATGCACTTTTCTGTTTCTACGCAAGCTTCGGTGTTATTAATATACTTAATGTCTTCAGGAGTAAGATGATTTTCAGATTCTTCTTCCATTTGTTCTTCATTTTGCTGTGCAGTTTTAATTATTTTTAGGTTAGATTCTTGAATGGGCTCATCATCATCATCATTTGTTTTTTCATGCGTCTCGACAAAACCTGACTCAATCATTGTAATAAGAAGATGTTCCAGATGATCTTCTTCATTTTTCTGACAAGTATCTATAATTATTGGAGTTGGAGCTGAATTAACTTGTAATTCAATAGACTCTGATGACTTCAATTTTTCTGAGCTCAATGATTCCTGAGACTCCAATTTATCTTGATCTTCTGTAAGGTGATTTAATCGCGTATCAGTATTACTATTTTCATTGTCAGCTTGACTATTGTATGTAGATGAAAATCTCTGATGTCGATCTTGATTATGATGTTGTCGTTGTTGTTGTTGTTGTTGCTCATTTCTACATTGAATATCAGCATCAATATCGAGCTCAGGTTCCTCCATATCTGGAAGAATACTCTCGGACTTATCTTCTTCAGAAGCTGGTGATTCACAGACCACTGAGACAGTGTCATTTCTCACAATTTCACTGTTATTTATAACCGGCCTTGGTGAATTACTCTGGGTCTGTTGATCTCGATGATCCAATTGTCTAACAGAAATATTATTATTATCATTATCATTACAATTATTATCATGTCGTATATCTGTTGACTGTTGAGTTGAAGTTTCACAACTCTCCATGTCTGGTAAAATCCTTTCCATATTTGCCTCTGAAATAATCTCTGGAATTATTTGTTTATGTTCATTAGTACTAGTTGAAATAATAACATTTCTATTAGTTTCAGCATTAGCTACAGTAACTACCGGCCTGATACGAGTCGTCGGGAGTGCTGATACCGGTGAAATCATCTGAACAGTCGGTACCTGTTGCTGTTGATACATGCTGTACGGATTGTAAAGCATCTGCATCATCTGATTGGCCTGAGGTGGTGCCATCGCGTACTGTGGAATCATCATAGTACCATTGTTGACAAATTGTTGATAGTTAAAAGAGGCAAATTGCGGTGGCATCATTGCATTGATCGGTGGACACTCAAAGACAGGACCAATAGGAAACGGGGCCTGCGTAGGAATGTGAGCAGCAGCAACAGCTGCTGCTGTTGGTGCTGAAGTTGAGCTTTGGGCATTGACCTGCTGTTGTGGCGGTGACGGCTGAAGGGTTTGCGGTACCTGAGGCACTTGGGTTTGAGGTAACTGAAGAGACGACAAACTTGACGACGAGCCACTGGCTTTTATCAGTGCCTCTATCACTTGTTCCTTTGGATGGGTGTCCAAGTGCCTCTGAAGACTTATACCTTCTCTGAGATATAATGTACACACAGGACATGCGACCGCCCCTCCGATATCTGTCGTAACGCCGAGTTCCATCTTTACTGTTTCTCTTACACTCGCGTTTTCTATTCTATTGAGGCTTTTATCCGTCCTGTAGTTAGGACATGTTTGTCCCACACATTTATATATATATATATATATATATATATATTATATACACACTATACAAGGAAAAAAATTAATAGTAAAAAAATTTTTTCAATAACAAAAAAACTGGTACGTATATGTGATGGAAAAAAAAAAGATATTAAAAAACGAGACAGAGAAAGAGAGAGAGAGAGGAGAGAAAGAGTGTCGTTTTAGTATTGTTGAGTGTCGTCAAAAGATGAATCTCTCAACCGTATTAAATGATTGTCCTTCCTCAACCTCTCTCTCTCACACTTTTCTTCCGTATCAATCTTTCTCACTTTTTTCAAGTACTCGATCTTTCTTTTTTCTCCCTTGTTTGCTCTCGCTCACCAGTCGTGTGATATTTTATTTCTTTCTAACTTATCGGTCGTATGTGTTGTGTATCTCTGTCTTGTTCTTCTCCTCCTCCTCCTCCTCCTTCAGCTGCTCGTTACACTGGTTTATTTGTTAACGTTAACGTATTCCTGGGGTCCTTGTAACATTTTATTTATCTATTTTTTATTTTAAAATATTTTTTTAATAAATTATAGGTGTAGTTAATTAATAATATTAAATAAGTAATTAAAATATTTTTGTGTTTGGGCCCTATCAGGCCTTTACACAAGGCCTTAGACAGCTCGAACGATAGAGCCTCAACACGGTAAGCTGTGCCCCAAAAATATCGACGTCCATGGCCGCCTCCTTCTTCAGCTTCTTCTCTTTGCTCTGGCAAATGCTGAATGGCAATGCAACTGAGTGAGACCAGAAAGGCACACACGACACGGGCACACACTGGCTCCGCTCTCGCGGGGGCCACAAATCGATATCCTGTTAAATCGCCAGCCTCCCCTGTTGTGTGCCACTGGTGGGCTTTATTAAATTATACCTGCGTTCACGTCGTGCCAACCCAACCGTTTGGTACACTCGTCGTTGTAGCTCTCTCTCTCCATACCATATTCCTATACCAATTATAAATCAGATATATATATATATTATATTATATACATATTTATTATTTATTTAACTTATCAAATTCACAACTCACTGTCTGTATCACACAACTATACAGTACTACCCTTACTCACGTCACTTTAAATAGGTTTTATCAAAACGACATGATTTTTTTTTTTTTATTTATTATTCGAGTCCGCTCGCAGGCCCCGAAAACACAACAGATAACACGACGATCCAGACAATACTCCAGCTGGGAATAAGAGCAATATGAGAAACTGCAGCACCAATTCGATATGACGGTAGCGCCGTCGGGAAACTTTTACACTACAGTGATATTGCAAATTAATAAAAAATCATGTTAAATAAAAAAAAAAAAAGTTAATATAACTTGAGATATTTATTCAATAAAATCACTTAAAAGTCAACAATTATAAATAAAATATTATCTTTACGCGTTGATTAACATTTTATTGTGATAACGAATTAATATTATTTTTTTATTGCTCTATTTTCTACTCTCACGTTCTATTTACTCGATTGATAAAGACTAGGAATTGGATTTTAATCTCATCTATTGATGAAAATTGTAAATATTGGCAGTTTCACCGAAAAAAAAGTAGGTAAAACAGGGAGGAGATATATAATGTGAAGGCGGGAATGCGCAAACTTTAAAATTAGCGCATTGGCGCTGCGATAGATGAAACAACAATTATTGGAAAAACAGGCTAAGAGATGGTGTTAGTTAGACAATTGAATAAAAATACTTGTAATACACTATGAAATCACACTAAAGCAACTTTTAAAAAAATAAGACCCGTAATAAAATTATATTATGACAGATAATTTAAGATTAATTTTTTCAACAAATTATAATTACTAGCAGTCTATATTAACTAAAAAATCATTTTATTTATTTAGAAAAATAAATAGAAGAAAAAAATTAATATTTTATTCATGAATTATAAAAAATAGTAAATCTATTAAAAATTTATTGCCACGATATATCATTGATTGAGAGTAAAATGCGAATTATTAATTACAGTGTATACACATCAGTTATCAATGATATGCTTAAAATTTATGATATACAAATTAATTTACGCTATAAATTATATCAAATAGTTGACGTAAAATAATATTTATAGTATTCTAGAATACATTAAGTAATGTAGCAGCTTTTTCTTAACATAAAAAAATTATTCCAAAACTTCTATTTATTATATTTAAAATAAATAATTCAACTTCAATTTATTACACACCAAACTTTTCAGCAAATATATTAAAAACTGAAAAATTTATCAAAGACTTCATTTTTTATTCTAAAACACAAGAAATATCATATTACGTCCGGAATTTTCTCTTTACTTTTTTTATTTTTACTATTTTAATTAAAAATATTCTTGTTATTTCATATATTTCTTTATCTTGAGTTTTTCCCTTTTCTTCTCACACTCCAGACGGCGCCATAAAAATAATCCAAAAGTACTCTTCAGGTTTACTTAAATTTGATATTTTTTAAGTGCCCTTCGAATTTTTTAAAAATGATAATGAGTTTACTAGGCACACAAAAGTAAATCCTGTAATGTAATTTTAATGATACTGTAGACGAGTATTTTCAATCACAGGTCATATACAAAAAGAGATTAGAAATGAAATTACAACGTAGTTGTAAAAACTTTCTAAAAAAAATAAGATTAGATTAAAGTTTAAATAAATAAATTAATATTTTAAGAATAAATTCAATATTTTTAACAAATTAAATTTTAAATTAAAGTAATATTTTATAAAAATAAATAGCAACTAATTTATAGAAATAATTAAAAATATTAAATATTAAAATTAGAAAATTATATCATTTAAAATGTTTTTTTGTGAGGAATAAGTAAAATTATTATTATTATACTTGGACACGTGTAAGTGCTAATACACGTGGTCGAAAATATTTTAAATTTCTGAACGCATGTAAAAATAGAAGGGTTCAAGGCCCACGTTAACGTAGACGATTCCCCCAACAGTTTTCTTGAGAGAAAGGGAAACGGTACCCCGGAAAACTAGGTCCTAATTGGATGGAGCAGTTTTCCCCAACAATTTTCAAGGCGAGCCTTCTAAATTCTATAAGAGGGCTGTTTCGGCGTAAACTCGCTTTCTCGTGTGTAACAAGTCTTAGTGATCGTCACGCATTATTTCAAATCAATTTTTTTGTTTAATTAACAAGTTTTAGTGACAATCACATATAATTCGAATCATTGTTTTTTATTAGAACAACTAACTTTTAATTTAATAAATTTAATAATCAAGATAAATAAGTATCAAATTGTGAAATTCTAACTATCTATTGAAACAAAAATTAAGGTAACAATTTAAATTAACCTAACTCAAATATTCAATTTATTTTTAATTCAAACTACCCTTAAATAGAATAATCTTGTGATTCCGGTCTATTGGTTGTTAACTAGGGCCGAAAATAAAAATAATCTTGTCAAAATACAGTGCGGGCCCGAAGTGTTTTCTCGCTTATAATTTGGCGAAGTTCCTATAAGTAGCAAAGCGTCAACTTCGACATATTATAGCCAGGACACGAATTTTGCTCCACTTTTGACATAACAATTATTTCATACTTCTAAATAAACGCGCACATTTTTTAAACTCTAGAGTAAAATAATCTCATCACGGTCTCTAACGGCGAGTTTTTTAACTCACTGGCTTGATCGTCGTACAGCAAATACATACAGCGAATTTTGCTCTTTATTCTCGGTCAATTTTTTATTATTTTTCATTATTAATTTTATTTCACATAGTAGGTGAGTGAGAGGAAAGAAACAGGAAAGAATATTCCAAGTGCGGTCGTGTGATCAGGTTGTACCAACTGGTCATATGTACTATTGCTTTCATTATTAAGAGTAATGTTTTAATATATATATATATTTTTAATAAATATTATTGTCATTTGCTAGAATATGCAGTGTAAGGGCAAGGTAACTGTTGTCCTTGGAGCACAATGGGGTGACGAAGGAAAGGGGAAAGTTGTTGATATGCTTGCTGCTGACGCTGAAATAGTATGCCGGTGTCAGGTAATTTTATTCATAACATTACTTAACTACTATCATTTACATAAATTAATTTAATATTTATTTAAATAATTGATTATTATTATTATTATTATTATTATTATTTTTATTATTATTATTATGAGCAATTACAATAGAACAATTATTCTGGAGTTTGTCAAGGTCTCGTTAATTTATCATTTGGCTTCCTCTATTGTGTAGCGCGTGACTTGGTAAACTATTAGTTTCAACGTAGTATTAAGTCACATGCAATCTGTGTATTTATTTCGTTTTTATTACCCATTAAAATTACTCTATATATGTATGTTGATGACTATTATTTATATTTTTATTGTTTAGCTGAAAATAACATTGATAAAATAATTTTTAGCATTCTACACCAGTAGATGGTGTGATTAATTTTTAGAACTTGATCTTGTTGTAGATGAGCTAGAAAATTTAAACGTCTACGACTGTTGAAATAAGACCTTGGCAGTAATCGAGGTTGATATTTTTAGCATTTATCTTTCCACCTTGAAAATTTTATATTTTTTTTTTTCCTCAGCTATCAATTTTAAGCGTTCCATTACATTTAATTTCCTGATAACTCTAATTTTATCGTAAAATTTTTATGTAATGTATTATAAATTTTATAATTAGTTATATTTTTTCTTGTTGCAACTGTACAAATGGTAGATTAATAACATTAATACTATTTAAGTAGTATTTTTTTTCTTAGCTTATCATCTGTCTTGTTATGACTCGTGACAAATTAATCGATAAATTAACGCATTTTATAATTTGTCATCTCAATTGACAATTTATTTTTTTTTTTCTCTTAAATTTATTGCAAGATAGTGTTGTTATTTTGTATGACGAAATGCAAGACAACTTTAAAGTTGTATTTAATAGCTTATTTCAAAATCTTTTATAATATTAATAGATTTTATATTTATGTCAGCTATTGTGAGGAATTTTTTTGTAGTATTTTAGGTTTACTTATCATACTTATCGTGCAAGATTATTTTTTTCACGATTATACTTTATCATACATTAATGTCTGATAAAATTTTATGTTCAAGTCTGACTAAAGTCTACATGTATTTAATTTATATAAACGACAATTATTAATTTTTTCAATCGATAATAATACCAAATATTATTTCAGGGTGGAAATAATGCAGGTCACACAGTAGTTGTGAATGGTGGTCAATTCTTTTTCCATCTACTACCTAGTGGAATTATCAATCCCAAATGCAAATCCATTTTAGGTAAAAATTCGTTTTATTTCTGAGTCAATTAACTCATTTTTATTATCACATAATCTTAAACGTATTTGCATCAAATAAGTTACAATTACTCGTTTTCTTTACTGAGATATGCGCTAGTCAATATTTATTTACTCATTTATTTATGTATATTTTTATTTATTAATCACATAAAAAATTAAACTTTCCGTTTTTGATAATTTAATAAATTCTGAATAATCTTATTTTTACTTGTTAAAATTTATCTAAACATTATATTAATGAATAGTTGTATGACCTTTATAGTTCATAATTTATATGACAAGTTAACGTCCTTGCTTATTACTAGATTTAATAATGTCATGTTTAATGTCAATTACCTAAATTGCTTATCATCATAAAATGATAATAAAATAGTTTCTCTTGAATCAATATATTTAATCGATTTAATATTAAAAAACAAAGTCAGCAAAAGTTAAACCGACTAAGATTTTATTTATTAGACTCATAACAGAACAACTATCGAACATTTATTGTCAATAGTTTTTAAAATAAAAGTTTTGAACTGTATGTAGGTAATGGTGTTGTGATCCATATACCCGGCTTGTTCGAAGAATTGGAGCAAAATGAAGCTAAAGGTCTTAAAGACTGGAAAAATCGACTTATTATATCCGATCGAGCCCATATTGTCTTCGATTTTCATCAACAAGTTGATGGTATGCAAGAATTGGAAAAAGGATCACAGTCATTGGGAACGACAAAAAAAGGAATTGGTCCAACTTACTCGAGCAAAGCTACGAGAAATGGTCTACGAATTGGTGACTTGATGGGCGACTTTGATAAGTTTTCCGAGAAATTCAAAACTCTGGTTGCAACGTATCAAAGAATGTTCCCATCGTTGCATGTGGATGTAGAATCTGAGTTGGAGCGCTATAAAGGGTATGTTCAATTACATGAATTATACAATTTTTTTTTTTTTTTTTTTTTTTTTTTAACAATTTTGTCATAATTTATTGACGTTTTATCCACGTGATAAATTATAATTTTTACTTAATTTGAATGGCATTTCATTGCGACTTTATAATTTAATTGATTCAGTAATTTTATAAATATTTATGTGTTTTAATTTCAGATATGCTGAACGAATAAGGCCGCTTGTGAAAGAAACAGTTCATTATTTACATACTGCACTTAAAAATGGTCAAAATGTTTTGGTAGAAGGAGCTAATGCTGCAATGTTAGATATTGACTTTGGCACTTACCCATATGTTACAAGTTCCAATTGTAGTATTGGTGGGGTTTGTACTGGTCTTGGTTTACCACCATCAACCATTGAACAAGTTATTGGTGTTATTAAAGCATACACCACAAGAGTTGGTGATGGTCCTTTCCCAACAGAGTTAACGGACTCTACAGGTGAATTATTGCAATCACGTGGTCATGAAGTAGGTGTTACGACAAACCGTAAAAGACGTTGCGGTTGGCTCGATTTGGCACTTTTGAAATTCACCAACATGGTCAATGGGTTAGTATATTGATAATTGTGCAAAAATAATATAATGATTACTTAAATTCTCAATCTTAATGGATAATTGTTATTTCTCAATTACTAAATAGTTTTTTTTTTTTTTGTTCAGGTACACATGTGTTTGCATAACAAAGTTAGATATACTTGACACATTGCCAGAGCTAAAAGTATGCATTGGTTATCGATACAATGGAAAAGAAATCGATTATTTTCCAAGCACTGCTTCTGAATTAGCCAAAGTTGAACCTATTTATGAAACACTTGAAGGCTGGAACTCAAAAACTGAAGGAGTACGTTCGATAGATGAATTACCTCCTAATGCACGGAAATATGTTCAATTAATCGAAGACAAGTTGAACGTTAGAGGTAACTATAGAATTTATTTATTTTATAAAAAATATAAATAATTATAATCTTTACATTGTATTTATTAATTTTAATAATACTAATAATATTTAAATTTATTTTATTTTCAGTCGGGTGGGTTGGTGTTGGTGCAGGCCGTGAAAGTGTTATCAAAGTACCCACTCTCTGACAATTTAAAATTAATGAAAAATTTTTTCAACGCCATCATTTTTAGTGTATCATTAATTACAATAATTATAAAAACAACAATGTTGATGATGATAAATGTATTCAAAATACCAATTAGAAAAAAGCCAATGTACGCACAAAGTCATTTTAAAATTAGGCTAATTAATTGAGAGCCATCTCAAATTATTGTTATCTATCAATTTTAATTATTAATTAAAAACTTATTTCTGTAACTGTCTTATATTGCCTGGGTAGCATATAAAAATTAAAATAATAATTAACTTTCCATATGAAAATAAAACGTATTTAAATATTTTAAATTAAGCTATTGGTTATTTGGGTTTCTCTTCTATCTCGCGCTCGACGATTTTGAAACCAAATTTTAATCTGTAACATCACATAATATAAGTAACAAGCATTAAATAAGATATTTATTTTATTTATATTATTATTATTATTATTATTATTATTAATAATTAAGTCAACACTTACTCGATTGTGAGGTAAACGTAAAATTGTTGACAATTGTACAACATCTTTGCGCGATAGATAAGCACTTTTTTTATATTTTTCTTCAAGTGTTTGCAATTGAAAAGAGGTGAATGGAATCCTTGGATGAGTTGCGGGTTTTCTTTTGCATATTTTGCCTGCTAATGATTTTCTCGGTAACTTTGGTGGCCGATAACGTGTACACTGAAGCCAAGAAAGATTATTATTCGGCAATAATTTATTATTATCATCATCACGAGGTAATTCACACTTGATATTATTAGGAGTTTTTATTGATTCACTATCATTCGTTGTTGATGAAGATGATGGTGCACAATGAGTTTCACCGATAAAAAATCCAAATTGCGTTCTTGATAAGTTATCATTGTCAACTGTACTTGTATTAAAAATTGATTGATTAGATTCGTGACAATGTCTTGTATCATTATAACTTTCTGGAATTTTTACACGGTCTTTTGCCAATTTATTCATAATTAAATGTAAATTTGTTGATTGATTGGTCTTATTTGAACTTCGAGATAGTATCCGAGCTATACTAAAATCGCTGGACTTTCTGTTAGGTCTATGTGATCCAGACATTTTGTTGGCGATAAACTAAAAATTTAAGTTAGTTTACCCCTGATTTATATGGAGTCCCAGATGAAGAGATTCAAAAAAGAAGGGGATGAAGTACCAAAAGCCGGGCGCCTATTAGCTCTTGTTGCTAAACAGTATCTATTTCGCGATGAATCTGAATTAAACGCATAGTTGCACATGATGACTATCACATTGCACAGTTTGTGGGGTGATATCGGGCATCATTTTGTTGGTAGCCCCCATACCTGCTCATTGTTGTGTATGCTCTTATACCAGTGTATTATCTCTATTGGGGTATCTACCCCAGGAGCCACCAATAATAACAATGTAATTGATACCACTGGCGGTTTCTTGGGATGTGATCCGCTACTGTTATTGCACACATCTCAATAGACCAGATGTCTCAGTGCAAGAGAGCTTGCATAATTCGAAAGCCACAGGGGTCATCTAATCCGTTAATATATCTAGTATAAACATACAAGCTGCTTTACTTTGTTCCTTTTTTTTAAGCTTATTATTATTTCATTTATTTTTTTTTAACGTCTCTTGAGTATTATATTATTACATGCATATATTTGATATTTATGAATGGGTAATTAATATAAGACAAATTATTTTATTTATCTTTATTACATATTTATATATTTATTACATAATTATCTTTATAGAATTTACATTTAATTAATCCATTTTTTATAACTTCAAATATTTATTTAATTATTTAGAATAGAATAATTTTGAGTTCTTTAATTATTTGAAAATAAAAAAATACATATATTTGATATTAAATAAAATTTTTACTAATTTCACTGAAATTAGCAGACATCTGACAATTTTTTGAATTTTTATAACCAATTAATTATCACAAAAAAAAAAAAATAATAATTAAAAAAATGTGGAATTTTTTTGCTAAATTTTTTTCATTATAATTTAATTGTTATAAAAATCAAAAAAATTGTTAGATGCGTCTATTAATTAAATTCAGTATGATTTTTTATTAGTATATTTTAAAACAGTCAACAAATATTTATAATTTTTAAGTGTTAGAGAAAAAAATTGAATTGAAAGATTTTAGGGGGATTGTTTTCAAATATTCTCTTTTTTTTTTTATCTGATATCTAGGTAGGCCAGAAGAATTTCAAGAGCAAAAGAGAAACTGGGAGAAACTGTGGGTTATACGACAATGTCAAAGTAACGGTAAATATAGAAGTTTGTGAAAACAGAAAAAAAAAAAAAAAGTCAAGCTTGACGAGTTTTACTGAACGGTTTTCTTCTTTTTTGGTAATATATATTATTAAAGAATATCAATTATTTACGATTTACAATTGAAAATTATAAAGTTTACTGTAATCTAACCTTAAAATTCATGATAATTTAAATAGTTTTCGGAGTATTGACAACAAAAATAAATAAAATAATTATTATAACTCCGTAAAATAACATAAAAATATTAAAATGGATATTCTGGATGTTCTCTAATTCCAGCGAAAAAATCAAAATCACATATTCTGGCGGAAGGACCTTGATCTAATGAATTTACTATTTTTATATCATTAGAGTCTAATTCAAAGTCAAACAAATCAATATTTTCTTGAATTCTTTTGGGATTAGTACTCTTTGGAATAGCGGCAATACCTTTTTGTATGATAAACTTCAATGCTATTTGTGCTGATGATTTATTATATTTTTTACCAATTTTAATCAGCTCACTATTATCCATAATACTGGGAATTTTGTCATTTTTTCCAATAAGATTAACGAATCCTCTCGTACCTAATGGCGAATAAGCTGTTACAGTAATCCCTTTTTTCTTGCAAAAGTTGACCTTAAAAAATTCAAAATAAAACAATTTCAATTATTCAATAAATAATTTTTATAAAAAAATAATAAATTTTTAATTACCATTTCATTTTGCTGGAAATAAGCGTGTAACTCAATTTGTAGATTAGCAATTGGTTCTTTAGCGACCGAAATAACTTTTTCAATTTGTTTAATATTGAAATTTGACAGTCCAATAGCTTTGGTTCTACCAGCTGATACTTGGTTCTCCATTTCCTTCCATACTGCAATATGATCTGTAGACTTATCAATTTTTATCTTTCCACTCTCATCTTTCGGGTGTAAATCATCACCAATTTCCTCAAATGTAAACGGAGTGTGAATTAAGTACAAATCTAAATAATTCAATTGTAAATCATTCAATGATTTTTTAATCCACTTTTCCACACCACCAGGCCGGCTCCCTGTCGGTGGAAGCTAAAACATTTTTATTATTAATTAATTAATTAATTAAAATAAAATTTTATCAAAAAATATTACCTTGGTAACGATAAATAATTCTTCTCTTTTAACTTTTCCAGATTGAATCCATTTGTTTAAAACTTTACCGATGACATGCTCATTTTCGTAAACCGGAGCGGTGTCAATATGCCTATATCCGGCTTCTAAAGCACTCTCCAATGCTTTTGTTAAGACAGCCTCATCTTTGGCCTTAAAATAAAAATATTATTAATAATGATAAAAATTAATTTTTTTATATTATAAATATATTTAATTTACCTGCCATGTACCAAAACCTAATGCAGGCATTTTTTGTCCATTGGGTAACGTAATAGTAACTTTGGAAGCCATAATGAAGTGTTCACTCTGCTCTTCCAGGCAGATTAAAAGTAAATGTAGAAAAATAAATATACGTGCTGTTACTTGACATTATTTTCATGGAAAAAAACTATCCCCACCAAGATCTTATTTTTATATGAAAAAAATAAACTGACCTTACTTTCACCAATACATCAAGAGTTAATACTGAAGTACAAAGCGTATTAAGATAATTGTAGAAAAATTTATAGATAATCACTAGGAACTCAAGGGCATAGATTTTTTGATAAATAATAGAATTAACCACTACACTGGGACGCTTAATTTATAATTGCTATTTTTTATTTCTATTCCTTGACGTGATCATTCAATCGTGAAGGCAATTAGTTTCTTATAATAGATTATCACAACAATTGTTAATTAGATGAATAATTTTTTATTTCAGAAATAAACACTGAGTAGCGGATAAAAATTCAATTAAATAATGTATACGTGCATTAATTGTGGCATTGAAGTCGAAGAACTTTATAGAAGATACAGTCCAAGTGTTTTGAAGGTTTTAAAATGCGTTAGTATCACTTTATATAACTACAACAAAATTTAATAATTACTTAAAAATGATAATGTTAATTTTTAATGATTTATCAGGGTAATTGTGGTAATTTGGCAGATAAGTACATCGAATATGATCCTGTTATTGTATTAGTAGATCTAGTTTTGCTTGAAAAACCAGCTTATCGACATCTACTTTACAATAGTAATTTTCAATCCTACTGGAAGCTGATGGTTGTTTTACTTTTGGGCGAATCATTTAGAGCATGGTCAATATTCAAAAATTATAAAATTGATCAAGACTCAGATGATCATCAGAATTACCTTCAAAACAATAAATTTGATAGCGAAAGAAGTTTTTATATACTTCTTGCTCACACAGCACTATCGTTGGGTGCTTTCGTCCTTGCTATGATAATTAGTACAGAGATAAGATGGTTAATTATGGGTGTACGACCACAAAAGTATAAAATTTCTGATCTTTTTCACGCATTAATTGTTGGAGGCTGTGCTAAACTTCTAGGACTTCTTGGTGTGATTTGGCAGTACGTTGCTCCAGAACTTTTTTATGTACTTATTCATGGTTACACTATGCTATGTCTTTTAACTGCATACTCAGGTAAGTTGCAATATAAATAAATAAAAATTTATTGCTATAAACATCTTTGCAATTATTAATTTATAATTTTTATTAGGTCATTGAAAAATCGTAACAAATAAGTTACAATAAATTTTTAACAATTATAAAGTCCAAAAATATGCGTCAATTATAATCTATTGTTTTAAATATTGCATAATTTATTTGATTTTATTATTTTGTTTTTTCTTTTAATGAAATTCTTTCATAAATTTTTTACAATATTATGACGAATTATTTGAAAATTATTTATGTCCCACAGTAATCTGCGAGAGTGGAAGGACTGGATCATTAATTGGATTATCTAGTGGATTAATAGCATACAATTATGTATCCAATTTGATTTCTTGGTTTCCATTAATAATTACAAATACTACAGAAACTGATGATGTTACATAATATTGTTAGTTCTTTAATCGACAGTATTAAACCTGGAAATATATCTATATCATATATATATATATATATTTATAAACGTATATATTTAAACATCTTTAAATGGAAGAACATTCCAGCCCAATACGAGTCGATCAAAACCACATGAAAATAAATTACAAATAGAGCCTGGCTCTTCTGCCCATGCTACTGCGCACACCATTCGCCGATGGCCCTGAAACATTCAAGTAATTTAGAGCGATTCAATATTGTATAAATATATTTTTATAATTTATTTAATTGATTTTTTGTAAGTAAAAATAAATAATAATTAACAATAAAACCTACTCGTCTACTAGTTCTTGGAAGCCGAGCAAGTCTTTGTCCACTAAGGTCAAATAAACGAATTTGTCGATTATCATGAGGAATAGCAACTACTCCATTACTGGATACTGCTAAACGATTAGCTGCACTGTCACCACGAATTGTTGCTAGAGGACTTCTTATATTACGTAGTTCCCAAACCTTTACACTTCGATCATCTGAACCAGAGACTATTTTATCTTCTCTTGTGAAAACTGCTGATGTTACAGCTCTGTAAATAAAAACAATAATTACTTTTCATTTGAAAATAAATATATTTATAAATATTTAAATTTATTAATCTATATATATATATAAATGAATGACTGGACCGATTTTGATAATTTTTTTTTTTTTTGTGCGTTATAGTTCAAGAATGGTTTAGAAAAAAAAAATCCTAAATATTAAAAAATCAAAAATATCAAGTAACATTAATTGTTTCCTGCTTCACAGCAGTATTTCATTTGTCACCTACATAAGTCTCTCTATATATTTAAAAATAAATAGCTGTGCGTTAGTCTCGCTAAAATTCAAAAATGACTGGACCGATTTCAACAATTTTCTTTTTGTTCTGTTCATTATAGTTCAGGGATGTTTTCGAAAGAATAAAATTTTTGAAAAACCCGAAAGTTCAGCTAAGGAAATCAACAGATCTAAAATTGTTAATCGTATATCTTTTACATATATGGAGAAAAAAAATTTCATAAATTTAGTGCTCATTTTTTGGGATCTTAATTTTTAGACGATAATGAGAAGCGAGTTTCATTTGAGAACTTGACAAAATTCTAACCGCACTTCATACAGCAAGTATTTATTTTTTATCGAAGTAGATTAGAATTTAAAGATTGATAATCGCTGTTCGAAAGGTGTAATAAAATATATTGTAGGTGATACGAAGTTCACCGAGTCAGCTAGTTAGTTAATAAAATTAAAAACCTTTTAAAAAATAAAACAAAGATATTTAAAATTTCTTACTCGGTGTGTCCTTGAAAAACGGATACAGAATGAATAGGTTCTCTAAAGTCCCAAAGTCGGAATGTGCTATCACGACTTGCAGTAACGCACAACCGTTGTGCATGATGAGTGGACACATACGTTAGTTCTTGATCATGTCCACACAAAGTGTGAATGATTTCACCAGTTTCAGTGTCATAAAGATTAGCAGTTCTGTCCCAGGAAGCTGTAACAAGTTGGTCAGCACCTGGTAGCCAGTCAGCAGCCATAACAACACCAGAATGTCCCAATAGTTCTCGAACTGGTGTTCTCAGTGTTGGTAAATCTTCATTGTCATCACCAAGACAAGAAGCATTTGTTGGCGTACGATCAGCAGACAAATCCTCAGATGATGATTGTCGTTTAGCAACATCCCAATTGACAGCTGCTTGCCAAATGTGAGCTGTACAATCTCCACTAGCTGTAAGTGCTAGATCTATTGTTGGGTGAAAACGAATTGAATTAACGGAACCACTGTGACCGATATACTGAAGTAAACAACGTCCACTGTCCATAGCAATAACACGTGCCGTATGATCTGCCGATGCTGTAGCTATAATCGGTTGGCCAGGGCGTCCAACACTTATTTCCCACACACCATCTTTGTGTCCTGCATACTGACGATGCATTGTACAAGTCATTGTTGGGTTTTTAAAACTAGATACTATTTTACTGGTTTGGGCTTTCAGTTTATGTGAAGCTTTTATTTTTTGAGCAGAACTAGGAGTGCCTAAGAAGTAAAACAAAAAGTAAAAAAGTATAATAAGTAAATAATATTTTTAATATATTTATAAGAATAATGATACTTACTCTTTGGTTTAAATGGATTTTTGGAATAATCAGAGTAGTCTTGGAAATCACCTGGTGGTAGACTGCGTTCACCTGATCCGTAGCATTCACGCTCAAGCCTTTCGTTCAAAGCATCAATTTTCTCTTGTACTGCAATAGAAACTTGAAATCAATAATTAATTAACGATGGAATGAGGGTCATTTCTTGGCCATCTCTTACACCCGATGTTCTCCAGGTAGACCATCTCAAATTCTTTGTGGATTTGTTGAAATAGATCAAACAAACGTGAGTGTACGGCAGGAGGTATTGAACTATCCTCAAAGTCTGTTCGAAAGTTCAGGTGATGAAAAGCCATGGGTTGGAGCGGTGTCGAGCCACTTTGACTTAGTTGAGACTGTAATTCGGTGTCCGTACTGCTTTGTACCCTGGGTATTGATATACGTTTGACTTTGCTACTGGATTTAGTGCCAGTGGATGTTGGTGGTTCGCCAGGCATTATGTGTCTTTAGTGTGCTCTAACTCTGCTTTTAATATTTTATTTTCGTCATCTAGCTAGTACATATAGCTGCTATGTGCTATGATCATCTATGCATGTGTATGCGAATAGCGAGTGATGGTTTTAGTTAATAAGCAGCCTCTCACCTGTAAAAATCAATGCTTTTAAACACGAATAACTTATATTCTGAAATATTCATACGATGTTTTTTTTTATTTTTTATAGTTATTGATTATTTCATCAACTAACAGTGTTATAAAATAATAATTGTTATGCAACCTGTCTTTTTAAATATTTTTTTCAATAATAGAATATTTGTCAAAATGACGTATGTAATTACACTAATACTGTACTAACTTTTATTTTACTTGCAGTTCCTCTCACGTCCTATACTCTTGTATATTTACTTGTATACCGTTCTCGAGTTTCAGCACCATCTGAAACTCTTTATACCGGGTGTACATTTATTTTAAGTTACAATTTTAGATTTTAACTCATATACTATATGTATGACGTTTCTAAAAATATCTTCATTAAAAATTTTTTCTCTATTTATTCAATAAACAAATGAAACTTACACAAATTTTTAAAAATCATTAGTTAATAATTTTTATAGAAATCATATTCAGCAATACAATTTTCTAATCGTAAAAATTAGGTCGTGATACTCAAAAACTAGCTGACGTATATTTATTATGTTTTCTGTTTAAATAGTATATAAACAAATAAACCTTTAAAATCTTAAAAAATTTTTTATATGCTTTTTTTTATTTTTACTCTATTAATATATTGAATTTGTTTGTTTACAAAAATTATATGAAAATTAATTTAGCAGGTATTTATTGATATGATTTTTAGAAATTTTGTAACAAATAAATTATGACAAAAAAAAAAAAAATGAGAAACAAAAATTGAAATGTAGAAATTAAAAAAAATAAAAAATGTAATTTTATTAAAATAATTTTTCTGAACAAATTTATTTGTTACATAGAATTAAAAAATGGTCAAATGACTGTGAAAATAAATAGTTAGCCGACGTCTAAAAAATTTTATGATTTTTTATATTAAAGAATTATTACAAAAAAAATTTTTCATTTGTTAAAAACTTCAAAAACTATAAGTGCAATTTTTTAAAAATATTTTTTAGTTATAATTTAATAAATTAAGCAAAATAAAAAAATCAAAAATGTCGGCTAACTTTATTATTATCGAATGACTATACTAACTTTAATGTCATAAAATTAGTCTAACTTCTAGTATTATCAAATTTTTTATTATTAATAGATAAATTTTACTGTCATTAATTGTGAAGCTTATATAATTGTAAAAAAAAAAAAAAAAAGAAAAATTTTACTAATTGTCCATTTGAAGAAAAAAAATTATTTCACTCGAGTTTAATTTTTTTATTTAAAAATACTATATCACTATCTGATCGTTGGGAAAAAATCTATTATCAGTTTTAATAATAATTTTAATTATCAATATATTTTTTATTTCAAATATTCATGGTTATAGATAATAACTGAATAGAAATTATAAAAACAACTATAGTAGATAAAAGATATAACTAAACTGTCTTAAAGTTATGAATCATCTAGTTTTTTTTTTTATTGGATATGATCTTCAACTTTATCCGTCTTTCATTGAATTTTAACTTAAATAAATACGGATGACATAAAAGTAAATAAAAGATAAGAATAATTTATATTGCAATTGGTTAAAAGATATATTTTTAAATAAATTTATTGATATGATAGTTTGTATATATATTTATACATGTAGCGACATCTGATGCCAGTTAATTATTAATCCGTAAAAAAATAAATGCCATTGATTTTTTTCATTCACTGGTGTAAACTTTATAATAAATTATAATAAACAATTTTTGAAAAATCAACGTTAAATCATGTAGAATTTAATAAATCTTTTATTAATAAATATTAACAATTAAGAAAGTATATCAATATTTTAAATATTCACGCCAACACTGCAAGTTGTTTATCATTTAAAATTTACAAATTAACATAATACATACGTCTACACTTGCCAGTAAATATTATTGAAAGTTACTATTTTATTTTTGTGTTATTGCTTACTCGTGCATAAATAAAACTTGTGAAGATAAGTATGAATTTGCCTTCGTGGCTATTTGATAAAAAATTTTTTGATTCAATAGTTTTAATATGACTAGACTTGAGACAAACGACTCCAATACAATTAAATATTATTATGTCATAATTACATGATAATTACCATTCAAAACACATAAGTATAGTTAAAAATAAATACTTTTATGAATTAACAATTGGTATATAGTTGAAAATAATAAGCAATAACAATGAGATCTTCATTAACGTTTCGTTATTTTAAATTCTTCGCCGCTCTTGGCACTGGAGGTATTCTTGCCTGTTGTCTCTTGATGTATCTCTTATTAGATTTGACATTTACACCAAAAAAAACAGCCATCAAAGATTCTGTTGAAAATGTAAGTAGTTAATTGCATATCATTACTTTTAGAGTTACAAATTATACTATTTTTTTTCTTTTTGTCAATAGAATCAATGGGTTCATCTTGAAAATAGACTGACTAAGTTAGAGGAAGATTTGAGTAATCATCATAAAGTAATTGATTCAATAAAAGAAGCATCAAATTCAATACAAAGTGGACATCATTCAGTGAATAATAAGAAAAACAACGATTTTACAGCATCAAAAAAATTATTAACATGTAATTTCAATATTGAAAAAGCTCCAGAAGTTGATATCCAAATGTTAGATTTATACCGTCAATTAGAATTCGATAATCCAGATGGTGGTGTTTGGAAACAAGGTTGGGCTATACGTTATGACGAAAAACAGTGGCATCCTAAAAGAAAGCTAAAAGTATTTGTTGTTCCTCACTCTCACAATGATCCAGGATGGTTAGACACGTTTGAAAAATATTATGCTCAAAAAACACAACGTATTTTAAATAACATGGTGATGAAGTTAGCTGAAGATAAACGGAGAAAATTTATTTGGGCGGAAATATCATTTTTCAAATTATGGTGGGATGAGCAGACTAAAGCAACACGCGAAATGGTGAAGCGTTTAATTGTTGATGGACAATTAGAGATTGTAGCAGGTGGTTGGGTAATGCCTGACGAAGCTGTGTCTCATTGGATGGCTCAGCTAACTCAATTGACAGTAGGTCATCAGTGGTTGAAAACAAATCTAGATTATCAGCCTACCAGTGGATGGGCTATTGATCCCTTTGGATTATCACCTACTATGCCATATTTATTAAAAAGTGCTGGATTAGAAAATATTCTTATTCAACGGGTTCATTATGCTGTTAAAAAACGTTTAGCTAGAGATAAGCACCTTGAATTTCGGTGGCGTCAATTATGGGATACCACTGGATCAACTGAAATATTAACACACTTAATGCCATTCTACAGTTACGATGTACCACACACATGTGGTCCAGATCCGAAAATTTGTTGCCAGTTTGATTTTTTCCGATTACCTAATTTCGGATTAAGCTGTCCATGGAGGGTACCACCGCAGACAATTACAAAAAAAAATGTAGCAATGCGTGCTCAATTATTATTAGATCAATATAGAAAAAAGTCACAACTATTTAAATCAAATGTAGTATTAGCACCGCTGGGTGACGATTTTCGCTATGCCCAAAGCTCTGAATGGGATGCGCAATTCGGTAATTATCAAAAATTATTCGATTATATGAATAAAAATGAACAATTAAATGTAGATATTCAATTTGGAACACTAACTGATTATTTCAATGCTTTAAGAGATGAACAAAATATTAATGAATTACCTAGTTTATCTGGTGATTTCTTTACGTATGCTGATGAAAATCAAGATTACTGGAGCGGATATTATACCTCACGTCCTTTCCACAAGAGACTTGATCGTGTTCTTCTAGGTGCCCTGCGGGGAGCTGAAATATTATCAGCAATAGCGTGGGCACGTGGTCATGAACATTTAGCAGAGAGTACCAATGAAAAACGTATGGTTGAAGCAAGACAATGGCATTCGCTGTTCCAGCATCACGACGGTGTGACTGGTACTGCAAGAGATGATGTTGTCATTGATTATGCACAAAAAATGATAAACTCTCTCAACAATACAGCTCATATTATTCAACAGTCTGCAGCGCACTTGTTAAGAAGTGCCCAAGGGCCAGCTTTACAACCAGAATCTCTTTATTTTTCTCTAGACGAAGTTAGATCTCATCATACAAGTATTGGCGAACGATACGTACTTGCACTTAGTAGTGATCAATCTACTGAGGCAGTGAAGCGTTTGAAAAAAAATCCATAAAAGTATTTTTATTGGCCAAAATAGATGAAAATGCACTTGAACCTTTAACTAGATCGATCTATCCATGTGTGAGAATACCTCTGAACTTTTGCTTATGACTCAACAGGATGAAAATTCTGTTTTAATAAATTAAATGATAATTTTTTTTTTTTTTTAATCACTATAAAAACTTGCGTCGACATATCAACTGCACTCAACAATTGATTAATATAATCTCAAATGTGTACGCTTATTGCAGTTATATATTTTGTAACCGACATTTGACTATTAAACTTAATAACAACTATAAGTATCATTGTACCTGTTAGTGCATTTATGCACTTTTTCCAATTAAATTCTTTGAAATCACCATCAGAAAATCAATCAATAGATAAAAAATAGTACATATCACAGAACTATTATTTAAAAAATGAAAATATTTTTTGTATTTTATGCGGATAAAATTATATAATTCTCAAAATTTTTGAATAATTTTTTTTTCCAGATTTTTTAGAGTGACATTCTATCCTGGAGTTATATTTTACATAACATTCTCGACGTAACAGAAAAATTAATATTTTATTTATTTTTTTTAATTTTTAATTAAATAACTTCCTCAATATTTTATTAATAAGGCACTATGCATATCATTAGCATTACATATCAGGACGTCTGTGACGCATAAATTAATTAAATTAGATATTTATGAAAAAAAACTCGAAGAATATTTTTTAAATTTACTGGCTAAAAAATAGGATATAAACAAACAATATAATTTTTATGCAGTTAAATTTTCATTATAGCCATCTAGTGAATAATTTATTTATATACTTATATTAATATAAAAAAGTATTTCAATTATTAGGATGAAAACAATAATAAACATATCAAATTGCTGAATGCAATACATACATATCAGTAGCATTAATTAATAATAATAATGACAAATCAAATTAATAATATAATAATAAGGCCATACCGTATATCAATATAAGTATTTCATATACCCTTCTTTTTGCTGTCTAGATATAGTTATAGACATATTAATTAGTAATTATTAGACATTTAATATTTTAGACGAAATTCAAATAGTAAAAATTAATATCGAGTTAATATTACAATTACGTTTGTAGGCGATTACAATAATATTAAATTTGGAAAATATAACAAATATTTACTGAAAATTTTTTGGATTTGCTATTGAATATCCACCAGGATAATTAATTATAATATAATTTGGGAAAAATAATAGAAAATAAGATTTTGATTGAAAAATACTTTTATAAAAAAAAATGAGAACGATCTTTAAATTAATTATTGTTGTGATTTAAAATAGGGCCTAAATCGCAACAAAATTTTTAAAAGATCTTTCAAGTTAATAATGCCTAAGGGTTAAATCGAAACATTTTGCTTCTTATTGACCCTTTAGTATACTCGAAAGTATGATTGTTTCAATATTTCACATCGGAGTCTAATAAGGACATGATTACATAAGCATAGAATGGCTTGAGAATTGATAAGGAATTTAAAATATATTTTAATTAATTATAAGTGTATTATTTTTAACTACAGATTGTATTAACTGCTTCTTTAAATTATTATCAATTTTTTTTTACTTGATTATAGTAAAAAATCAGTTTTAAATAATTGCAATTGTATCTATTGATTTGAATTGTGTCCATTTAACTTGTATTGTATTTAATTAATATTAATATTAGTTTACTCAATAAAATTAATTTTGAACCTATTGGTACTATTTATTAATATTATATGTTAATACCTATTTGAATGTTCTATATAACATTTTCTTATTTCGAATTTTTATTAAGTTAAAAAATAATTATAAAAAATTATACACTAACTTATTTTATAAGAAATTCAATTAAATAATTAATATTTCATTAAAAGTATTTATTTAAAAAAGTACAATATTCAAGAACGTATACGAATAATTTAATTTTTTTTATGGTAACTATTTTATTAAAATGGAATAATTAAAAATGGAAAATTTTCATTTCCGCAACAGTAAACAAATGAAACAAACGACATTGAAATTTATTTAAGCAAAATACTTTTTAAATTATAAAAAATATCTATATGTTAACAATACTGAGTATTTTGTATAAAGTATAAATATAATAATAGAGTATGGCAGGCAGAAAATTAATTTTTTATCTTCAATGTATGCATCTGATTTAGTATGTCTTTTACATCATTATTCTCAACATTACATAATGAGATAAATAAATTCCGCCTGTTTCCAGCATCTTCTAGTTCCTTAGCAAGTTCGTTAGCACGTTTAGTTATGTTTGCTTTTATTCCCGCAATTCTCGCAGCATTGAACCCGTATGATTTTGGACACGCACCTTCGATCAACTTATATAAGAAAGTAACAGTCTCTTGAGTAGCGTCAGACTCTTCACTCTCAACTAAACAAGCCATATGAGCGGGTGAGACATTTGGATTATTTTTAAAATCTTCCACTAGTGCATGATAATGAGTAGAAAAAATTGTTCGACACTTAAGCTCGATAAGGGCTTTCAAAACCGCCGCTGCAATCGCTGTCCCGTCGTGCGTAGAAGTACCTCGACCAAGTTCATCAACAAGAACGAGAGAATTTTTAGTAGCGTGTTGTACAAATGCAGCAGCTTCACTTAATTCAACAAGGAATGTACTTCTTCCAGTTATCATATCGTCATTAGCACCAAGTCGAGTAAAAACACGATCTATTAATGAAAGTTTGCAACTTTCTGCTGGTATATGGCAGCCTATATGTGCCATAATACTCAGTAAACCGACTTGACGCATAATTGTTGATTTACCACCCATATTGGGCCCAGTTAAAACTACTAGAGGGCCATATTTGTTTGTTGCAAGTGACGTATCATTGGGAACAAAGTTGTCTGAGGTAATAAAAGGATGCTTGCCATCTTTTATATCCAACATAATTTCATTAGTATCAACTATTTCCGGAACGCACATACAACCACTTCTTGAGTATTCAGCAAGTGAAATTAAAACATCAAGAACGGCAACTTTGTAAACAGCCGTCGCCCACATGTCGTAATGCTCGCTGAATTTAGCAAAAGTACGTCTGTCGGAATCTTTTACCACTTTTTCACGCTTTTCTTCAGCTTCAGTCTGTCTTCTAAGAAGTTCTCTAGTTTCTTCAGTCCAATAACGTTTGAAACCTTTCCTTTGGCCTTGTAATTGATAGCGATCAGTAATTTTTTTCGCTTGACTTTCAGGTACCTCAAGTTGATAAGCATTTTTTTTAGTTCCAGTATACTTAATACTAGCCCCAAAAAATCTGCATTGTGTTTTTAAATAGGCGTCGGCATCAATTTTTATCTGTTCAATTTCAGCAATTACTTTGTCATATTCGATATCCATTCCTTTTTTGGGAATAATACATCCTTTTTCTAATGCTGCTTCTGCGTCAAATCCACGTTCAAAATGCCTGATGGTTCCGTTTAAATCAGGAAATTCTCCATTAGGCTCCAATTGTGTTGTTCGGACTATCAAATTACTTTCAAAAGGTTCAAAAAGTTTCATTATTTTGAGTACTTGATCAAAACCTTTAAGACAGCTTACAAAATCATTGATTTTTCTTTTATTGTAGGTACCCATTTCAAACATAAATGCTCGACCATCGGGATGACTCTTCAACTTAGCAGCGTTTCCGTGAGCATGTATTTTACTCAATAACCTTTCGAGATCTGGAAGAGTACTCAAAATTTTTCTAGCGTCTTGACATACGTGATAAAGGTCAATAAGTTCTGTAATAGCCTCTTGACGACTCATTATTAAATTTTTCTGACAAACTGGACGACAAATCCATTCTTTTAGTAATCTTTTCCCAAAAGCTGTGCAACAGTGATCTAAAATTGTTAAAAGAGAGCAACTTCCTCTAAGAATATTCAAATTAGTTATTGCGACAGCATCGATTACCATATTTGCAAGTGGTCCAATATTTTGCCCATCAGCAACATTCATATCTGGAGGAACATAAGTTTGAAACTTTTTTTGCGCCAATAGTTGCTGATCTAGCTTGTAGTCTGTCAATATGTAAACGCAAGCACCCAGAGCATTAACTGCCAGTTGTTTATCGTCTGCTGGGCTCAAACCAAGAGTGTCTCGCTCATTTAAATAAGGCTTCAGACTTTCAGGCCAAGAAAATTCAGATGATTCATACTTGAAATATTCTCCTTCGTGAAGTTTCTCAAGAACTTTTGTCGCTGACCAGAACTGTGAATCTTTTAATAAGGCTTCTTTCATTGTTGTGGTTGGCAATTGAGTATTGATTATTTTCATTGTTACTTGGGACAGATTTCCTTTTTCGTAAACCACGTGAACAGGAGTATAATGAGATAACATCGTAAGTAAACGCGAATTATGACGATCGTCTTCAAATTGACCTAGATAAAAAATTCCAATACTTGTATCGATGAAACAAACTCCGTAAGTAGACAGCTGAGTTGAGCTTTGTTGCTCAACTATGGACATTAAGTATTTAGAATGAGCTGAAAAACTTTCAGTGTCCTGAATGGTAGCCACTCTTGTGCCTCGAGTACTGATTTGACAAATTTCACGTTTAACAACTTTGTCAAATTTAGTTGTTTTTGTTTTTTCACAACGCTCTGCCATCATTGCCGGATTTTCCGTTTGTTCAATACGAGCAACTTTGTAACCTTTTTCGACGAGCATTGATGAAAAACGCCCATAGCTCACTTCAGGAAACCCTGAATGAGCCCATTCACCTCGCATAAAAGTCAAGCCGAGGGCATTTACCGCAATTACGGCATCCATATGATATAATTCATAAAATTTACCAACTTTAAAGAAAAAAATACAGTCCCAATGTTGAGTCTTGAGTATCCACCACTGACGCATCGCTGGAGTTTGCTTATCAAGAAAATCTTTCGGTACATGAATTGTTTTGGGATCATATTCCGGATGGTCTGGTCTTCTTTCTTTAGCATCGCGAATTTTTTCCGGCTGAAGAAATGGGAGTTTCAAATGAGGCCAACTCTCATTGCCTGATGCTGGACCTGAAGGCAAAGCTGCTTTTTGCATTTGGAAGGATTTGTTCGATTCATCCTGTAATTAAAGTTTATGTCAATAAAAAGTACTCATCTATTGATCGGTCATAATTATAAAAATAGCAGACATCCAACAACTTTGACAGACAAATGAAATATTAAGAAAAAATAAATAATAGATATTTATATCCATTACTTTTTGAATTTCAGTTTTTTAGTTTTTTAATAATATATCAGAATGTATGCTATTTTTTATGTCATGATAAATAAAGCAATAATCCATTTATTCTTACATCATCAACAATTTTCTTCTTGGCTGGCCATGATTTTTTAACTTTACCAGTATTTCTTTTAGGTATCTAATTAAAAAAAAAAAAAAAAAAGATAAATTATTATGAAAGAATTAAATTGATAAAAAAAAATTTTTAAATGCTGTATTACTGGTTCTTTTTGAGGTGTCGGTTCATCTTCAGTTTGTGTGTCTAAAGTAGTATCTGCTTCAGATGTAGGAACACCTGATGATATTGAAGCATCTGAGTCTTCAGCATCTTCATCGCCTGTTATTCGAAAAGAAATAAAACAGTCAGTTTTTAAGAAGCACAAAATAACAGTTATACACTAAAAATTATCTATGTATCCCGTGTCTTATTTTTCATAGATCTTAAACTACTTTACCTGGCTTATATTCATCTGAGTCGTCCCCACTTTCATCTGAGGGAATAATAATCCTCCTTCTCTTAGTCTTCTTAGGGGTCTCTTCATCCTTGTCTACATCTTCCAAACTCTCATCATCGACCTTGGGTTTTTCTTTTTCCTGTCGTTTCCTTTTCGGAGTATTAGATCCCTCTTTATTCTCTTTTCCATTAACAGTAGCTAGCAAAAATTGTTTAAATAAATTCTATGATTACATGACACAAATACACTTATACTCAATGTAATCTCTCTAATTAATTTCATTATATAATTATTAATTCATCAAAACACAATATAAATAAAATAATATTAAAGTTAGCCGACGTTTTTAATTTTTTGATTTTTTTTTAATAATTAAATTAGAACAAAAAAAAACATTTTTTAAAAATTGCACTTACAGTTTTTAAAGTTTTTTACAAGTGAATTTTTTTTTTTATTCTTTTGTAATCATTTTTTTAATAAAAAAAAAAATTCTAAAAATTTTCAAATGTTGGCCAACTTAATTTTCATATAAATAAATACAAAATCAATATCGAATTCTTTTGTCCGAGCTCATGTAATTGTTCACACAAAGAAAAATATTGAATGTCAAATTACACATTACTCTAATTTTATATAATAATTATTAATCAAGACAATATAGTTATATTGATAATTTGGATAATAATAATTAAATATATAAATAACAAAAATAATTAACACCAACCTTTTGTTTTGGGATTAGTAGCACGTTTAGGTGTTGTGGGTTTCGGATTCGATTCAACTTTAGTCACTTTATTATCCTCTTTTTTGGGTACTTTCGGTGATGTAAAGTAATTAAAAAGAGTATTAGTCTGAGTAGGACGTTTACTCATGATTAATGATTTATAAAAACACGCTGTTGAGCAATGGCTTCACTTATAACGTTTTTCTATTGTGAGTCCATACAACATAAGCACCTACACCTCGCTAGCTTCTCTGCTCTACAACTCTCGTATATTATAAACTATATTAACTGAAGACGCAAATGCCGAAAAATGCCGGATTATTCGCGGTTGAATGAATTAAACTGGCGGGAATTTGTATAACCTTAAAATAACAAGCAAAGATGTCACTGATGTCACTAATATTGGTTAATTTTCAACAGAAAAAATGTATTTATTGTAAACAAGCCTTGAAAATCAGAGGGTGTTGTTTATCTCATAAATGCCACAAACAAGAAGCAATTGATTCTCCATATATGTCATAAGAGAAAAGGGAATTGTACGGATATTTGTATTTGATATTTTATTTTTCATATATTCAATCTAGTATATTAAAATGCAAAATCATGATATTTTAATTCAAGAAATAGAGGGTATTGATGATTATTTGGGTCCAACATTTAGGTATGTATTTTTTTTTTTCTTTAATAAAAACAAATCAAGTTAACATAAAAATCTTGCTGATGATTGTTTGTAAAATACGCGGGGGTGTATTTCACTCTTGTACGCATGTTTATTGCAATTGCGCAATATAAGGGTTGAAAATAAGGGTAAATGTAGATGAGGTATATGAAGCCGGGTTGTCAGTACTTTCTTAAAAGCAATATAATTATTATGTCTCACGTATCTCAGAGACCCAATGTTTTGTCAACGTCAGCTCCTAAATATGAGCATTTATTATTTGAAATAGAATCAACTGATACTAGTAGCGTAGGTTTAGTAATAAGGTATCAAAAATTTAGTTTTTAAATGATACATATTTTCAAAAAATTCAATCGTTTTATATTTATTTATTTATTTATTTTTTTTTTGATATTTCAGAGCTATTTATGATGGACACGAGCATCAGAAGTTTATGGAAAAATTGGACGAAAGAATCAAGAGTCATGATAAAGAAATAGAACGAATGTGCAATCATCATTATCAAGGATTTATTGATTCTATTCGCGAACTATTACAAGTTAGATCTCTTGCACAACAGTTGAATGTTGGTTAATGTTATTTTTAATTTTTTTTTTTTTATCTCTACAGAAATTCTGAATGATATTTTAATAAAAATTTTTTATTTATAGACTGAAATATTGGATCTAGACACAAGAATAAGTGCTTCAACAACGCAAGTAATCGAAAAGGGAGAAGAGTTGGTTAAAGCTAGAAAAGTAGAAAGTAATATCGCAGCTGCAATTGATAGCTTGACAACATGTTTACCTGTTCTTGCTGCCTATGCAAAACTTCAACGGCAATTAAAAGACAAAAGATATTATCCGGCGTTAAAAACACTCGAGCATTTAGAATCCTTTGATTTACCTAAAGTTAAAAATTATCGGTTTTCATCACAGATTACTGAACAAATTCCTTTGCTAAGAGAAAATATCAAAGATGCTTCCATGTCTGATTTACGATTTTTTTTGGAAAATATACGAAAATATTCACCGAAAATAGGTGAAGTAGCAATGAGACATAGCGCTGAGCAGCTTGTCAATGAGTCAGAAATAATTGGAAAAAAAAAGAAAAAGATTCAGCAAAGTTCAACCCCAATAAATGAAGGCGAAGACGAATTAAGTGCACAAGACCTAATGGACTTTAGTCCTGTTTATCGTTGTATGCATATTTATACAGTATTACGTGAAGGTGATACATTTAAGAGTTACTATCAACAGCAGAGGCACCAACAAGCACGACTAGTATTGCAGCCACCGATTAATATGCACGAAAGTATTATCGGATATCAAACTTACTTACATGGAATCATAGGATTTTTTGTAGTTGAAGATCACATTTTGAATACAGGAAATGGATTGACAACCCGACTTTACTTGGAAGAATTGTGGGCAATGGCATTATCCAAAATTGTAAATGCTTTACGAACCCATTCAGCTTACTGTACTGATGCAACGCTTATTTTAAAAATAAAAAATCTCATTATGCTATTTAACACAACCCTGAGAAATTATGGATATCCCGTTGGTCAACTCTGGGATCTATTACAAGAAATCAGAGTTCACTACAACGAAGTATTAATGCAGCATTGGGTACAATTATTTAGAGATATTTTAGATGAAGATAATTTCCTTCCAATTCAAGTATCGTCACAAGAAGAATATAATCAAATATTGGAATCATTTCCTTATCACGATCCAGAACTAGAAAAAGCGAGATTTCCTAAAAAATTTCCTTTTTCTATGATGGTACCTAAAGTTTATCATCAAGTTAAAGAGTTTATTTATGCTTGTTTGAAATTTTCTGAAGATTTAAATTTAACCCAGACTGAAATTGACGAAATGATTACTAAGTCAACAAATCTTTTATTGACACGAACTTTCAGCGGGTGTTTATCTTCATTGTTTCGTAAACCGTCTTTAGCACTTCTTCAAGTAGTACAAATTATTATAAATACAGGATATCTAGAGTCTTCCACAAAATACCTTGAAGAATTTGTTTCCAATATCACGGGAACACCTCATGATGGACAGCTAAGCTGTGGTGGAGTCAAGTCAGCTATGTTTCGAGTTGCTAGAGATGACGCCGAGAAACAAATTTGTGACAAACTCGAAAGAAAACTTGATGAATTTTTAGAGCTGGAAAATTATGATTGGATTTTAGCGGAGCCTCAAGGACATGCTTCAGGATTCATTACCGATCTTATTGCATTTTTACAAAGCACTTTTACGTGTTTTACAAACTTGCCAGTGGGTTTATCATAAATTATCTCTTTTTTTTTTACATTTGCAATAATTTTAATAATTATTAAGATAATTTTTTTTAGGCTGAAGTTGCACAAGTGGCATGCAAATCAGCATGCCGTCATATAGCTGAGGCTATTTTGAATATTTTAATCAGCGAAGATGTTAAACAAATATCCATGGGAGCTCTTCAACAAGTTAACTTGGATACAATTCAATGCGAACGTAATTATTAGATTTAAATAATAAATTGAAAAATATAATTCTTATTATGATAATGATAATAATAATAATAATAATAATAAGAATAAGTATAAATTAAATGAAAAGAAAATAAACTTTTGGTTACTTATTCCAGAATTTGCTGCATCAGAGCCAGTTTTAGGCTTACCAGAAGGTATATTGCTACAATACTTTGCACAATTGCGACAACTATTGGATCTGTTCATGACATGGGACTGGCCTACATACTTTCATGACTATGGTCATGAGTCGAGTAAATATCATTTAGTGACACCCAACATGGCAATCTTATTATTAGAAAAGTATGTTCTTATTTCTATTTTTTTTAATTTAATAAAAAATGTACGCCGCTTATTAATAATTTTTTTTTCTTTTATTCAGATTACGTGAGTCAGATAAAAAAAATGTATTTTCTGTACTAAAAAAGAGCGAAAGAGATAAGAAAAAATTGATGGAAACAGTTTTGAAGCAATTACGTCAATTAGCTCAAACAACTTCACAGTAATAAATATATTATTTAATAATTTAAATTATTTATGTTAAGCAACGAATTTGTAGATATTATAAACTATATTTTGATGATACTATTAAGTGGTTGATCTAATTATTTTATTTATTTATTCTTGTTTTTATAAAATCATTTTATCTTGTTTTTTCAATTTTTTTTATACAAATTATCAACAAAAATTCGAGCATATTTCGTCTTTAAAACTAAAAATTTTAATTATTGGATATTTTTATATCAAGCCCCTTGGCCTTATGTAAAGTAATGAAAATTATTATTTTTATTACTATTTTCGCGTCTTGAAGATTTTAATTTATGTGCTTGTTTAAAATTGGTTATTATATTTCATTTACATCAGATATATTGTACAATACATTTAAAGAAACTATTCATTAGATACAAATTCAAGTTTCCCCAAAATTAGGCTTTTAAGCTATTAGCGTTATTTGTATTTTTATTTTTTTTTTTTTTATATTTAATAATTTTTTGTATTTTTTATTTTATTATAAATTATTACCAATAAACAATCGACGATCACTCTATATGAATAAATTGATGAATAGGTACACAATAATAATATTGATAATAATAATATTAATAATAATAATAATCATCAATAACATAAGTTGTAAAATAAACGAAAATATAAAATGTAAAGTGAAATTAATCAAAGAAAAAAAAAAAAACGAAAGATAGTTCACATGTTTAGTCGTGAATCGTACGCTGTTATATGTTAATCGATCAATGCAGATAAAACAAATTGTAGATCATGATCATTGTGGCACAATTTTAATTAATCATGAATGAGCAAACTAATTATCGATATTATCAGTGTCCACATCTTCTGGTAGCATGGAATATTTATTGGAAGCCACAAAGTTCTAAAATAATACAAAAAAAAATTGTCAAATGTTAGATCAATATATTTTTATCGAATATTAGAAAATAATGCTTCCATATGACTTACGGGAGTTTCTTCATCAGTGGCTTTCGGCATTGGTGGAACGTTATCTTCTCGATCTTTGGATCTACGTTCTCTGAATAGTTAACAAAAATAATAATTAGTTGAGTCATTACAGTATTTGCAATGAATGTAGATAAATATTCAAAAATAAATTTTACCTCTCGGTAAAATGACGACGAGAGTCAGTGGGTTTACCGTCACCACGATAATTACCAGATCGTGAATTGTGACCCTTTGAATTTCCTTGAGAGTCACCGCGTTGTTCTAAATAAAAGTAAAAAAAAAATGAATATTAAATGAAACAGATGCTGTTATTTAAAATTATTAAACTAATGAAACAAAAAAAAAGTACCGTAACGACCAGAGGTATTTCCCCGAGGAGGATCCTGACGTCTGTCCACTGGCCTTCCTCTGTTAGAATCTTGATCTGAGCGCCAGACGGATCGTGGCTTTTCTTTTTCACGATCACCACGACCTTCTCCGTTGCGCTTTGGCCAGGCTTTGTTTTCTCTGTGTTTGAATAACAATTGCGTCATAATCATGTATTTGAAAACAATTGATAGAATTACATCAGCATAAGAAAAAAAAAAAAAAAAAAAGCATTAGTAGAACAAAAAAACAATGATGCTTACCCATCATCAGACTTGTTTGCTTTCTCAGATGAAACCTTGGCAAGACGTGCTTCAATTTCACGTTCTCGGGCAGTAGTATCAACGGGTTTAGCAGCACCAAAAATATTAGCTGATGGTACTGGTGCTGGAGCCGGAGTTGCTTCTGCTTCTGCTTGTTTAACTTCTTCCTCTTCTACCTTTGGTTCTACTACAGCAATCGTTTCTATCGGTTTAGTACGTGGCTGCAAGTTCAATTTTGGCCTTGTCCGTGGTTCAGCGGATGCTAAATGAATGAAAATGAATAAAATAAAAATTCAATGCGTCAGTTACAAATATATCTAGTAAGAAATAATAAAAAGACAATATTTATAAATAAAACTCACGAGGATTATCAGCAACCGGTTGAGCAGATGGTTCAGAACGCCAAGTACTAGAACTAGATTCATCATCTCTGAACCCACCACGACGGCCATCATCATCTCGATACCCACGACGACCTTCTCCTCCTTCCCTGAATCCACGTTTATCATCATCGCGGTATCCACGTTTGTCACCAAAAGATGAACTGCCACCGCGTTCCTCATCTCTGAATCCACCTCCACGTTTATCATCATCACCACCGCGGAAACCACGTCTCTCGCTGAAAGCTGGAGCACTGCGCTCGCCCTCTCGCCAACCTCCAGGTTTATTATCAATTTCACGATCCTCTCCACGTCGTTCGCGAGCATCAAATCCACCACGACTTCGGAAACGATCGTCTCCACCAGATGATTCTTCTCGGGGCTTGCTACGCCAATCTCCCGCGGTTCGTTCCGGATCGTCGTATCCATCACGCCGATTATCACGACCCATTCCCATGCGCCCGCCACCACGACGATCATCGTTGCTGCTATTAGATACCTCGATTCTCACACGTCTTGTTTTGATCATCGTATTGCTCATTGAAAGAGCATCAATAAGACTTTGACGATCTGCGAATTCAACGTAACCATACCCTCGTAGCTTGGTTGAATCTTTGGGAAGACGCATATTAGATACCTCCATGCCTTCAAAAAAATCAGCAAGATCCGATTCAACTACATCGTAAGGCAGATTTGAAATATAAGCAACGTAAGGTGGATTCGTTGGTATATTCTCTTCATCAACTCCTGGTCCACGAGCTGCTCGAGGAGCCGTTGGTAAAACAACCGGCTCTTTATTACTTCTTGACATGTACGACCCCAGATCTATAATTGGAGTAAAATTAATATTTTTCGTTATCTTTAACTATAAAGTGTTAATCAAAAGTTCTCAGAAATAAAAATAAAATCATCAAAATTAAATATGTAAATATTTACCATGTTCGTCTTCAACATCGTCAGCCCAGTTGGTTGACTTGATTGGGACTGTCGGGACTCCTCCCAAAAACTCCGTCAATGCAAGAGTCTGTCCCTTGGTTTTTTTATTTTTCTTACCTGCAAATGAATATGTATACACTTACAATCACCATAATTAAAAGAAAAATATTTATTTAATGATAAATCAGTCAATAAAAATGAGGCGTACAAAACGGATGTTAACTTCTATCAATATATTTGGTTATGTATTACACTAAATAAAGAAGTATAATTGTAGTATTTATGAATAATAACTCAATATAACTATCGTTATTACGTGGATAGATAAATAATTTTGACATATTTATAACTTACGTGAAGACATAATTATTTTTTAAACGTGCAAAATTCTTAGTAAGCACGATTAATTTCTCGATCCGTAAGGCATGAAATGCACGACAATAAAATTCGGTACATGAAATATATAATGATTGAAAAATAAAACTTCCTATATTCTTCTACAATCTACAGTTAAATATTTTTCGTTTTGAAGTTGGCTATAGTCCTCAATGTTACTATTTGAAACGTGTAATCAATCCTAACATTTGATTGGCTGTCAGCTACTGTTGAAATGTTAAAATTAAAACAACTCTAATTACGAACTTATATACAAATATTAATTACGAAAAAAAATTATATTCTATAAATTTATAATATTGTATGTAAGTTAACATCTAAAATCACTTATATTATTACACAGAATAAAAAATAAAAAGTCATTATATTTTTTTACACATATATACATTTAAGCACCGGTAAAGTAGAATGTACAGTTAACAACGCAAAATCTACACAGTTGATTGTCGCAAAAAAAAATTTGTTTATTATCTGTAATCAATAATTTTACAATAAATAATTCAGGCTAATTCATGAGAGTGTTGTGTCTTTAAAAAAAAAAGCAACGAGTGACAATAATACAAGTGGAGGTGTACTCCTTCCCCTATCAGCGATAACAATAACAATAACTAAACGTAAACAACAAACTATCAAGTTTTTTTTATTTACATGGGTCACAGTGTAAGAGACCGTGAAATGATTAAGGTGAAAGAGGAATTTGAATCAAAATTAAGTAAAGAAGCCAACAATGATCAACACAACTTGTTGAGCAACATGGTCGACGCCAGGGCTTGCTATAAACCCAGCGAAAGAGTAAGGAAATATGATTATTTTCATCGTGTTTTGTATTATAATTTTTTTCTGTCATTATCATTTTATTATCAGTACATTCATGATATATATAAAAGTGCTTTTTTCTTCACACAGGATGAGATACAGCTTGGTTTGCTATGACTTTGCTTTTGATTTATCTGATAGTTTAAATTTTTATTATAAAGCCGGCATTATATTATTCATCATCATTTCATGCTTGATATTTGACATTTAGCTATAAGATATATAGTTCAAATGAGTTAAAAAAAATGTTTTCTTTTTTTTTTTTTATCTTCCCCAAGTGTATAAGCGCACAATTAATATTTATGAGAATTAAGTTAGCCGACATCTAAAAATTTTTAGAATTTTTCTTTATTGAAAAAATAACGAGAAAAAAATAAGAAAAAAAATTTAATTTGTAAAAAACTTTAAAAACTGTCAGTGCAATTTTTAAAAAATATTTATTTTGCTCTAATTTAATTATTAAAGAAAAATAAAAAAAATTAAAAACGTCGGCTAACTTTAGTATATTATTTAATATTTTGACGTTTGGGGCTTTCTGGTATCTACTGGAATAATGTGTACAATATTTCAGAGTTTCAATTCTGGTTTTGTAAATTTGTGTTTTTTAATTATTATTAAAAAAACAACGTTTCATCGTAAAAACATTGCTTTCAATTTAAATGTACTGAATTGAAATTAAAATGTATAAAAAAGCAAGTTCAGAGTAAACTAATTAGTACAAATTAGGTAATGGACCGTAATTAGTTAGACGGACAGCGTGTCCGTTGGTAATAATTGCAATGATCTTCATACATTTAAACGATATAACAAATATCATGATACACGATATATAATATACTCCGTAATATAATCATCATGATGATAATTATAATTATTTATTATTTATATCTGTTTTAAATCATATCGAAACTATTGATAATCACTCGAGATATAATAAATTGCTGTATTATCGTTATTAAAGCTCGTAAATTTATTTTTATTCTATTAATTGCGGAAGAAAATTTTTTTTATTCACTTATAATTTATCTTTTACAAATAAAGCCAACAGTGAAATCTTAATTTGAATCTCACATCGCTTACTGAGAAATAAAAAATTATCAAGAATATTTTTTTTATATAACTGATATATACTTTGAATAATTAAAATATTCCATTAAATGATTACGAAGTTAATAATATAACAATTTATTATAATAAACAATAAGTATATTGTAGATAATATGAAACTAATTAACTAGTTCTCGATTGTTTAATTAAATTTAAGTTAATTGAAATTCACCTGTGCAATACGATCCTTATTGACTTTTGAAATGACCTCGCTAAAAATACCTCTCCCTCTTTAATTGTCACCTTTCTCCTCCTTGTTAGAAGATTTTCCCGGCGTTATTTTCCTGGGCTCGTGGTTCATTTTACGATGAGCTAATCAACCAATACACGATTAAAAAGCTATTAAACTCTTGAGAGTGATCGATGATCATGCATACTCACTTAATAAATAGCGTATCACTATTTATTAATTTTTATTATTCATAAGAAAAAAAAAAACTAGTAAATAAATTTGCTTTCATAATAAAAAATAAAATTTTCTAAATTTACTAGTTAAGTATTTAACTTAAACAATGTAATAGCAATAAAGCGAAAGCTTATGTACGCTTTCAATTTTCTTGTTTTCTTTGAAAATATGTGTAATATCTAATAAATCAGCAGAGACACACGTTTCCCATTGGTTAATTTCATAGCTTTTTATTTATCTATTATTTACTCATTTTTTTTTTTTGCTAAGTTTTCTCTTTCTCTTCTTCATTCTTCTAAACAAGTTTGTAAAGTAAACGATGACATTTTCTCTAAGTGAAATCGATACGACAAATGTTTATTTTTATTTGTTTGCTTATTTATTTATCGATTTCAAACTTTAAATCTGCTTTATAAATTTATTACCATAATAAATCTATGAATAATCTCTTTCTGTCTAATCAATAGTTCTGTAATTAATTGATAAATTTAATTGCAACTTAAAAGTTAATAATTAATAAATTACTGCGTTATATTTAAATTTAAGTAAAAAATAGAAAAGAGCATATTGAAAATATTGATAAAAATTTAATATTCAACTATCCGGAAATATAATAAAAGCTTTTCTTTTTTTAAATATTTACGTTTAAATGTACGTGTTATATGTACCGAGGCTAAATATTCTATTATATCTCACGTGTATTATTGATATCAATGTGCATATAATAGCATGATATTCAGTTAGTGCAGTTAATGTATAAAGTACAAAGCAATACTAGCTATTACGAGTATATGATAGTACATAGCATAAGCAGTAGAGTATGTACGATAATGCATGAAGAAGGGAGTCTACAACCGCTGACGTTCCGTTCCCTGGTAATGTTCAGTAACAGCCGACCGCTTGCTTGATGTACATCTTCATCAGAGGAGTTGTTCACAAGCCTTAAATTATAGTGCGTTTTAATTCACATTCCATCATATATTTATCCATAATTTATCAAGTTCCTCATTTTATTAGTAGTCATTCTATCATTTCTCATTAATTATTTATTTATTATTATCTTTTATTTTATTTTATTATTTTTATGATTTTGTAGTTAGTGTTTTTTTTTTTCTTACTTAATTTCAGTAAAGAGGTCAAGTGTCTACCCTTAGAGTACAATTAAAAAACTAAACAGAAAATCTACAGAAAATTTTGTCTGCTGTGTACTAGTTGGTCTGTTCTGTACTTCTACTTTGTACAAATTTTATTTTGCATGGGCATTGAGCTTGAATATTGGAAAGCCCACTGTATGAGTTGTCGAACACACATGAACGTTGAGCACTTTGAAATTTATTAAGATTTATCAATATGACTAATGATAAACAGGTAAGAAATTTTTGTTTCAATTTTTATTTTTTTTATTTACTTATTTTTTTTTTTTTTATTATTTTAATTTTTACTGTAGGTAGTAAATATATTTATGATCTAAATTAAAAATAACCTAAATTAAAAGTACAGCAATAACTTGGCACTTGTAAATAGAAAATAATTAATAAAACTTTAGAAAAAATAGGTTGAGGTTTTTCCTTTGTTTATTTCTAATCAATAAAGCCGAGTAACTATGGTGCAGAAACATTTAAGTATTAATATTTCTGTAATAGAAAAAAAAATCTTTGGAGAAAAGAAAACAGAAATTATAGCGTGACTTGAAATTTTTTTGATTCAGTAGATTCACTTGCGAAGGTTTCGCTTGGTAGAATTCAATAATCGAAACGTTGATACGTTCATGTGACAACAGAAAACTAAAAAACAATATTAATTAAAAATGTACACTTTTTAAAAATAGATAAAATGAATAATAATAGTAATTAATTACTTTTTTTCTACAGTCATGGTTTCGCGGAGTACGGAGTAGCAAATTCCGACATGTGTATGGCCTACCGGCGAAACGGGATAAATGCTACGACAATATAAAAATCACTAAAAATGCTCATGACTCACAATTTTGTGCAGTCAATCCAAAATTCCTGGCTATTGTCACAGAAGTAGCTGGTGGTGGTGCATTTCTTGTAATTCCTCTTGACAATGTGAGTATTATTGAGAAAAAAATAATTAATTTAAACAACTTGACCGTTATTTTTAAGCCTCAAATCCTTGTAAAAATATATACACGTTTTTATATTAAGCGGAAGTGCCGAAACGCTCTTTTGCGTTCGAAAATAAATTCTAGTTTTAAATGAGATGAGAATGTGAGTAAAAGAGATGAAATGATATATAACACGTTGGCTGTTGAAACTCATGCATTGAATTATTTAAGTAGCATTAGTATACATACATGAATCATTTATATACAAACGTTCATGACCTTGTATATAGCACCATGTACACATATGTAATAGTTGGTAAATGGTGGTAATATAAATATGTGTGGAAAAGCGTTAATGATTACGAGTTGAGTCGAGTAGAAGAAGAAAAGATGCGCTATGCTGTACAGTATTTGCCCAAAGACTAACTCTCGTACTTTCACTGGCTATTTCGCGATGCTAATCGGCTCTCTTAAATTTACTACGATCATTACAGTGTATTTTGATCTCTTTCTCGCTCGCTCGCTCTCTTCAGATGCTATTATATTTACAATTTTAATCTACTTTCATTCAGAGACATGATCATTGCGTGAAAAGACGAGTGTAACAACAAGATAATTAATTCACTTGACCCAACCGAAATTCTCTCTCAATTATTTATAATTCATATATTAAAATTTTTAATTTTTTATCTAATTAATTATGATTAATGATTATAGACAGGACGATTGGATTTTAATGCAAATAGAGTAACTGGACATACAGGTCCTGTTTTGGATATTAAGTGGAATCCATTTAATGATAATGTCATCGCATCATGTTCCGATGATTGTACGGTAAGATATTTTTTTTTTTTTTTTCAAATTTAATTATTATAATTTATTTTTATTACTGTATTTTGTCGCATTACAGTACATTCGCTTATTTTTTTTCTTTTAGGTCAAGCTATGGCATATACCTGACGGTGGTCTTTCAAGGAATCTCAATGAGTGGCTAGTTGAACTACAGGGTCACAAGCGTCGTGTGGCCTACATCGAATGGCATCCAGTCGCTGACAATATTCTATTTAGCGCCGGGTTCGATCACCTTGTCATTGTATGGGATATCAACCGCGGAGAAGCAATAAATATTATTGATCGCCATCCAGATGTTATTTACAGTATGTCCTTAAATAGGGATGGTAGTTTATTAGCTACTACCTGTAAAGACAAAAAGTTGCGAGTTTTTGAGCCACGTTCGGGCATTGTTATTTCCGTACGTACATTGATTAATTAGTTAATAGTAATGTTTCGCTTTTGTGTTAATTCAAAAATTCTTTATCAGGAAGGAATATGTCATGCAGGAACAAAAGCAAGTAAAGTTGTATTTCTTGGCGGCTCTGGACGTCTTTTGACGACTGGATTCAGTAGACACTCTGATCGTCAGTACGCCGTTTGGAGTCAGCATGATTTGTCAAGTCCGCTTACGTGTGAAACGATAGATTCGTCAAGTGGAATCGTATTCCCATTTTGTGATAACGATACTAACATGGTTTATCTTGCTGGCAAGGTAAAAAAAAAAAAAAAAAACAATGAAATAATAGACAAGAAAAATAATCTTATGATACTATTACGCTTATTGCATTAAAATAAAATAAATATTATATACTTTATTTACTTTAGGGAGACGGTAACATAAGATACTACGAAGTTGTAAATGAAGCCCCTTGGTTACATTACTTGAGTCAATTTATATCGGGTAATCCTCAGCGAGGACTGGGCGTAATGCCAAAGCGAGGTATTAACACATCCACGTGTGAAGTATTCAGGTTTTTTAAGTTACACGCTACTCGTGGTATGTGCGAACCGATTTCAATGATAGTACCAAGAAAAGTACGTATTAAAAGATCAATAGAGAGTTGAGACATTATTAGCTACTATATTGTAATATCTAATCTCCTTTAAATCTATTATGATAGAGCGACCAATTTCAAGAAGACTTGTACCCCGATACAGTTGGGACAATTCCCAGTTTGTCAGCAAAAGATTGGATCAGCGGAATGAACAGTCCACCGATTTTAATATCACTAAAAACTGGTGGAGGTATCACAACTCATAAACCGCGTGTTTATAAACCAGCTCAATTAACACCAGCGACAGATACTAACACGAAAAAAAAATTTGCATTTTTATCCACGGAAACAATACCTGACTACAGATCAATAGATCTTGATATTTCCGAGAAAAGTCAGAAAACATCAAGTAATCAGAGCACAAAAATTCATCAGCTGCAACAGAGATTTGGTCATGTGACTATTCAGGTGAGAAATTTAATTGTGCATTCGTTCGCATTGTTTTACTCTATGTATTATGTATTAGTCGTTTGTCTGTTGAACTGTAACATAGTTGGCTTCTCTTTACGATTGTAACTAAGCTTTTGTTTAAATTATACAGCTATTATTAAAGTGAATTTATTTTTAAAACAGCTCAATACAATGAATGTGCGTATAAATTTTTTATTTTTTAATATTATCACAATTACTTTCAAAACAAAGCTCAAGTTGCTATCGATAAAGTTTATTGTATTTTATGCTGTTTTATTTAAATTTAAATATACAAACATCTTTATAGTATGTACTTAAATTGAGTGAGTAATTAAAATAATATGAATTCTTTATTTGAATAGAATTTCTCAGATCAGTTTATTATCGAAAAATTTGAGCCTGTTTAAATGTTTGTTTATTTATTTATCGGAATGTGTACAATACTAACACTTTGCATGGTTCAGACACCGAGATGTAGCACCGAATTCTATGAGCTCGTTAGCAAGTTTGGAGCCTATACGAATTGTTACAAGGTAGGCTAATTGTCAAAGATTCTTTGTTTTTATTTTCATTGTCATCTCAAAGTTGAATTAATTGATTCGATAACTATTAATCGTTGTAATTGTCATCGAACGACTTTAAATCATCGCTGGAGCATCATTGTGATTAACAACTTCATTATTAACAATCAGAGCATGGTAAAAAAAAAAAAGATGAACCATTTTCATTTTATATAAGTTATAAATTATAACGCTTTAATTTGCTATCTGATTACTTATTAAAGCATGTACATATTAATTATATATGAAAGAAATGAAAGTTAAGATTAAATAGAATAATTATCATTGTTACGATGTTATTAATTGAAATCGATATGAATAATATGTTTCTGTACAGAACAATAATTCATCGGACAATAAAATTTCCGAGTCTGTTGATGTGCCGAATAATGAAGCTGAGCTCCGATTAGCTTATGTACGACAAATGGATGAATTACGATTGGTCAAGCGACAATTAGCTAACAGTCAACTGCGTGTCAAAGAACTTGAAGAGCAGCTAAGAAAATTGCAGAATCACTGAAGCAATTTATTTTTATACTTATATATAAATAACTATTTATATAACGATTTATTGTTCGAAGACACAAAATTTATGTTTAATCGCTGCAGAGAGTGGAGAAAATAATGTTTATTTATCAACTGCTTGAAGCTACAATGAATTATAAAAAATTTATATATTAAGAGTTTCAGTACAAAGCTTCACATCATAAAGATAGCAAAAAACAATTAATGTCTTAAACAATACTGATAGAGTGAATATAACTATTCTTCTTGGTTTTTGTCATTTATACAAATATAAGAAACAAAGTATTTCTTTGCGGTAAATTTATCTGATATATTATATATTGTTTTTAGAGTAGTAATCTAAAAGGTTTCCGACCTTAGATTCTCTGTGATTCATTCCTTAATTTTTTGTTTGTTCCCTTGTTTTATTGTATTAGTATTTTTTTCGTTTATATATAAATTGTAATTAATTATTGATGAATTTATATTAGTTGTTTATTTATGGAAATCATTGATTGAAATGCGTAATTTCATTAAAAAAAAAAAAAGTTATTTTTTTTTTTAATTTATATTTTTTATAAATTTAATTTTTTTTTTTTTTTTTTTCCCAACAATAAGTATTATAATTAATAAATATTATTTTATTTTTTGATAATAGTGATGTATTTTTTTTTCTTAGACAATTTTACTTAGAAATTAATGATTTATTTTTGGTTTAAAGCGATCAAAATTATTGAAGTAAAAAATGTTATCTTGATAATAATTGAAAACTAAGTATTTGCGATTATTTAACGAAAATTCATACTACTAATTTATTATTGTACTAATTTTGTATGATATCACAATATTTATACGTATTTTTTCATACCTCATATAGTCTAATTATTATTTTTAAAAATTAACCCCAAGGTCCAATTTATTTTTAGTATTCATAGATTCTGAGAGTTATGAAAATAATCAAATTGCACAAAGTGGTTTCGCATTTGATGTAGTTATTTTAATTATAAATTTTTTTGATAAAAAATGAACTACGCTGTCATATTTAATACACATCTATAGCGTGCCTTGATAATAACTAAATATAAAAACTGCCGCCTTTTTACTGAAATAAAAATTTTATGTGTCTAAAATAAAATGTAATCATCGATTATTATTCATTATAACGAAAAACATAAAAAAAATATGTACGTAGCTGCGATTAAAAAACGATTTTTAAAGAGTTTTTAAAAAGTTATGATAAACACTAAGCGCACATAATTGCCAATTAAAATTTGTTATTAATGCTATTATATATAAAGTTGCTTTTTTTATATAATGTCATATATAAATTATTATAAAAAAAAAAAAAAATGCAATAGTCGATAGAAAAATATCATTTGGAAAAATCTCTCTAAATTATAAACGTGGTAAAAAGTACTCATATATGAAATTAAATGAATTAAAATTAAAATAAATAAACAATATATTTGTAAAACAGATGCCTTAAGGATAAGATAGATTACAAAATGCCAAAGAAAATACATAAACTTAGAAATGATTTTAAATACTTTACAAATAATTGACATTTATACTAGAAAATTTTCTTACTTTTTAAGCTAGCGTGAAGCGCACTCAATGCATATTAGAAGTGTGCAATGATAATACATATTCATTCATTCATATACAAATGATAAACATTACATGGGTTATTGTCAAGCATTTTATAATTTGTAGCTTAATTGAATAAAAATGGATAATTTTTTAGAGGTAATTATTATTATAAAATCAAATGGAGTCAAATTGATACCTTATTAACCTTTATTTATATTTTTAACATGTATTGAACGAATGTTAAATAATTTTTTAATCGTAATTCGTAAAGAGTCGTTCCAAAAATTAACTCAACAAGACTATCAGTCATTTCATTATTACGATATCTAGCAACATCATGGATCAATCCCAGGTGTTTCTTTTTATCATATATACCAAGTACACAGACAACAGTCCAAGAAGTATAACGTTCGGTTGATTGATGACAGCCAAGCAAGGTCTAAATGAGGTCCATTAATATTTGCCCCCAGAAAACACCGCAACACAAATATCAATGTATAATAAAACATACTAAGATAACTTCTTCTCAAACCATGAATCATGGTCCATGATTCATAAATGCTACTGCGCAATAAATAAAAAATTTGTAACACGAGACTGACACAACTGACACTTGAAAAAAATATTTCAGTCATAAACTGCTTTAATAATTACAATACTGATAATAATTTAATGTTGTAATTAAAAAAATACCAAAAATTATTTTCCATTTTTTTATTACGGCGCCTAAATTAATTATATTAATTTTACTCAATTTCGGTTGAAAACAACTATGGTGCTTATATTAATGATGATCAAAAAGCAACAGGTGTACGATAATTTTTGATATCTTTTGAATTACAACATTAAATTATTATCAGTATTATAATTATTAAAGCAGTATATGACTAGAATATTTTTTTCAAGTGTCAGCTGTGTCAGTCTCGTGTTACAAATTTTTGCTGCCGTAACAAAAAAAACGGCGGACAAAATAATCAAATGACAAAATATCTAGATCGTAAAAGTTTATAATTAATCCCTCGAAAATAGAACAACAAGTTTAAGCTTGCTATTTTGATATGACCTTTTTCATAAATTTTGTGTGTGTTAACGCGAAAATATTTTTATTATAATATTTTGTCGTTCGGTTATTTTATCTGCGAATATTTTTTCACATAGTTATTTTATCCACGGTTTATTTATCTTCGGTTATTTTGTCGCGATTATTTTGTCCACAATTATCTAGCCGCAGCACCATTAATTAATTTATTGAAGAAAGGTATTTTATCAAACATTTTTCTTTGATTTTCATTCATGATCCTTGAAAAACTATTGTGAAATCTTAGCAATCACACAATAAATTGTCGGCTTATAAAAAATAAATCAACGCAATCATCATAGTAATAAATATTTATTGTACAATATTAAACACAATATTTATTCATAAAAAAGGACGTATAAATGTAAGATTCAATAACTTTTAGATTATTTATTAATAAATAATCTGAGCATTAGACGGAATCTTTTCAAGTATTTTTACAGCCTATAACTTATTAGCTATGTTATTTTATTTTATTTTAACATAAACATTTAATTAGTTTGTCATAACTTATTAATTACAATAGTAATTAATAAATTTTGTTCATTATTACGGATCTATCAATATACTAAGTATATGATTACTATTCAATATTTTCTAATATTTAGAAAAATACGCTAGGCACAAATTTTCTTAAAAAAACAAATTATAAAACTAAGACTATGTCTTAGATCATTTGGCTCACAGTGGACGGGACGTTTGGGAGATATTAAAATTTTATACAAAAAGATAATTAAATTAATATTATTTTTTACGAGTTTGACTCATTTTTATCTCCGAAAAAAGTAGATTATAGCTAAAGTTAAAGCAACGATTGTAATTACATTTGGTAAATGTGTTGAAGCTGGATTACATCCATCAGAAGAGCATGTGTATACACAGGTGCGATACTTCAATGTATCACCAGGCTGACCAAGATCATAGCTGCACGTGTTTCCCATATCAACTGACGAACACATACGCTTGGTTCCGACCCCACCTAATATTAACATGTAAATATATTATTTATCATAAAATATTCTTCTATCCAGTAAATAAAATAAACAAGCGAAGGAGTACAGTAAATTAATAGAGATAAGCTGAAGAAAAAAATTATTCATTAAAAGCGATGCTTTATTCTTGTTGAAAATAAAAAAAACTTTTGTCATTAAAGTAATCGAAAGTATTAGAATTCAATATCTCGTACGGCGTCAAAAATTTCACTTATTGATAGATAATCAATGCTTTAACAAGTTTTGAAATCTCTATTGTAACTAATAAAAACTTAATAGCTTTTATCTTTTGATAAATTCATGAAATATACTTAACTTTCAAATCTTTTATAATTCAAGTTCAACATTTAAATCGTTGAAGAGTCTATTTCATAAATAAAATATATTTAAATTTCAAATTTAATGTTACGTAATTATCAAAACACAAAATTACTTATATGAATTCTTTTGATTTTTAGACAAACAAGGCCAAGTAATTATAATAAAGTCAATCAATGACTTTTGTTAATTAATTATATTGATATAATCAGCATAAATAAAATATATCTTATTTATTTAATAACATTTTTTTAATTAATTGATTTGCAAATACACAAATGTCAAAGAGAGATAATAATAAATAAAAGAAGATAATTAAATATAAAAAAAATAGTATATTACACACCGAGGGAAGTAAAGTAAGAAATGTCTCAGATCACATGTAATTGTTGTAACAAACATGTAATCTGAGACATTTCTTACTTTACTTCCCGAGGAGTGTATGCTATTTTTTTGCTCGACGAAGGCAGAAAGTGGCAATTTCGTTTAGCGCAGCAGGCTGAAATTTGACGCTTTCTGCCCGTCGAGCAAAAAAAATTAATAAATGAACAGATAACGGATATCTTGCATTATATTTAAATAATTCTAACAAATTCTGAATAATTTTTTTCTTTTTAATATGAATGTGATTTCTGAGATTTTTATGTGTTAAATAATTATGAAAAAAAAAAAGATGTAAGTGTTAATGAATTAAGAACCTCCATATCGCCCAACGGTTGTGACACAATGCTGGGCATTATCAACAAAATCGCAGCTTTTAAGTGTCATTGCTTCCACCACTAAAGCATGATCACCACATTTCCAGTCTTCCTCCGTTGTACACTGATAGCATTTGATTCCCAGTACTCGATTAATTAAATTTAAAAAATAAATTCCATTATGTTAGTAATATGCATAAATTAAGGATTAATTACGATAGCTAATTATTATTGTGATTATTAGTATTATTAATTGAATCTATGATTAAATTAAAAAATATCAATGTGATGTAAGAAGAAAAAACCTCCAAGTTCAGAAGAATAGATATTACAAAATTGTATTTGACTTTTTATGATGGATAGAAAGGTGATTTGATGAAATTATTAATTTATGTGATATGATGACTCATTGATGGTATTAAGCAATTGAAGAAATAAAGTATCTGCACTTTCTTATTTTAACCAATTTTTGTAAGATACTTTTAATATGGTTGATTTTTTTCTACTTGTTGTTAATTGTTTTTATTTTGATAATTTACCCTCAAATCGTCCAACATGTTTCAGACAAAATTTAGCTCCATAAACATCACTACATGGTGTTGCTTTTAAATCAGTATCACTTGACAAATTTTCGCTACATTGAAAAGGACTTGAACTATTTGTACTAGTACATTGATAACATGAAATTCCATTAGCTAATAAAAACAAAAAAAAAAATAAAATAAAATAAAAGTGTAATAACAAAAAAACTTAAAAATAAGTTAAAATAAAATTTTTAAATTAAAAAACGAGGTTTATACATTTTTGGTTTTAAAAACTTTGTAAATTACACAATTTTGCGTAAGAATTAAAGTTTTACAACAACATTGAGATTTAATTACCTGAAAATAATAATTATAATAATAAAAACATTGGTGTATATTATCGACCGCACCCAAGTGACGCTTCGATACAAATGATGACTTTTACCAGTTGAATTATTTAATCAAACAATGGCTTACCTGGTACTATAAAAACAACCAATAGGCCGATAAATGCTATGGACCATTGGATAACGCCCCTGGTACCCATTTTCTCAATGAAATTTTCTTTCTTGCACCTCAAAGTCCCTTGACATACAGTGTTAGTGTTAGTAGGATGATAGAATTAACATGCAGGTAAACCTGCTTCAGGTCACAACACTCAGGTATACAATAAAAAATTAGTACTAAAAGAGATAAATGCAGTTGATGCAGAACTTGTTTGAATTCTTCACTGTATAGTATATGCTGACCTGCCGTTTACTTTACCATCCGATTATTCTACCTCTACCTGGCGTGGATTCTTTCTCTGATACAACTTGAATTACTAAGTAGCGTACCGTACGAGTTTTTACAAGTAACAAACCTGACTGGTAGTTGCTTGTTGCTTGAATTTGCCTGGTGACGTCAAGGCATCGCCCTGCGGAGTAGGGGCCTTAATTTCTCCTACCATACTCTTTTCTTTCACAACTACTATTTTCCTTCCTCCTTCCTTTACTTAGCTTTACTATTACATTTTTTTTTTATTGTGTACATACCTATATATCTATATATTTTTGAGCAGATGCATTTGACATTCACACACAATTCATTAAATTAATGCTCCGTTATATTATTACTTGTAATCTTTTGTGATGTATGACTCAGTTACAAATAGATATACCATTATAACACACTTTTAACATTTTTTGTTTTTGAAAGATGAAAAAAAATTAGGGTGATGTATGACTTTTATTATTGTTTATATGAGTTGTAAAAGATCAGTACAGATTTTTTTAATATATATTCATATAAATCATTTTTATTTATTATTTATTGATTATTAAATATTATATATGATATCAATACTTGAGTGAATGAATGGTTTATATCTTGAGTAAGTTTTTAGTGCATTTCACACGTGTCGCCTTATAAAAATTAAAGTTTATATAAGTAATTATTACTTAATTAATATATTATTTTAAAAATAAAATAATATATTTTCAATAATGAATTTTGTTAATAACTTTGTCAGTGAACATATATCCAACACATAACAATAATAAATGAAAATAAAGTTAGCTGACATTTCAAAATTTTTAGAAATTTTTTATCGAAAAAATTTCAATTAAATAATTAAAAAAAAAAAAATATCACATGTTCAAAACTTGAAAAACTTTAAGTGCAATTTTTTATGAATATCTTTTTAGTTGTAATTTAATTAAAAAAAAAAAATTAAACATTTTTAGAAGTCTGCTAACTTTAGTGTCATCAATAATAACTAAAGAGTGGGCTTCCTGAGCTTTAGTTAATTAATTAATTAATTGATAAAAGAATATCAATAAAAAATCACGGTTAAAATAGGTATCACAGTATTAATTATCTTCTTTATTTTTTAATACTTGGAGATATGATTTGTAATGAAATTTTTAAAGAAGAAAATTCTAAACTTATAAAAACTAAATCGTTGAATCTAATATATAAGCAATCTATAGAAATTATATAGATGTATTTAAAAAAAAAAAATAATAAATAAATAATTATCATTATAAAATTTTTGTAAACACACGCCAACGTCTAAAATTTATTTATGAGCTTACCGGAAGACGATTTGCGTGGTTTAACTTGTTCAGATTTTCTTAAACGCGAGAACTTTCCTTTAGTTCTTTTATCACGAGTAAAGCCGACTCTTTTTGATTTAGATGTTGAATTCTCACCAGTTGATGATAACGACGATGGAACTGGTGGTAGCAATGACGTTGACTTGGACGATTCCCCCATTTCTGATCGGACTTTTAAAATTTTAAGCCGTTTAGTACCATTTCTAATTATTGATGTTTGTTCAGTAATTATTTCCTTATCAGTGGAATGCTTGATGATTTTTTGAAGATGACTTTTGTCCGCTAGAAGACGACGTCCAACTGATGGCTTAAGAGCGGCAGTCTTCACACCAAGCCGTGATGATCTGATTTTAGAAATCATCTGACCATTTTCGAGATTATTCATTATTCGACGTTGATTCTTCAGAGACTTACGATTTGTTGTTGGCAGTTGACGGGCACTTCGCTTTACACTTTTGATTCGTTTTACTGAACTGCACAAAGATGATGTTCTCCGAACGATTCGTGATTTGACTGGACTAGCTGTGTCGTCTTTATCACTATCATTTGATACTTCTTCCAATGGCAAATTATTCACCGTTGTTATAACGTTCTCAATACACGTATCCTTCAGCGTATTTTCGTGAATTGATTGATGCTGTACAATAATAAATTATTAATAATTTTTAACTCTTGTTCTATTCAAAGCCTTTTACACTTTTACCATTAATGTTTTATTATTTTTTTTTAAAACAATAATATTCATGAAGAATAATGACTTACCGAATGATTTCTATGATCTATTTGCTACTTAATATTGAAATTAAAACATTATATAAATTGTATCAAGCATAACTGTGCATTTCATTAATAAGGATAATGAATTGGATATAAAGCTGGAGCGAATGATAAATTAAAATTAAAACAATAATAGAACTAAAATAAAAAGAAAAAAAAAGTGAATAAATTTTGTGTCAAAAGACTTTGAATTTTATTAACACAGATAAATATATTTTCAGATATTTTTACATAAATATTTTTAAATAAATTTTTTATACGATAACGTGGGAAGTTTCTATGATTTTATAAGATACGCATTTTTTTTCTTTACACAAATCGAAGTAAAATAGGTAATATTGAAATAAATTATGGAAATTTATAGATAAATTAATCAGTCATTTTTTTGGTGGACATAAGATTAAAATAAATATTATGATTATTAAAATCATTATAGCTTATAAGAACTTAAATAGATCAAACCATCAGCAACTAGTTAATTTTGTCTTTTTAAGTTCTAATTAAATATTTTAAAATGATTATAAATGTATTTTTATCCAATTTTTATCCAATTTTTTTTTGTTCGTTATAAATCATCAACTACTTATTCCATAAATTTATTCATCACATAACAGAATAATCTATTAATCACAATCCGAAACTATCTAATTATTTACAATAACAATTCATTCAATTTACCATGATGATTTCAATATTCATTTTCTAAAGCGCATTATTAATGAATACTTTTATGGTGTAAACAATTATATGTATAAAGTCGTCAGTGGATTCATTAATCTAACTACACATATTTAAAAATTATACGAGTACTATTTCTATGAACATGTATTTTTATCGTTTTAAAAAATAATATTAAAAAATTATTAAATTAATTAGTGCACAGTCATCCTACTTAGTTGTTCAGTAATAAAAAAAAATTTTAGTCCTAAGAAAGTATTTTCATATTTTTAAAAAATAATATAAAAAAATGTCACTCAAATTGGTGATGAGTTATGCTAAAAAATTACAAATTTTCATTATTAATGTGAAATTAAATAAAAAAGAAAAAGCGTAGCAAAGTCAATATTAAAAAAGTGTTAAGAATTATGATAATGATGATTATAGTGTTCAAGACAGACTACACTGTCTTATTTCAATATTGATGAGATTTTCTGAGTTTTCATTTACCTTCGATCGTGGTTTGTTGATAGCACTGGTAAGATTATTGACATAAGTCAACTTCAAATATGATTTTACTCCCCTTAACGATCGATATTGACTATTTGGCAAACGACTATTAGGATTGCTATTTGTTAGGTCCAATATCGACGGACCTAATGCTGCTCCAACCTAGATAATTAATTATTATTATTATTATTATTATTATTATTATTATTATTATCTAAAATACATTTGAATTAAAAAAAACATTAAATAACTAAATACCTCTTCGAACACAGTAGGTGTATATTTTGGAGGCATAAACATATGCCCCGTTGATTTAAATGCAAGGTCACGTATTCTCGCAGGTATTGTATTGACTAATCGGCCAGAATTGTAATTACATTCTAATGTATAACTACGCACTAAGCCGGTCATTTTATAAACAGCAACTCTTCCTGACCCTTCACGAGACATTCCGTCCCTTTTGTCACTGTTGAAACCAAAATTATAATACAACAATGCGTAATACAATTTTTAAATAATTAATAAAATACCTACATAAGATACATATTTTTTTCCGTAAAATTACACGATGTAAAGTGAAAGTTTGCATTGTTGATTGACATTAATTTTGGCAATAGCATACACATTATCGTGTCATCAGGATCATCAAAATAATTTCCGTACATAAATATACCCTTCTTGGAAGCATGACCATGAAGATCAACGTATAAAAATAACCCAGAATCTTCCGGACTTCTTGGAGGATTACCGATGGTGCAGACATTTTTATAACTTGTTTCGTTAGCCCCTTCTGCTGTTGATATTTTATTTTGAGATTCAGTTGATTCTTCTTTACCTATGTTTAAATATCAACGTTAATTCATAAGTTCTATTATAATTAAGAAAAAAATAAAACGAATACACACTTGGCTTTATCAGTTCAATATCTTTTTTTGAACTTTCACAATTGGTGTCTGGTTGGTGAAGGCAATTATGTTTGTCTACTGTCATTAGATTTACGATTTCCATTCCCTCTTTATCAGGTTCCGGCGTCATATCATCAAAAGAATCAATTTCCACTATTTCTTCACAAAAGTTGTGATAGTATCTAAGTAACGAAAAAGAAAAACAAAAAAGATTAATAATTAAAATTTTTTAAGTACTAATTATTACAAAATATAGAAAAATTCAAAGTAAAACCTTATGAGACTTCTGGCGGCATAAATAGTTGGATGATTTTTATATGAAGGCTTAAGATATACCCTGTTAAGATTAACCCCACGTGTATCCATGCGATAGTGACCTCGAGCGACACCATCAGGATTAAGCATAGGTATTAATTTGAACACATAAATACGGCGTAATATTATAGCTATTGGATCTTCTAAATTGAGTAAAAAATTTAAAAATCCATTAAACACAAAGCTGGACGGGGTTTCACCTGGATGAACACGTGCACTGACAAAAACAATTCTTTTTCCTCGAAATTTAAATGACCTTTTTTCCTCAGGTTCTGGGTATAAACCTTTGAGATTATCTTCTCTTTCCGTTGAAATATTGTGATAAGAACTAATTGTCAGTACTTCAAGTCGGCGATCTTCTAATGATTTAATAGCACACTCTCGATGATAATAAATAGCATCTGTACTTGATAAATTTTGTTTAGATATTCGTGCATCAATTCTGTTTAAATAATGTTGAAGATCAGCGTATGTAAATGGATATGTGAACGCGACATACATGACGGCTTTAGGATTTTCTGGAGTGCGAATAATGAATGAAAGTGTAAATTCGCTGCCTTTTTGGTCCATCTAAAAAATCATTTATACAAATCAGTATTTTTATTTTTTTAAGTTACAATTAAAAGCATTAAAACTTAGATTTTAAGATATTTGGAATAAATTACTTACTGTATAAGTCGGTTTATCTCGTATTCTCTCCCAATGAGGATGACCCGGAATGACTTTAAAAACTGGACACATTCCTTGGCTGAACATCTTTGACTGTCTATTAAGATTTATCACATTGAACTTGACGACAATACCTTGAGCAGGTGATTTAATACCAAAATAAAACCATGTGCGGTTATTATTCTGGAATTCTGTTCCATGACAATCATGTTTGGTCCAAATATTAAATTCGTATTCTGGTTGCTGATCTTCAGGCACTTTATTTGATTTATTAACAATTGCCTCACCAACATCTGGAACAAAAAAATCAATATTATCGTCAAATGGCATAAAGAGGTCAACAAACTAATACAAGGCATAATATTAATATCACCAAAATTACCTTGATCCACAATATCTTGTGCGTTAACTTGTTCAACCTTAGCTAGGTTTGCGGAATCAAAATTATTGTAAAAAATAAAATCGGCAACTGTGATACTGTCAGCCGTGGTTGCCATGGCCAATAGTTGCTTATGCCGTGCCTCTCTGCAGAAAATATCAATATCAATGTATTAATAAGACCAAAAAAATTGATTAAACAAATATACGCTGTCAACGCTCAAAGTCTTGTTGCGACATTTGTAATAATATATGTATAAAAAAAATAATAACCAATGACACAAGTGTCGTAATAAATATTTGATATGTTTTACCATGTCGACATTAATTACTAGCACAATTGAAAAAAACAATTTAAAAAAAACCAATTGGATACGTATGTATATATAATATTCTAATTGTGTTTACAGATAAAAATAAATCAGATGAATCGAAATGACCTCCAATCCGCCAAGACATAACAAACCTTTTTACCAATAAACATTGCTGTTAATGGCTATTCTTAAATAGTAACAATACATTTTTTTTTTACATTTAAAAACTTTGATCTTATGTTTATCCAAATCATTCTGTAGCAGGATGATTTTATTTTATTTTTTTTTTTCTTTTTTCATTAACCACTATGTGACACCATTCTTCTTATATATTCTTTAAAAAACACTGATAAAACTAGATAAACCTTTCATGTACCATATATGTGGATAATAATGATAGTAACGTTGGTGTATAAGTAGTATATAGCGAAAATATTATGTGTCAAGTGTCATTGTATTATACAGTGTGTGGGTATTAAAAACAATTTGATGCCATAAAGAGAGATGCAATGATCTTTAAGTGAGACTAATTCACACATACTTATATCAGATATTTTATATATATATATATATATATTGGGGGGAAGTAATACCGGTTGTCGGGATTATATGGATAGATGATAAAGTAAATTTCGAGTGTACATTTATGAGAAAAAAAATTTTAATCCCTGATAGCCAGCGCTTTCTCAGTAAGCGTTGACTTCCAGCAGTTACGGTTAATTTATACATCAAGTTGGCGGTAATTCTTCACTCAACAACAGTTGTAAGCAAATTGACGGAAATCTATGGCCGCAACTTGAATACAAGTTAGCAATCAAACTTGTAGTTAAATTTCCTTTCAACTTTACTACAATTTGACGGAAATACTTGTACAGCAAGTTTTAACGTCTATTTGGAGAGTAAGTTATAGGTAACTAATAGGTAATCGCTCGCTTTGCCAACTCTTTCCGTCAAGTTCGCTTCAAATTGCGGACAATTGATTGACAGTAAGTTATAGGTAAGGTGGCTATCAGGGATTGATTATTCCGATTATGGAGGGTAGGTGAACCTCTACCCTCTATAATTCCGATTTAATCTGCGATTTGTAAATTTAAACTTTGTATTAGTTATATATTTAGATATTTTTTATTTATCTACTTTTATAATCGAACTACAAGCTAGATTTAATGATAATACATATTTCAAAGTACAGAAAGTTATAATAGTAATATTAATTTTTATTAAATCTATTAGTTAATTTAAACAACTATTGAACTTATGAAATCAATCAAAATTTATTCAAATACGCAAATCCTTAATTACAATATAATGATTATTTTACATCAAGCGAAACTTACAAATACAAAAATTATTAAAGTACATTAAATTACAACAATTTTCACGCTGATCGCGTGTTACAAGTAATTCATGCTGAAAGCTATTTTAAATTTTAAGACTTTACAATTTCTTTATTGACAATTTCACACTTTCTATGTCGATATTCATGTATCTTCTTTTTACACATTTTGAATCAACTCTCTTTATTGAAAAGCTTTATTATTAATAATTAACTTTTTCTCTAAAATAATAATTAGCCGAAATTAATCGAAATCTCCTATTTAGCGTATTCTAATAAACAACGTTAAATTTTTTACGTGTATCATCCATATATAACACATCCGGCCTTATTTTTTGTTTCTTGACTTGGTCTAAGTTCATAAGACTATTTTATTTCATATTCTGAGTTGATTTCAACGGTGCCGCGACACTAAAGCAATGCGACTAAATACCCGAGTAACAAAATAACCGAACGAAAAAATGTCTTTGGAAAAATCTTCTCAGTTATTTTTCAGAGAGTTGGAAAAAATAGCCTCGCAAAAAATAGACTTGGAAAAGATATTTCCAGGAAAAAAAATTAAATAAGTCGATTCCTATTTATATATCGTGTAAACAATATTAAACTTATTTCATGAGTAATTTTATAATGATTTGTACCTTTTCTTTTAACTTGTCAAGAATTAATTTTAACTTCCGAATTTATATTATCTGTACTTGATCGTATTAAGATTTTTATTTCAATAATACTTTGTTTCATTATTGAAAGGTTGTTAATGTCATATGACATTAAAAGTCTTAGAAAAAATATTTTATTTAACTATATGAATTCTTAAAAATTTTAGAATATAAAATACTTATATTTTTCAAAAAGGAAAAGTTGCTAATAGAAAAGTCCAGATATAACGAGTTTTACAAAGATATATTACAAGAAAGTGAAATCAGCTATTAGAAAAAAGATAGAATTAATAGTGAGTACAAAGAGGTATGGGCAAGAACGAGATGTGGAAATCTGTGGAGAAGCGAAAAAAAAGGGCAAAAGAATTGGGAATGCAGAATATGCAAGAAAGTGGAGGAGACACTGATGCATTTATTAAGCTGTTCAGAGATAATGGAAAAAATAAGTGAAAAAGGGCAACAAGCAAGATACAAGTGGATGGAAGAACTAGAGGGGGAAATAACAAGAGAAAGATTAGTGATAATTTTAAAAGGGGAAATAAATAGGGATCTGTGTATATATGTTAGAGAAATGGAAAAATTATTTAAGGAAATTGAGTAGTATTGCAATATTTAATGTCAGAAAAAGGCTGTCGCATTAATATACAGGGATAGATACCAGGAATAAGTATAAAATAGTATTAATAGTATTGTAATGCGACTGTGATATGAAGGATGAGGTGGGTGAAAAGTTAAAAGAGAGTAAAAGCAGTTGATTTTTAAGCCAAAAATAGTGTATATGCAAATGTAAATAAATAATTTAAGATACAGTTTTGTAAAACGCAATATGTGATACAAATAAAAACGATATTCTATTCTATTCTACTTATATTTTTCAAAGGTCTAAAGATAATTTGCAATTATCAATATCATGAAAAATCTAATTTCCGTAAATTTGTAATAATATACGTTCGTTTAATGTCATATTATATCCAATCAAAAAAATATAAAAATATTTTCTTTCTGTGATGCATTGAATAAACGCTTTTTAATTTATTACTCAGAAGATTTTTACTCTAGATTAGATAGATCTAATTAATACTTAGATGATAAATTCATTCTATTTAAAAACGAGTATGGAAAAATTTTTAAGTAATCAAAATAAGATTAAGTTTCTTCAGACTTGGAGTTCTTAAATTTTGAATCGCTACTGTTTTTTACATGAAATAAATTAAGGAATTCATATATCGCCGTGTATTCCCGAGTCAAAATTTAAGTCGTAGATTCAACGTATTGAACGTTTAAACCGTAAATTCGACGTATTGAACGTTGAAAACGTAAGTTCAACGTATTGGACGTTGAAATCGTAATTTGAACGTATTGAACGTAAAAAATATAGATTCAAATGTTTTAAGAAGAATATATGATCCGTAGTAAAAATTAAAAGTTACAAATGTCATATACCAAACCGTAAAAAATAACCTATAGTCTAAATTTATTTAAAAGCTTTTCCCAAAGATTTGATGATTGAGTTAATGTTTAGCTACTTGCTTATTTAATCAACTAATAAAATTACGGTTGATTGGAATTAAGGAAGTTATTAAATTAAGATTGATTTTTGAGAGCCAAATTCTCATTCAATCTCGATATTTTGAGATCTTTGAAAACTATTAGATTGATTTTCATTTGCATTTCAAAAATATTTTGAAGATTTGAGGAGCTCATTGACCGACTTATAGTTAGATTTTCAAGCATAAAGCTTCAATATACCTAAAATTTCATTAATAATTAAAATTTTCACTTCAGTGGAATGAATTTGTAAAATATACTTGCATGCATGGTGCACCAGCAAAATTTAAAATCAATTTACGCTCACAATACGTTAAATACGTTCAACTAACGTTTTTAACGTTCAATACGTTCAAGTTACAATTTCAACGTCCAATACGTTGAACTTACGTTTTCAACGTTCAATACGTCGAATGTACGATTTGAACGTTCAATACGTTGAATCTACGACTTAAATTTCAACTCGGGTTCTATAAACTTTGTTTCCAGATATTTCAGACTCGTTACAGTCAAAGCTGTAGAGACTCCTCTAAATTATTATTTTCAATAATTAAACTTGTGAAAATAGCTTTTATATTTATAAAATTCTTTTAAAAAATAATCTTTAAGAATTTATGTTACTTTGAATGTTCTTATATAATTCTAATATCATTTTTTACGTGTAAGTAATTATAACCTAGCGAAAAAGAAAAAATTGATTAACAATTATTCTTTTATAATTGTTTAAACGCATTTAAATAAGACAATTATGATCATAATTATAGACAGCATATTTACTAATAATAATAAATATAAAATCTTTAATAATTATATCCCTGAGTTTAATCACTCTTATCTACTTAAATCTACTTTTAATTAAAAATTATTAGTATCACGTAAAGATTTTAATATTGATTAAATTTATCACAGTTCGTACGGGATCCATGTACTTTCATGAAATCTCTTATTCATAAAATAAACTGTAATTTTTAAGTATCAAAACTGATATAACAAGAATAATTTTTTAGTCGCATTACAAAAAATGATTCTAACGCACTATAAAAATTAGATAATTGCCATACAAATATAAATTCTCTTGTTGCCTTAATTCACATCTGATGCGTTGCATCAGAGAATAAAGCAAAGAGATTTAATAACAACAAAATATTAATTGTATGGCACTATTTATGTCAACTGAAAATTCGTTATATTTATAATAACTGAATTCCAATTGCACTTCAACAGAAAAAAATTTTTTTCTGCCCAAATTTTTTTTGCTCACCAAAGAAAATGAGATGATGAACTTCTTGGACGACGTAGAGATGCCTTGGGAGGAGCCATCAATTCCCATTTAGAACGTGAAGTGTATCCTCCTGATTGGTTTTGCAGGGGCAAGATTTCTCGAAGGTAACTAATACGTTCTGATGGCTTGAGTCCAATACAAATAATACTGAATAAAAAAATAAATTAATAAATAAAAAAAAGTGAATGCAATTATTCAATATTTTATAAACTATAAGTTTACGAATATATAAATCATCATACCTGCTGTGTTTTGCATGGTGTATTTTGCCATCTCCTATTCATGAAGGATTTTTCTAACAGAGAATTCGGTGGACTCATCTAGTTATTAAAATGAAAACAATATTAATTATCCAAAGAGAAAAAATAAATTTTATCATTGATTTTTTTATAAAAGAATTCTACAAACATACCTGTACTTTGCGTGTATAGAAGCTCATGTTCGAATTCGGTGATTCGGGTGACGATGGATTCGAAGAACTCTAATCAAAATTTAATCGAAAATTTAGATATTTTAACAAATAAGTACATATCAGTATTTTTTTAATTATAAATTTACCCATTCTGATTCTGACATATAATAACCAAATTTTTTTATGGATTTCTTCTTCTGATTGATGCTTGAAAAAGTTTGTGTATGGATGACCAACTGTTTCATCAACTTCCATTGCCAAAAAGTTTGAATAGAAAGGCATCTATTCCAAGTAATGTCTCATTAGTACTGAATATAATAATTAGTGAATATTGTACTTAAAGTAAATCCTACAGATAAATAAACTGTTAATTTTACTTGTAATCTGAGAATTTTTGTGAAAATAAAATTAGCAGACATCTGAAAATTTTTATGATTTTTTTTATTGAACAAATTAGGTATTGCAAAAAAATTTCAAATGTAGAAAATTTGAAAAATTATACGTGCAATTTTTTGTAAGTGTTTTTTACTTGTAATTTAATTGATAAAAAAGATAAAAAATTTTTGAACATCGGCTAATTTAGTATCATGAATTTTTATTCAAGCTTTAGACTTAAGAACTTCATGGAAATAATGATATAAATGGAAATAACGAAATAATTTATTTCTAAGGTGATTATTGATATATTTTTCAGATTATTCTTCCGGTAACATTAAAATATGAAGATTTCAATAATTTGTGCTTTCACAGAAAAATAATTGTAAATAAAAGTATCCTAAAATCTTAAACATTGAAAATAGCAAGCATTTGATCATATGTTGTCTGTAATTATAATACGATTAAAAATTTTATTTTTTTTTTTATTAGTGTAGAAAGTTTATTATAGTTCATACAAAAATTTTGCCAAGAAGTAATTGGTAAAATAAAAAAATTTTTAAAAATGCATTAACTACGGCTCACCCTTATTAACAAGTAAATGACTGAGATTGTAGAATATTATGTGCTATTCCATCGGATTCAAACTTATTAACAAAATCATTAAACGTTGAAAAATTGTGACAAATAAAATAAATTCAATTTTAGCGATAATCTTGGTTTATATAAATTTTAAAATCTAAAAAATCTTGTATAAAAATGTTTGAAAAATTATAAAATAAATTAAAAACTTACGTTGATGATCAGCAAAATAAATAAACGAACAAAGTCAAAAAATGTTTCGTGGATAATTAGAAACAAGAATTTATAAACGAGTCGAATTTGTTTTATCACCACGATTCGATAAAGAAATAAAACGAGGAATGAAACAAAGATTATTCTATTCAAGCGTTATAAGGATCCGTCACAAAAAGAAGTGTGCAGACTCGGGGTGTTTGAATCGGACTGGACTTGCCCTACAATCGTATCCCTTCCTACGATGAAATAACGAGTAGTACAATAGAGTCTTTGCAGTTTTAAACCTGAAGTTAGAGAACACTTGATTTGAGGATTTGAAAAGATTCGATGAAAGGTTGATGAGTAAACGGATTAAATTAATACCGAGTATTTTAATTATTATACTTTGAATTAGGTATTACTATTATTTATTGCTATAATCTGTATTTCTTTTGGATTTTAGATTATCCTAGAAGTAAAGTGCCTTTATTTAAGCGACAAAATTTTTCTTACTAATATAACCCAAGCTAAAGTTAATGGCAAACATTAAAATAAATTTCGAGATAATTTTTACTTACAAGTATAAAGTAATGCAACAAAAACTTCAACCATAATAAATTTATTGCTGTGTGCATTCTTGATTAAAATCTGAAAATCAGTTAGGATATTGGAAGTTCAATTATTTTCATTAAAAAATGTTTTGAGTAAGAATTTATGACTAAAAAATATTCAAATAATTATACACTTTAAATAGTTTTAGGTTTAAAATTATTATTAGAAATTTCATCTAATAGAGAATTTACTTTCTTACAAAAAAAATCATTCAATATTTTTCAAAATATTTTCAGCCACCATTTTTTTTTTCATTAACTAAGTAAGATAAAGATTTAACTTTTCGACAATTGTAATCTTAATAATATCTGGACACTTATGAGATACCGAAGTTTTTTTCAGATATTCAAAGTAAAAGATGCGCATGTATTTTGTGTAAATTTCTTGGTGGTTTTTTGAATAAAATAACCAATGAACAACATATTTATAAAGAATTTTTATGTTTTCTTAATAATTTTTTAAAATATTTGTTAAAAATTTGATATATTTTTCATGAAAAATATAAGTGCCTCTATTTCCTATTATAACTAGAAATTTAAATAGCGCGCGCCTAAATTTTAACCAATTATGAATCGTGGCCCGTTTTTTGCGAGTTTCGACCTTTGACTAACTTCAAGATTTTCATGTATTTTAACTTAGAGGATTTATCAAAATTACCTCACTATTACAGATTTTTTTAAATATGTAATTAATTAATTAATTTTAAAATCATCACAATATTACGAACAGTGTTGTCATTTATTTCTAGATTTTACTCACATTTATTATATGATAGTTGCTGCCATAACAACGTAAAAATTTAAAACGCATGCGCATAAGGAATGTTTAAATTTTCCAATCATACTCGAAGTTTTTTTTGACATGAATTAAAAATAATATTATTTTGGAGATTTTTTTTTTTTCATTACAAGAGAAATAAAATTTTTTTCCTATCAATAGGGCATGAAATTCAATTAAAAAATATATTGAAAAAAATTCAAGACGTACGAATGGCAAATATAGTTTCTCAAGTTGGTCAATGTCCGAGGGGCGAGCCATTTTCCTCTTTCATGATTATAAGTCGCATGGTGTGGTAGTAGTCTCTGTATATTCGCAACAGTTATTATCAGTAAATTATTTATTTGGTGTTATATTAAAATCTCAACATGCCGAAGAATAAGGGTAAGCAATGAAATCATACAAACTTATAATGATAGTTCGTTATTTTCTCTAAAAAACCATAAATATAATTTAATTGAAATTTTGACGCGACAATAGGGTTAGTTTTTGTCTGGTGTCAATTTTTATATATTCTGATTTCATAAATTTTTTTTTTTTGTCAAATTTTATCGAATTTAATCATTCATCAATTCTTATAATATTTAATTAAACTCGTTTTTAGGAAAGGGAGGTAAAAACAGGAGGAGAGGAAAGAATGAAAATGAAACAGAGAAAAGAGAGTTGGTATTCAAAGAAGACGGACAAGGTAAGATCCATTGTAGCATACGTATATGTTTTTGGTCAAGGGCATTGATAAACGTAAATACAACTGAGATATTTTTTTTTTTTTTGTTTTTAGAATATGCTCAAGTGACAAAAATGCTTGGAAACGGTCGACTCGAAGCTATGTGCTTTGATGGAGTCAAACGACTGTGTCATATTCGAGGAAAACTACGTAAAAAAGTCTGGATCAACCAGGGTGATATTATATTGATTGGACTCAGGGATTACCAAGATGCTAAGGCTGATGTTATCTTGAAATATACCGCAGACGAAGCTAGGAATCTCAAGACCTATGGAGAATTCCCAGAAACTGGTAAAATATTTATTTTGATTGTTATTGCAAAACTTTCACTTTTATTTCACAATGATTAATTAGAAACTTTTATAATAATTTTATTATTTATTATTTTTTAGTTCGTATTAACGACACCGTCACGTTCGTGGAAGATGGATTTGATGAAGATATTGAGTTCGGTGATGAAGTTAGTAGTTCAGATGAAGATGACGTAGAAAATGTAAGATATTATTGATATTTAATTGATTTGTTTAACGTTCAAAGTATTTTAATTATTGTATACTTATCGATTTTATTTCAGATCTGATGAGTCATAAAGGAATAACAAGAAAAGTGGTAGGAAATAAAATCTGGAAAAATAGATAAGATCGGTTGAACCTCAACAATTTAATCAGGTCAAAAAAATTGAATTAAATAAATATATAAATAAAAGGAAGCAAGTAAATCTTTAACTTCCACGTGTAAAAGTAATTGTATCTATAAAATAAACTATCATTTTTTTCGTTTACTTTTTCATAAATGTCGTCTTATCTGTAAACGCACTCGAGTTATAGATGTCATGTACCTCGAAATACAATTATTTAACTTTTTTCATCCTTCTGTGAAAAATATTCGTACATGAATATTACAAATATGTAAACTTTATATGACAATTAATTGATTCCATTATGATTTTAATTTATTATTAATGATGTCGTAGTTAGATTGTTATTTCTTAAGTAATTATTAATTTTTTAGACTTATACGCGAAAAAAAATTTTTAATTTAACTTATTGAAATATATAAAATTCTGTTAAATGAAAACGATGATCATAATTAATTTTTTTTTTTTTGTTGATTTCGATGTAACTTGAGATTGGTTGGTATTTTTGAGAAATTTTTTAAATTAAATATATAGCAAAATTATCCAAAAAGGTGTAATTATTTATAAATATCCTCTGAATCATTGAATAATTTTAAGAAACATTTTTGATTTTTTCATGCAAACGTACCACTAACAATAATGTTTATTTTCAAAAAAGATAATATAGAATGAGAAATTAAAAATTAAATAGCCACTACAAGTGATTAATAAAAAATTTAAAAAGTTAATACATGTCAATAACCAACATTATTTATTTATTATCATAAGCTTTCATTATTAACTCTATCACAATTTACAATATGACATTTTACTCAAGATGTCTGTTAAACATGAATAGTAGTGAAGGGTAAAGAAGCTGTATAGGTTTTTTTTATGTTCTTTGGTTGTTAGAATTATTTGCTTATAAATAAGTTAAACTGAACCGTACAAAAGTTACGAATAATTTGTTAAGTCAATACTAGTATCCAAAATATTTTAATTCAGTACAATAGAAAAAGAATAATTAAATTCGTTAAACATTCATTCGCATACAATTACCATTTTATATAATAATTCAGTTTTTTAATTAAATAAAATTGTAGATAAAAATAGTATTTGAATACTTGTATTAACATCGTCATTAATGGCAAATTACATTATATTAGTTGATGGTGAATAGATGAAGAAGATTAATATCATATACATATTTGATAGAGTTAAATGGTTGTGCCTTTGGTCCTTAGGTCAACTTTGGGCTCTAAGCAAGTATAGTAGGTACAATAATTTATAAATCTTAAACGTGCAGCCATATTTTCATCAATACAATATGTTATTATATTTATAGAATGTATACTTTAATTATATTAGCTAATTATTTCTTCAGCTCACCTCGTTAAATCCTTTTTCAATCTAAATATATAAATATGCTTTAATTTCTCCTATTAAACTTTTTCAACCATAAAGACAACGAAAGACTTCCTCGAAGGCTTTTTATAAGTATATATAGTCTGTAATAACTGAATAATTTAATTATGCACTGAAGATGAAATATAATCTAGTAATCAGGTGATATAACTAGTAATTCTGATGAATACAACAACAACCTGGAGGAAGAAATTTTATCTGGATAATCATTGATAATTATTTAAAGTTGGCGTTAGTTTTATAACATTAATTTATTATTTAAACAAATGTTTTTTTTTATCTATTACTTTACCACATTAATTCAATTTAATTGCTTCTATGTATATATGTTATATAATAAAATTATTATTTATTAGTAGATAAATTTAAAATTCAAGAGAGAAAAAAATAATTGCCACAATCCATGATTCATATTTTTAATAATTACACTGTTCTTAGCAAAAGAAAACAGCATTCAAAAGTTATTAATACATACAATAATTATGCTTGTAAATAAATTTTTTTAACTTTAATTAAATTATAATTATAATAATAGTAATATAGATATCGCTAAAAGAATAATGATAATAATATACACAATTAAAAAAAAAACGTATCGAAAAGGATATTCGACCAAGTCAAATTTACAATTGATTCATGATTGGTAGAAATATTAACGTCATATTACAGCATAATTTTAAATTTTATTTTTTTACATGATATATATTAAAAAAGAAAAAAAAATTATATCGATTGATTTACGATTTTCATTATATGACTTTATGTTTGTTAATCTTACAGTATTGAAGCACATTATTCAAATATATATATTTTTTTTATAATATCGTCACTAAAAGCCGAAGCTCAAGAACCATTTAATTATTTTTTATTTTTTATTTTTATTATTAACAGTAAGAAAAAACATTAACATTTTTAGTAGCAAGCAATTTATGTACTTATTATAGAGATATATGAATCAATTTTCAATTTCAATTATTTAAGTGACTGCTAGGAGTGGATATTTTTTAGTTTAGACATTCTATTGTAACTTTATTTATCAATCCACTTTATTTATCAATCACTCATTTTACTTATTTCTAAAATAATTGATATATGATTATTTAGCATTGCATGATCATAAGTTAATGTTGGAAGAGTTACAACACTCTTTAATGGTCTTTAAAATAATTTATCTGTTTTATTTTTTATAATAAATATTTTGAACAATATTTTACCAGAGTCTGACAGCAAACATGATTTTAAAAATTGTCAGAAAGCAAGCATTTTATTAATTTTTCACGTGGACGGGCTGGCATAGTGACGACTAGGTATTGAGATAGCTGGTTAACGAATTAACTTTAGCTATTCATAATTACTTAATTGTTAAAAAAAAAAAAGATAAAACTAATATAAATAATTAAACAAATGAATTTAGAGTAAAGAAAAAACATGGTCCAAAGCTAATGCATAGTTCTAATTATGTAATTTTGACATAGAATAATATGCAATAAAAAAAAATATGAATTTGTAGCGAGGAATAAATTCATACTTATATTTTCATTTAAGATTATTAAAATTTTTTCATCATTAGTTAACTTTAAAATACTAATTTATGATTTTTTAGCTAATCTTGTAGAAAAAAAATTTCACTGTGCTCTTCTTTCTTCTGTCATAAATTGATCGACAACTTTTTGCATCGATTCTCGAAGTTCGTCATTTCCCACCATTTCTTCAGTTCCAGGCACCGTTGTTGATGAGGTTATTACTCGTGTCGTTCTCGTTATTCTGCAATAGAAATATTAATCATCATCAGTATTTATATTTCCTTAAATATTTGAAGACTATAAAAAAAAGTTTTAATTATTCTAATAATACCTTTCGTTGGTCAGTGGATCGATTTCTGTTGTGGTCGTTTCCATGTAGGATGGTTCACTATGTTGTAAAAAGTCAGATTCTGTAGATAAATAAAAAAAAAATTAAAAATTAAATAAGTATGATTTTAAAAAATTACTTTGAAAAATTCGATCAAATTTTTAATATTTATATATTCTCTCCCTTTTCTATATGCTTACATATATTGTCGCATTAAATAATAAAATATACGTTACTCTGTTAATTATTTTTTTTTAACTTTACATCATGCCCAAACAAGGGGTATAAAAAGACTAGACACATAAAAAAAAAAAATTCACAGCATTACTAAATTCTGGCAACAAAAACTTTACTTTTCTCATCTAACTATATTCATTTAACTTATGTCTATGATTACTTTACTGTTCAATCAATTTTTTCTTTTCAAAACTAAATCTATTCATGAATTAGGCAATTTTATTTTATTTTTTTAAATTAACATTCAACAGAGAATTAAAATTTTTTACACATTACGCAATTTTTTAGTAATTAATTACTTGAAAATGGAAATACTATATTGAATTTTAATTGATTGGTAAAAAAATAGGTTTATTAGTACTGTTAGACGAATAATTACGTTGTGTGTTTGATTCAATCTAATCTAATTTTTAATTGATTATAAAGAAAACATTTAGTTTGGTTAATAATAAGATTTTAGTTAATCAATGTTAGATTATTCATTAAAAATTTTTTTTTCAATTTATTAAATCTACAATATTATTTATGATTATATTGAGAAGCAATCATAATTAATTTATCACGCTTACTTACTTTCAGATGATAATTAACTTAATATTAATAATTTATGAATTAATTTTATTATAACGATTCGTCTAACAATTCTGATGAATCTTTCATTCAATAATATTCTTTATTTTATTTATATCATATATAAACCACCGTAACGTGAACGTTGGTCCCTCTAAACTTTAGCTTTATCTTGAAATATTTGTTCTCACAGGAGCTACAAAGGATCAAGTGGTCTCGTAAGAGTTATGAGATTATAAAAACGAGATCAATAATTAGCGTATAATAATAATAATAATAATAATAATAATAATAATAATAATAATAATACTATTATTAATACCATACTACAATATCGTGCAAAACAAATACTATTACTGCTTGTGATGATTATTGTTTAAAAATAAATATAACATACTTTTGTAATTTATAGAAGCGAAATAATATAAAAGTGCAAAGTGTTCTATGTATTATATGATATTTTATCATATATATATATATATTGTTTTTATTCATGCCAGTATACATACTAAGTATTCATGCAATTTGCTTTTTTAAAAAACAAAATATCGAAAAACTAAAGCTTGTATTTTTTTTATTATCCTACCATCACAAAATATCTTGAAGTAAAATCTCGATATCTATAATAGTAATCTGATATTTATATATTTAATCAAGGTATATTTTGAATTAATAAAATTTCTTCTTTTGATAACGTGTTTCTTGATTGAAATAATAAATATTATGAGTAATGTAATTATTAATTTAAAAAACAAAATAATTATCATTGGTCGTACCCAGATTGCCTTGGGTCATGATTTGAGAGGACACGTGAGAATACTCGAGGTTCCATCAGGGCTAGATAAATTGCACATATGCCAATTAAAATAGCGGCTGCCACACTTATCCAACAAATGCAGTTGTCTCTATTAGTCTTGGTCCTTTTAAGGTCGCTTGTAGTCCCTAGAGGACAGCTTTTCACTCTCTCGGCCAATCGTGCAAAATTTCGCTCTGCTATTACCACGGTAATTATAACATATATGCTAAGTAAATGATGTCATAAATAACAGAGATCACGATAAAACTTTTAGTTATAATTGCTGATCCCAGAATTCAGTTAATGACCAACCGTATGAATGATTGTAATTTTCCCAATGAATTTTTATTGCACGGAAAAAAAAATATATAAAATCTTTCCATGGCTTTTATTGAGGATTTTAAGCAACTAGCTGCCATTAATCACTTAGCAAATCATATTTTTATACCTTGTAAAAATAAAATCAAATCACCTGGCGATAATATAAAAAAAAATCTTCTGTACAAGCTTTGTTTTTGTTTTTCCCAAATTTTTTTTACAAACGCAATGATCATAGAAAAATCAAGGTGCAGTTTTCAAAACATGCAAGCCGTGCAAATAAAATAAAAAAAAAAAAAGCATGCAGTCAATTATGTGTTGATCGATTGAAAAAAATGAAGCAAAATAACAGGGAGAGATAAGTAACAAAACGAAAAAGTATTTAGGACGGCAGCGAATGAAGCTTTTTAAAATATAAATATTTATTTGCGGCTTAAGGACCAGGAGCCTGGACATGGCCTGAAGGTGAGTCGTTTTAGCAGGATATTTACATCGCTTACTTAGAACTGTTAGCTGTGAGTGAGGTACCTTGGTCGTCTTCCATAGGGGAGAGCTCTGCACCTTCGTGCAATGCAACATCAGAGCCACTGGAGCTGCCAAGTGTTCGCCTCTTGCTCATTGAACGTCTTCTTTGTCGTGGTGAGCCCTCACTATCGCTGTCGCTTGGTAAATCATGCCTTGAGTCACTGTTTTTAGTGAATCCGGCATCACATGAACCTGGTGAAGTGTCCAATGAGTACTGAGTTTCCCAATTATCGTGATCATCACGAGATCTTGTTGATGACTCCCAGGAACTCTTGGTGCTGATTGACCTTACTTCCTTTACTATACTACCAGATGCATTTTCCTCGCTCATCTGATCTTCTTTCGATCTGGACAATGGTATTCTTTCGTTAACGAAAGCCTTGGAAGTCTTTACAGTGTAATTGCTGACTTCAGCGAGTTGTGGAAATTTATTGAAATCCTGTGAAACGTCCTCCAGCACTTGAGATAATTCATTGGTACTTAATATTTTCTTGATGCTATTTTGATCCACTTCAGAACTAACAACTGTTGTTACTGTTTTAGTGTAAACAATATCTTCAGGAAAAGAGTAAGAGGCAATGGACGGATTCTCTATTATAGAATTTTGGATAGTTGCCACAACTTTATCTTCAACTATTTCCAATGATTTTTGTTTATCCACGGGAACTGGAATCATACTTATTTGATTTGCCTCTGTAGAATCAGATGTGGATACTCGAAGTTGCTTAACAGGTAACTGATCTTCGCAAATATTTGCAGATATTTTACTTAGCTCTGGTATTTTTGATTTTGGGCTCTTGGGTTTCTGATGATGCTCGTCGAGTTCAAGAGTTAACTCTGATTTGCTGATAGATAACTTAGCAGAGTGACGTGGGGCGGGAACAGGTTGCTTTGTTGGAGCAGAAGTAGTAACATGCCTCTCTACAGTCCCATCAATCTCAGCCGAATCATGCCCTGACCCATCCAAAAGGACACGGACAAGAACAGGAACAAGGGCAATATATAAAGCACATTGATACACACTAATGAAATTTTTAACTTTCTAGCCCAGTATTAAATATTAACTTTTTATTTCTTCTTGCTTAATTGGCTTTCAAATAATTTTAAAAACAATTTTATTATTTTGTTTTGTTTTAATACATAAGAACAAAAAAATAGGGTCAGCCTTCATCAATCAATATCAAACAAAACTTTTTAGTTGGTATCAACACGAAATGAATGAATGAACTTTATCATATTTTTTTTTCATGAAAAAGAAAATGAGACATTTATTAGATAGTGTAATATCTAAACTGATTGAATGCACTTCATTGAAACTAATGAATAAAGCTTTCATCTATAATTCTTATAGTCTAATTTTTCTAAGTCTAATTGTTCTATTGTTAAAAAAAAAAAATAAATTTACAAATTGTAAGAAATAATTTCGTGCTAATAATAATTATTAGTTTAAAAAAGTAATTAGTTAGATCAATGAAACGCATTCGTAAAGTATTAGTTGTGTAGTAAAAGCGTCAGCATGTGCTAACTATGGAAGATAAAGCTAAATATGACCGAGGGTACCACAAGAGTAAAAATTACTCTAACGTACTGATTTCTTCCAGCTAGTTTAGCTATTATAAATTACATATTTAAATACACAATAATAATTATTTAAATAAAAAATTAATTGCGAGTGAAACAGATAAAATATATTTTTTAACTTTTCTTTTATGTGCACATTTAATTACCTGGTTTTCCTGCTGCTAAGGCCTGATCTGCAAGAAGTTGGGCACGTTTGGCAGCTTCCTCAGTTATATCTGAAATAAACCCACAAACATAGATAAGTAATGACTTGATTCAATTTTTGATGAACATTTAAAGCAGTGATTGAAACAATGGTAAATAAGGATGAAGTGATGATAAGTTTCCTGGCCATATTCGTTTGGTTCGCATGCTTCGCTAGACCATGGTTCTCCTGTTAACGAAATTATTTAAAATTTATGTACCACGCGTTAAAAAATTTTTGGTTGTATTTTTTTTTAAATAAATATTAAGTAGATATTTTTTACAATGGTAGTATTACAATGATGGGATGAGGATACAATGATGAAAAAAAAGATTAATAAATTAATTGGATTGTGATACCACATAGACACCACAGTGCAGTGGTTGATAAAGCTCTGCAAAATTAGTAAAATAGTAAAATAAAAAATAAATTAATATTCCCTGGAAACATGCAGTTAAATTAAATAAATAATTAACATAAAAAAAATCATTTATCGTTTTTATAACGATAATGATTATTGCTGTTAAAACTGAAAAAATAATTAAAATAGCAAATCAATCGGATTATATCACAATAAAATATGAACTTTTCTTTTGGAGTTTTAAAATTGACTAGCCGGTCAATGTTAGATTTAAGTTGCAAAATGATAGAGAAATTCTTCTGTCAAGATAAAATTTTTTTCTAAATTATTTTGCAGTTAAAATTTTCTGAAAGGCTAGTTATGCAATTTACGATATTAAATTAAATATTATTAGAATTAGATTACACTATTAGCGTTTCAAAAAGATTTCATGATGGATTACGGTGAATGATTAATTTTTTTTTCTTTTGCCAGACAATCATTAATAATTGGCTTTTCTACCCAACTCATTGGGGTAGAAATGAAATAGTTATAAAATTTATAAAAAAAATCAATCTTAATGAGTTAAAAAATAAATAAAAGCATCAAAAAAAAAGTTTAACGGAAATTAGGTTTTTTATGTTACACACAGCTGGGTATGTAATATAATATATGTATATATATATATATCTTTATCAAATATATATATATATAATACAATCAATCATTGTTTTAAGATACCTTTAATGCTACTGTCACCGAGCTCGTCGGGGCTGGGTGGCGGGGTCGCCACTGCCGTCCGCACAGACTTTGTTACGACTGTGGTGACGGATTGCACTGCGCGAGGCTCGAGGTGCCCTAATATAACTAAGTCTTCATCATATACATCAAGTCTTTCTGTGGACGATGTTTTTTCCTCAATTCTAACTACCCTAACTTCTTTAACTACTTCTCTTGTTGTACTGGTAGTTTTTTTTGGAATGCACGAGACAGACTTTATTCTCATATCTGAATGATCCTTTGGAATTGTTTCTCTAGCTAATTCTAATGAACTAAACGACTCTAACTTATCTTCTAAATCTGTCGCTTTAACTGATTTAGAATCGGTCTCGCGGAGCGGGGAAGAAACGTCGTAACTGCCAGATAAATGCGAATCTTTTGAATCAATTTTAGTGTCCTCCCAGAACTTTTCTGTTGCGTCTTTAATATTATCAGTAACGTGATCAACTTCTTTAGTTATTTTGTGTGATACATTCTTTGCACTTTTTACAATATTTGAAATAACCCCCTTTGATTTTCCTTTGCTTGAAGATTTCTTCGGAGATGTTCCATGGTCAATAGTACTGTGAGCTGAATCCAATTCAGATACAGACTCACTATCAGAACCACTCTTATCTAAAAGCAATGTCACTTTTGTTGGAGATTTTGGATGGTAAAGTGAAGTATCTGCGTTATCATGTAGGGTTTGCTCCAGGTTTAAATACATTTGATGCCTCATATTTTCTTCATCGTCAAGATCATCTCCAGATTTAGCACTCATTAATTTAGCGGGCTTTTCTGACTCTTTAGCTTCGCGTCGAGCATATTCTGCTTTTTCTTCTTCTTCTTTTGTCTCATCCCAGAATTCTTTAACTTCTCCTGTTACTTCGTCCACCACATGTTTCGCACCTTTAATTATTCCCGAAAAAAAACCCACACTTTTATCTTTAGATTTTTTAGCGTCTTTTCCAACATCATCGGTATCTTCGTCTGACGGTTCGATAGTTGATTTCTTTATAATTTCAATTTCTTCCATTGTGTTATGATCTATCTCTTCTGTGGCTTTGCCAGCAAAATCTTTAATCCCTTGGTTTTGTTGTCCTCGATGTGATCGTAATTTTTTTTCCGAGTCAGTTGTATGCTTCGGACTTTTTAAAATACCAAAGAACATACCACCATTTTTGTCTTTAACTTTCTTAGCATCTTTTTCAGCTTTATTGTTAGTTACTTCAGCAGATGTGATTGCTGTTTCCATCGTTCCTATAAGGTTATCGCTAACGCCCTGAGTATTATCTTTAATTTTTTTATTTAAAGTTTCTGCTTTAATTTGTACATCGTCGACGATTTCATGAGCTGTTTTCGCAACTGCCGTTATATTCTTTTCAGTACCAATTACGGTTTTTTCTTCGATAATTTTTACGGAAGGATCAGAAATAACTGCATCTTTAGTTGCTTTTAATGATACATCTCGCCTACTGTGAATGTCACCTTTAACGCTATTAGCAAGTTCTACAGCGACTTTATAAGCACGGGATTTCTCTTCCGTAGCTTCCTGTTGGGCGTCTCTCAAGAAGTCGTTAACGTCGCTATGTTTATCGTTTGAACCATGCTTGTTACCTTTTAGAATTCCGAAAAACATACCACTGGTTTTATCTTTCTCAGCTGTAACTTTTTCGACATCAGCTTCGAAATTTTGAGTAATATCCGATACAGCATGTGATGATTTATCCGTTGTATCCAATATTGCTTCACCAGTAACTTTAAAAGCTTCGGACACAGCTTCTTTTCCTGCAGCAATCTTCCCAGCAGCTTTGTCACTGCTGTCCTTTACAAGTTCATTAACAGCATGTTTCGCCTTCTCTTCTTCTTCTTCAGCTTCCTTCTTTGTCTCGTCAACGAATTCTTTAACATCTTCAGCCACTTCGTCCGCGGCATGTTTGACTCCCTTAAATATACCGGAGAAAAATCCTTTACCTTTGTCTTTAGCTTTCTTCGCTTCTTTCTCTGCTTTGTCCTTGGTTGATGTTGCACTGTCTACAACCGTTTCAGCTGCACCGCTTATTTTCTCTTTGACGATTTGTGAGTCTGCTTTTACTTCTTTTGCAACTGTATCTTTTGTTCCTTTCAAAGCATCAGAAGTTTTAACTGCAGTTGCGGCTACTTTGTCTTCTACTGTTTTTACAGCGTCAGACAAAGATTCTTTTTCAGCGACAACTTTGCCGTGAGCCTTTTTCGCTACATCTTCAACGTTTTTGGCAATTATTTTAACGCTTTCATCGACTTTTTTAGTAGTGTCTTTGGCAGCTTGTGATGTTTTATCTTTAGCCTCAGATATTGCTTCACCAGTAGCTTTAGCAGCTTCAGAAACAGCATCTTTTCCTGCAGCGATCTTTTCAGCGGTCTTTTCTTTGCTGTCCTTTACAAGTTCATTAACAGCATGTTTCGCATTCTTTTCTTCTTCTTCGGCTTCCTTCTTTGTCTCGTCAACGAATTCTTTAACATCTTCAGCGACTTCGTCCGCGGCATGTTTCACTCCCTTAAATATGCCGGAGAAAAATCCTTTACCTTTGTCTTTAGCTTTCTTAGCTTCTTTCTCTGCTTTGTCCTTGGTTGATGTTGCACTGTCTACAACCGTTTCAGCTGCACCGCTTATTTTCTCCTTGATAAGTTCTGAGTCTGCTTTAATGTCTTTTCCAACTGCATCTTTCGTTTTTTTCAAAGCGTCAGAAGTTTCAACTGCGGTTGTGGCTACTTCGTTTTCTATTTTTTTTACAGCGTCAGACAAAGATTCTTTTTCAGCAACAACTTTGTCGTGAGCCTTTTTCGCTACATCTCCAACGTTTTCGGCAATTATTTTGACGCTTTCGTCGACTTTCTTAGTAGTGTCTTTGGCAGCTTGAGATGATTTATCTTTAGCCTCAGATATTGCTTTACTAGTAGCTTTAGCAACTTCAGAAACAGCTTCTTTTTCTGCAGCAATTTTTTCAGCAACCTTTTCTTTGCAGTCATTTACAAGTTCACTAACACCATGTTTCGCCTTCTCTTCTTCTTCTTCAGCTTCCTTTTTTGTCTCATTAACGAATTCTTTAACATCTTCAGTAACTTCGTCTGCTGCATCTTTGACACCTTTAAATATACCGGAGAAAAATCCTTTACCTTTGTCTTTAGCTTTCTTAACTTCTTTCTCTGCTTTGTCCTTGGTTGATGTTGCACTGTCTACAACCGTATCAGTTTCTTCGCTTATTTTCTCTTTGATGACTTGTGAGTCTGCTTTGATTCCTTTTGCAACTGCATCTTTTGTTTTTTTCATAGCGTCAGAAGTTTCAACTGCGGTTGTGGCTACTTCGTCTTCTATTTTTTTTACAGCGTCAGACAAAGATTCTTTTTCAGCAACAACTTTGTCGTGACCTCTTTTTGCTACATCTTCTACGTTTTCAGACACTTTTTTAGTAATGTCTTTGACAGTTTGGGATGTTTTGTCTTTAGCCTCAGATATTGCTTCACCAGTAGCTTGAGCAGTTTCAGAAACAGCTTTTTTTCCTGCAGCAATCTTTTCAGCAGCCTTTTCTTTGCTGTCATTTACAAGTTCACTAACAGCATGTTTCGTCTTCTCTTTTTCTTCTTCGGCATCCTTCTTTGTCTCGTTAACGAATTCTTTAACATCTTCAGCAACTTCGTCTGCTGCATCTTTGACACCTTTAAATATACCGGAGAAAAATCCTTTACCTTTGTCTTTAGCTTTCTTAGCTTCTTTCTCTGCTTTGTCCTTGGTTGATGTTGCACTGTCTAAAATCGCTTCAGTTGTACCGCTTATTTTGTCTTTAATGACTTGTGAGTCTGCTTTGATTTCTTTTCCAATTGCATTTTTTGTTCCTTTAAAAGCGTCAGAAGTTTCAACTGCAGTTGCGGCTACTTTGTCTTCGACTGCTTTTACACCGTCAGACAAAGAATCTTTTTCAGCGACAACTTTGTTGTGAACTTTTTTTGCTACGTCTTCAACGTTTTCAGACACTTTTTTAGTAGTGTCTTTGACAGTTTGGGATGTTTTGTCTTTAGCCTCAGATATTGCTTCACCAGTAGCTTTAGCAGCATCAGACACAGCTTCCTTCCCTGCAGCAATCTTTTCAGCCGTTTTTTCACTGCTGTCATTTACAAATTTACTGACCGCATGTTTCGCCTTCTCTTCTTCTTCTTCAGCTTCCTTCTTTGTCTTAACGAATTCTTTAACATCTTCAGCAACTTCGTCTGCTGCATCTTTGACTCCTTTGAATATACCGGAAAAAAATCCTTTACCTTTGTCTTTAGCCTTCTTAGCTTCTTTCTCTGCTTTGTCCTTGGTTGATGTTGCACTGTCTAAAATCGCTTCAGTTGTACCGCTTATTTTGTCTTTAATGACTTGTGAGTCTGCTTTGATTTCTTTTCCAATTAGCTTCCTTCCCTGCAGCAATCTTTTCAGCCGTTTTTTCACTGCTGTCATTTACAAATTTACTGACCGCATGTTTCGCCTTCTCTTCTTCTTCTTCAGCTTCCTTCTTTGTCTCGTCAACGAATTCTTTAACATCTTCAGCCACTTCGTCCGCGGCATGTTTAACTCCCTTAAATATACCGGAAAAAAATCCTTTACTTTTGTCTTTAGCTTTCTTAGCTTCTTTCTCTGCTTTGTCCTTGGTTGATGTTGCACTGTCTACAACCGTATCAGTTTCTTCGCTTATTTTCTCCTGTATAAGTTGTGAGTCGGCTTTTACTTCTTTTGCGACTGCATCTTTTGTTCCTTTCAAGGCATCAGAAGTTTTAACTGCAGTTGCGGCTACTTTGTCTTCTACTGTTTTTACAGCGTCAGACAAAGATTCTTTTTCAGCGACAACTTTGCCGTGAGTCTTTTTCGTTACATCTTCAACGTTTTCGGCAGTTATTTTGACGCTTTCGTCGACTTTCTTAGTAGTGTCTTTGGCAGCTTGTGATGTTTTATCTTTAGCCTCAGATATTGCTTCACCAGTAGCTTTAGCAGCTTTCGAAACAGCTTTTTTGCCTGTAGAAATCTTTTCAGCCGCTTTTTCACTACTGTCATTTACAAATTTACTGACCGCATGCTTCGCCTTCTCTTCTTCTTCTTCGGCTTCCTTCTTTGTCTCGTCAACGAATTCTTTAACATCTTCAGCGACTTCGTCCGCAGCATGTTTCACTCCCTTAAATATACCGGAGAAAAATCCTTTACCTTTGTCTTTAGCTTTCTTAGCTTCTTTCTCTGCTTTGTCCTTGGTTGATGTTGCACTGTCTACCACCGTTTCAGCTGCACCGCTTATTTTCTCCTTGATAAATCGTGAGTCTGCTTCAATGTCTTTTCCAACTGCATCTTTCGTTTCTTTTAAAGCGTTAGAGGTTTCAACTGTGGTTGCAGCTACTTTGTCTTCTACTGTTTTCACAGTGTCAGACAAAGATTCTTTTTCAGTGATAATTTTCTCGTGAGTTCTTTTCGCTACATCTTCAACGCTTTCACCAATTTTTTTAACACCATCGTCAACTTTTTCGGTAGTGTCTTTGACAGCTTGTAATGTTTTATCTTTGGCTTCAGATATTGCTTCACCAGTAGCTATAGCAGCTCCAGACACAGCTTCTTTTCCTGCAGCAGTCGTTTCAGCAGCCTTTGCTTTGCTGTCCTTTACAAGTTCATTAACAGCATGTTTCGCTTTCTCTTCTTCTTCTTCGGCTTCCTTCTTTGTCTCGTCAACGAATTCTTTAACATCTTCAACGACTTCGTCCGCGGCATGTTTCACTCCCTTAAATATACCGGAGAAAAATCCTTTACCTTTGTCATTAGCTTTCTTAGCTTCTTTCTCTGCTTTGTCGTTGGTTGATGCTGCACTGTCTATAACCGTTTCAGCTGCACCCCTTATTTTCTCCTTGACAAGTTGTGAGTCTGCTTTAAGTTCTTTTCCAACTGCATCTTTCGTTTCTTTTAAAGCGTTAGAGGTTTCAACTGTAGCCGCGGCTACTTTGTCTTCTACTGTTTTGACCGTGTCAGACAAAGATCCTTTTTCAGTGATAACTTTCTCGTGAGTTCTTTTTGCTACATCTTCAACGCTTTCACCAATTTTTTTAACACCATCGTCAACTTTTTCGGTAGTGTCTTTGACAGCTTGTAATGTTTTATCTTTAGCTTCAGATATTGCTTCACCAGTAGCTTTAGCAGCTCCAGACACCGCTTCTTTTCCTGCAGCAGTCTTTTCAGCAGCCTTTGCTTTGCTGTCATTTACAAGTTCATTAACAGCATGTTTCGCCTTCTCTTCTTCTTCTTCGGCTTCCATCTTTGTCTCGTTAACGAATTCTTTAACATCTTCAGCAACTTCGTCTGCTGCATCTTTGACTCCTTTGAATATACCGGAAAAAAATCCTTTACCTTTGTCTTTAGCCTTCTTAGCTTCTTTCTCTGCTTTGTCCTTGGTTGATGTTGCACTGCCTACAACCGTTACAGCTGCACCGCTTATTTTGTCTTTAATGACTTGTGAGTCTGCTTTGATTTCTTTTGCAATTGCATCTTTTGTTTCTTTTAAAGCGTCAGAAGTTTCAACTGCCGTTGCGGCTACTTTGTCTTCGACTGCTTTTACACCGTCAGACAAAGAATCTTTTTTAGCGACAACTTTATCGTGAACTTTTTTTGCTACATCTTCAACGTTTTCGGCAACTGTTTCAGTAGTGTCTTTGACAGCTTGTGATGTCTTGTCTTTAGCCTCAGATATTGCTTCACCAGTAGCTTTAGCAGCTTCAGAAACAGTTTCTTTCCCTGCAGCAATCTTTTCAGCCGCTTTTTCACTACTGTCATTTACAAATTTACTGACCACATGTTCCACCTTCTCTTCTTCTTCTTCAGCTTCCTTCTTTGTCTCGTCAACGAATTCTTTAACATCTTCAGCCACTTCGTCCGCGGCATGTTTGACTCCCTTGAATATACCAGAGAAAAATCCTTTACCTTTTTCTTTAGCTTTCTTTGCTTCTTTCTCTGCTTTGTCCTTGGTTGATGTTGCACTGTCTACAACCGTATCAGCTGCACCACTTATTTTCTCTTTGACGATTTGTGAGTCTGCTTTTACCTCTTTTGCAACTGTATCTTTTGTTCCTTTCAAAGCATCAGAAGTTTTAACTGCAGTTGCGAGTACTTTGTCTTCTACTGTTTTTACAGCGTCAGACAAAGATTCTTTTTCAGCGATAACTTTGCCGTGAGCCTTTTTCGCTACATCTTCAACGTTTTTGGCAATTATTTTAACGCTTTCATCGACTTTTTTAGTAGTGTCTTTGGCAGCTTGTGATGTTTTATCTTTAGCCTCAGATATTGCTTCACCAGTAGCTTTAGCAGCTTCAGAAACAGCATCTTTTCCTGCAGCGATCTTTTCAGCGGTCTTTTCTTTGTTGTCGTTTACAAGTTCATTAACAGCATGTTTCGCCTTCTCTTCTTCTTCTTCGGCTTCCTTCTTTGTCTCGTCAACGAATTCTTTAACATCTTCAGCGACTTCGTCCGCGGCATGTTTCACTCCCTTAAATATGCCGGAGAAAAATCCTTTACCTTTGTCTTTAGCTTTCTTCGCTTCTTTCTCTGCTTTGTCCTTGGTTGATGTTGCACTGTCTACAACCGTTTCAGCTGCACCGCTTATTTTCTCCTTGATAAGTTCTGAGTCTGCTTTAATGTCTTTTCCAACTGAATCTTTCGTTTCTTTTAAAACGTTAGAGGTTTCAACTGTGGTTGCAGCTACTTTGTCTTCTACTATTTTAACAACGTCAGACAACGTTTCTTCTCCAGCGACAACTTTGTCGTGAGTTTTTTTCGCTACATCTTCAACGTTTTCAAAGATTATTTTTACGCTTTCATCGACTTTTTTAGTAGTGTCTTTGGCAGCTTGTGATGTTTTATCTTTAGTCTTCGATATTGCTTCACCAGTAGCTTGAGCAGTTTCAGAAACAGCTTTTTTTCCTGCAGCAATCTTTTCAGCAGCCTTTTCTTTGCTGTCATTTACAAGTTCACTAACAGCATGTTTCGTCTTCTCTTTTTCTTCTTCGGCATCCTTCTTTGTCTCTTCAACGAATTCTTTAACATCTTCAGCGACTTCGTCCGTTGCATGTTTGACACCTTTAAATATACCGGAGAAAAATCCTTTGCCTTTGTCTTTAGCTTTCTTAGCTTCTTTCTCTGCTTTGTCCTTGGTTGATGTTGCACTGTCTACAACCGTATCAGTTTCTTCGCTTATTTTCTCTTTGATGACTTGTGAGTCTGCTTTGATTTCTTTTGCAACTGCATCTTTTGTTTTTTTCATAGCGTCAGAAGTTTCAACTGCGATTGTGGCTACTTCGTCTTCTATTTTTTTTACAACGTCAGACAAAGATTCTTTTTCAGCAACAACTTTGTCGTGACCACTTTTTGCTACATCTTCTACGTTTTTCAGTACACTTTTTTTAGTATCTTTGACAGTTTGGGATGTTTTGTCTTTAGCCTCAGATACTGCTTCACCAGTAGCTTGAGCAGCATCAGACACAGCTTCTTTACCTGCAGCAATCTTTTCAGCCGTTTTTTCACTGCTGTCATTTACAAATTTACTGACCGCATGTTTCGTCTTCTCTTTTTCTTCTTCGGCATCCTTCTTTGTCTCTTCAACGAATTCTTTAACATCTTCAGCGACTTCGTCCGTTGCATGTTTGACACCTTTAAATATACCGGAGAAAAATCCTTTACCTTTGTCTTTAGCTTTCTTAGCTTCTTTATCTGCTTTGTCCTTGGTTGATACTGCACTGTCTACAACCGTTTCAGCTGCACCGCTTATTTTCTCTTTGATGACTTGTGAGTCTGCTTTGATTTCTTTTGCAACTGCATCTTTTGTTTTTTTCATAGCGTCAGAAGTTTCAACTGCGATTGTGGCTACTTCGTCTTCTATTTTTTTTACAACGTCAGACAAAGATTCTTTTTCAGCGACAACTTTACCGTGAGCCTTTTTCGTTACATCTTCAACGTTTTCGGCAATTATTTTAACGCTTTCATCGACTTTTTTAGTAGTGTCTTTGGCAGCTTGTGATGTTTTATCTTTAGCCTCAGATATTGCTTCACCAGTAGCTTTAGCAGCCTCAGACACAGATTCTTTCCCTGCAGCAACCTTTTCAGCCGCCTTTTCACTGCTGTCATTTACAAAGTTACTGACTGCATGTTTTGCCTTCTCTTCTTCTTCTTCAGCTTCCCTCTTTGTCTCGTCAACGACTTCTTTAACATCTTCAGCCACTTCGTCCGCGGCATGTTTGACTCCCTTAAATATACCGGAGAAAAATCCTTTACCTTTGTCTTTAGCTTTCTTAGCTTCTTTATCTGCTTTGTCCTTGGTTGATACTGCACTGTCTACAACCGTTTCAGCTGCACCGCTTATTTTCTCCTTGATAAGTTCTGAGTCTGCTTTAATGTCTTTTCCAACTGAATCTTTCGTTTCTTTTAAAACGTTAGAGGTTTCAACTGTGGTTGCAGCTACTTTGTCTTCTACTGTTTTCACAGTGTCAGACAAAGATTCTTTTTCAGTGATAATTTTCTCGTGAGTTCTTTTCGCTACATCTTCAACGCTTTCACCAGTCAGATATTGCTTCACTAGTAACTTTAGTAGCCTCAGAAACAGCTTCTTTTCCTGCAGCAATCTTTTCAGCAGCCTTTTCTTTGCTCTCATTTACAAATTCACTAACCGCATGTTTTGCCTTCTCTTCTTCTTCTTCAGCTTCCTTCTTTGTCTCGTCAACGAATTCTTTAACATCTTCAGCCACTTCGTCCGCGATATGTTTCACTCCCTTAAATATACCGGAGAAAAATCCTTTACCTTTGTCTTTAGCTTTCTTAGCTTCGTTATCTGCTTTGTTCTTGGTTAATGCTGCACTGTCTACAACCGTATCAGCTGCACCGCTTATTTTTTCTTTGATGACTTGTGAGTCTGCTTTGATTTCTTTTGCAACTGCATCTTTTGTTCCTTTCAAAGCATCAAAAGTTTCAACTGCTGTTGCGGCTACTTCGTTTTCTACTCTTTTTACAGCGTCAGACAAAGATTCTTTTTTAGCGAGAACTTTGTCGTGTGCTTTTTTCGCTACATCTTCAACATTTTCGGTAATTTTTTTAACGCCATCGTCAACTTTTTTGGTTGTTTCTTGGATAGCTTGTGATGTTTCATCTTTAGCGTCAGATATTGCTTCACCAGTAACTTTAGTAGCCTCAGAAGCAGCTTCTTTTCCTGCAGCAATCTTTTCAGTCGCCTTTTCTTTGCTGTCATTCACAAGTTCACTAACAGCATGTTTCGCTTTCTCTTCTTCTTCTTCGGCTTCCTTTTTTGTCTCATCAACGAATTCTTTAACATCTTCAGCAACTTCGTCCGCTGCATGTTTGACTCCTTTGAATATACCAGAGAAAAATCCTTTACCTTTGTCTTTAGCTTTCTTAACTTCTTTTTCTGTTTTACCTCCAGTTACCGCGATACTATCAGCAGCAGTTTTAGCCGTAGCCCTGACTTTTTTTCCAACGAGTTTTGTGTCTTCTTCTTTTTTTTTCATCTCAGGTCTCTTTTCAGTAATATGTTTATCTTGTGCTGTACCTTTTACTTTCTCTACACTATTAGTCGCTTTTACAGTATGTTTCGTCTTTGGAATTACTATATTACCTATTTTTTCTTCGAATTTTTCATCTTTTTTGACAGCTTTTTCACCTTGCTCTTTTTCTATCGCAGCTTCGTATTTCGTATTATCTAAAAATTCTTGAACATTCCCGACAGTATTTATTGATGGTTGTTCTACTCCGTGAACCAAAGCTGAAAAAATTCCTTCTTCTCTTTCTTGAGCTTCCTTCGCTTTTTCTCTATTTCCTTCCTCTGCTGCACCTTCTGTTTTTTCCATAGAATCAGCAATAGCTACCACAGTTTCTGTAATTTTATACTTTTCGACTCTACCATTTTCGTTATTTACTTTTCCATTGGTTTTTTTCGGTTTTTTAGCACTATCACTGACCTGTTTAATCGCGATTTTACCCATTTTTGTAGGTTTTTCTTGAGTGGTTTTAACTGTTTCTACTACAGTACTTTTTCCACTAGACTTCCTATTCGTTTGATTTTTTACAGCTCCCGAATCAGGAATAACCTTTGCTGTCTTCGATATTTTTGCTGTTATTTTATCTTTACCAGTGAAAGGAGTAGGGGTGATTTTTTTTTTAATGTCTTTATTTTCGTTCGAACTTTTTTCGACAACATTTTCAGGTTGCTCTTTTTCCAGCTTCGCATCTTCTCTTGTATCATCCCAGAATTCTTTGACGTCTTTAGTTACTCCATCAACTGCATGTTTAGCTCCTTCAATCACATCAGATACGAAGCCTGTTTCTCCAGTTTTTTTAGACTCTTTTTGAGCTTTTTTCTCCATGTTTTCTACAGAGACTGCTTTCGCAGTTTTGTTAGTACCTTTTACAGCTCCTGTTTTCATTTTATCTTCCAATGGCTTACCTCTGCTAGCTGTATCAGTTTTAATTTTTGGTTTAACGTCTTTAATCTTACTCTTTGCTGCTTTCATATCTTTAGCTAATTTGTCTTTACCTTCTGTTATTTTTCCTGCTACCTTACTTTTGATATCTTTAGAAGCTTTCTTGGTAACAATATCAGTTTTTTTATCTTCTTCTTGAACCTGTTCTTTCACTTCATCTTCAAATTCTTTCGCTTCGTCAGTTACTATGTCGACGCTCTGTTTAGCGCTCTTGTCAATTTTTATTAAATAGTTATTTTTATCGATATCTTCTTCATCTTTACATTCATCTTCATCTTCTTCTTTTATGTTTCCATCTTTATATGTGATTACTTCTTTTTTATCTTCTTCACTTTGACTTATTGGAGCTGAAGGGTAGGGATACTCTTCCATAATAGCGGATATACTTCTGGTATCATCTAAAAATTTTAATGTTGCAATTTTTATTTCCTCATCTCCACTATCAAAAGATACGTCAGTAGATGAACTTTTTTCTCTTGATTTACTTCTTCTTTTCAAAGTACTTTTAGGGCTTTTAAATATACCAAATATTCCACCTTTGTCCGAATCTTTTTTTGAATCTGAAGAATCAGATGCAGGTGAAAGAATCGGGACATCTAACCCTTCAACAGCTGTAGACTTAGTATCAGTTTTGACACTATCTTTGAGAGACTTCCTTCTTGTTAGGTCAGATTCACCAATATTGTCAGCTGCTTTTTTTGTATCTTCTAAAAATTTCGATGTAGCATGTCTCAGTTCTTCATCTCCACTATCAAACGAAGGTTCTTTAGAACTACTTCGATCTCTTGATCGACTCTTTTTATTCTTTACTTTTGGACTTTTAAACATACTAAAGAAACCAGTTCCCTTTTGTTTTCCTTCATCAGCAGACTCTTCAAAATCTCCTGACATTCTTTTCTCAGCCTTTTCTAATTTTTCTGTATTTGGATCTTTTGTAAATACAGTTTGATTCATTTCTGAAACTTTTGGAGTGTGTCTATCACTATTTTTAGTATCATCTTCAGGTCTTGCAATAACACCAGTAGCTGCTGTAAGGACAGTTGAAGTTTTAGTAGGAGATGCTTTGACATCATAAGATGTGCTTTTTAATTTGTCAATTGGTACATCTGAATCTTCTGTGACGGAAACGAATTTTTCAATTTTCTCCATTTGAGTCTCGGAAATTATTTTTGAACCATCGTCTTGAGCTAATTTGTCGGCAACTTTCTTTGTATCATCCAAAAAAGTCTTAGTAACGATTCTTAATTCTTCATCACCACTATCAAATGAAATATCTTTTGTATCTTTGTCTTTTGATCTACTTCGTCTTTTGTCTTTTGATTTTGGACTACGGAAAATACCGAAGAAGCCACCTGACTTTTCCTTTATTTCATCGAGATCATCAATGTCTGCTTTAATGTCACTTTCAACTTGTTTAGTCTCTCTTTTAATTGTTTCTTCTGAATTTTTCATTTTGTCGTTAAGCGTTTTAATTTCTCCGCTCAAACGTTTCAAGTCAATGTCAATAGATTTACCAGTATTATGAATACTTTGTTTCATCCTATCAATGTCATCATCAATTTTTTTATCTCGTCGTAGTATTGAGTCAACATCATCTTTGGATTTATCCTCTAAATCATTGACAGACTCTTTAATATCATCATCGATTTTTTCTTTTAGATTTTTGATATCTTTCTTTGCTTTTTCTTCAATAGGTTCAAAAGATTTTTTAGCATTTTCATTATCAGAATCTACATCACTCTCAACTTTTTTCGAAGTTTTAAAAAGATTCGTGAAAAATCCGTGTTTTTCTTTGCTATCTTTCAACTCTGTTGGAATTTCTTTATTTTCTTTTTCCTTATCTGAAGATTTTTCAGTATCCAATTTCTTTAACTCGGGTTTTTCAGGTATTAGATATTCAGGGACAAAGGCTTCAGCACTTCTTCTTGAATCATACAAAAAATCTGCAGTAGCCCAAATCGGATCACGATTTGGTTCATTTTCCGGTAGCTTTTGAGGGCAAATAGCTATATATGTATCAGGATCAAAAGCAGGATAAGATGGTGATTCTTTGATTGGTTCAGCAATTTTTCTGGTATCCTCTAAAAATTCTTGAGTTGCTACTTTTATTGATTCATCACCACTGTCAAAAGAAGGATCTTGAGAATCTTTCGATTTTCCTTTCTTCAATTTTGGTCCCTTAAAGATGCCAGAAAATATACCGCCTTTTTCTTTTTTCTTGCTTTCTTCTTTAGTATCATCCGGTTGATTATAAACATCGTCATATACTGATTTTCTTGAATCTTCATTAATCTTTTTCGTTTTTTTATCAATCTTATCTTCTTTATTAGCCGGTATGACTGTATTTGTTTTTTTTGTTGACTTTTCAGCAACTTCTTTATCTTCTTTAGAAAATTTTTCTTTTTCACTCGTGCTTATATTTTCAGCCGGCATCGAAACAGAGTCAACAATGACTCTGGAGATGCTTTTGGCTTGTTCCGTTGCGCGATCGATTGGAACGTTTGTGTCAAACGCAATCGTCTGCGCTTCCGGTATAGTAGTTGTTACTTTTGTAGTAACAATTTTCTCCTCAGTAATGGGTCCAGTTGTAATAGTTGTCTTCGTTACGACAACTTTACTTGATTCTTCTAATGTTGGTTGCGTCACATTTACTCCAATAATAGGATCATCAACACCAAAGAAAGATGACTGTCCAGGAGATATTTCACGCACTGTTGTAGTTTTTGTAAATGATCCAGAATCTGGATCACCCGTACTTGTTGTTACAATAGTTTTTGAAATAATTTTACCCTTACCACTAGAATCATCAATCATGTTTGGTTTTATTTTTTTTGTAATGACCGGCTCGACAGATTCTTCCCCGCGAGTTACTGTCTCTTTAACTATAATACCTTCAACATCATAAACTAATCTATCACCATCACGAACGTCTATTGCACCTCCTGCCTCTTTACCCCCTTCTCGATAAACCCCCGACAACCCCTCCATCATTAATTTCTCCTTCTCTTTCTCAGCGTCTTGTATAACACCTGTTAATTAAGTTACAACATTTTAGGCATATCTAAAAACGTAAGAAACATTATAGACAATTTTCAGTTATTTTGTTTTAGATTTTTCTTATTTTGTTTTAATTTATGAAGTTTTAAGTTTTGCGCAATTGTTACTGTATTATTTGTCATTATTGTTTAGTCAAAGCTACGTTAGCCGAATATTTCATTTACTTATTTATATTATTTTCATAAATACTACATATTTTACGTCATTAACTATTAATTACGACAAAAACGTGAAATTAAACAATTTTTTATGTGGTTTATGTGCGTAAGTGTTTGTGCTATGGAGCAGGTATCTTTTTACATTTTTCCTTTATTCAAAACATATAAACACTTCATCTTTCTGATTCATACGTTAATAGGTAACTAAAATTTCCATCATCCTACATTTGCTCAATTTACTATGAAATAAATTTACATTTGGTTAATGTAGGAAGATAATTTTATGACAGGATATAATCATTGTTCTACTTTAGTATTTTTGATTTTTTACATAATTAAGGGATCAGATGCAGTCATGATTTGAAAAAAATAAAATTGATTTTTTAGCGTTTTCTTGAAGTGCGGTGTTTCGAAAATATTTTCTGAAAATTTCAATTCGATTAATAGTTTCCGAGATATCCTATAATGACTAAAGGGGTCAGTCGGTCCCCCATTCTTGATATTAGTATCAGCGCGCTGAAACTAATGGGGAACTCGATTCTTACAAGTAAAATTGTCGCCCTCTAACTCCAATTGTTATGGATGACATAAAACCAATTCATGAAGATCTGAGTAATGGAAATTTATTCTTTAGGTGAATCGGTGGCTTTAATCAAAACAATAATGAAAGCTTCAATTAGCTTGTGAAAAAAATAAGCTCAAAACAGTGTTTAGTAGCAATACGATTGCAGAAATGGCTGTATATGTTATTGGTTGTATATTCAATGAAGGTAAACATACATTATCAATAATCATGAATATACTTGGAATTTATTGAGGACTCAGTTTTCACCGGTAAAAAGAATAATTAATATTTATTATTATTTTTATTCTGTAGGAATCAAGTTGGATCATAATGTAAATTTTCTGTGTAATCAGTTTTATAAAATAAACTTATAACAAAAAAAAAAAAAAGGAAGTTATGAAAAATACTCTTTTCTTTGAAGACTTTGACTGCATCTCACCCCTTAAATGTAAAATACAACCTTACGTCGATGTTATTGTCTTCTATCGAATTTTGCTACTAAAAATATTGAAAGAATAAGTGAGTACTTTTATTTATTGTCGCTACTTTTTAGTAATTTTTGAATACTGTAGAATCTATTATGAAAATTATTAATTACAATAAATCAGAATTAATGAATAATGAAAATAAATACATTTTAGTAATTCTATACACATAATAGAATGTTATTAATGATAATTATACTAACACCTGTATGTTAATTACTTTAAATACTTTGAAACTAATAGCTATCAAGTATCAACTTGTTTATGTTAAGAATAAAATAAATTAAATTCTGGAATTAAAATTTTTTTTTTCATTTACTTAAAATTACCATGTTAACATAAATAATTCAAGAACAGTCGTTAACAAAGACAATACAGTATCCATTTTACTAATATAAGAAACGACAAAAATAATCATCAGTTCGCTTGAACTATGAGTAATTCAAAAAGAGTACGTAAATATAATGTAGAAAAAAAATAATTCGTAATATGTTCAAATTTTTTTTCCAATTAATCAAACGACAACTGCTCCAAGTGCTAACAGCCAGCTCATGCAACGCTAAATACATAAAAAAATAATAGCTATTTATTTTATTGGCGGTTTTGCCACGCTTAAAAACACTGCTGTAAATTAAATTAAAATATTCGACAAGGAGAAAGAGAATAAAAGAGAGAAAGGAGAAATTTATACCAATCTATATAGGTATTTATACTAATATAAATTGATGTAAATTAATTAGTAAGTTCTTCTTTATAGAAAATTTAAAATTAAAGAAAACGTTTAATGGCGAAGCAATTGGCCCAGTCATATTTCATAATGACAATGACGAGTTGCACAAAGCCAAAATAATTAATAATTTCAATATATATTAATAAAAAATTCACTGGTGCATTTTCCTGTTATTGTTTAATTTATTTAAAACGAAATAAATAAATAATGGTTTTTACGATGATGGTATTGATGAATATTGATTAAATTAAATTTAATTATTAATTATTTATTTGTGCGCTGTATGTGAAGTTATTGTGTAAATAAATGATAAACGTAAAAAAAAAAAAAGAAATACGCAATTAAATACAAATAATAAATAAAAATATAAAGAATGATGATTAGGTCTCGAGGTCATCAAGAACATTGAAGCTCAAGAAAAATGTAATAACTGCTAAGCAAAATGATTATGGACACAGTTTCACGAAAAAACAAGTATCTTTCATCTTGTATAACCGATTAAACGCTTGATGCATAGTTATGCTATTTAGATCATTATTTACTCAATTAATAAATTAGTTTTTTCAGCTTAGGCCTAAACACTGAGGCCATTCATGCTTTTTAAAACTAACTACACTTGAATAAAAAAATAAAAATAGATATATTATTAAAGAAGAATGAATTCCACTGAGCACGTTCACCTTGCTAGCATTTTTAATATAAAGCATAATCCCTTAATCCATTTAGTAATTTATTGTTTTATTTTAATTTTATTTTTTTTTTAGTTAAATAAATTTTAAGAGGAAAAACACTTTTCTTTGTCTATTGGCTACTTATAAAAATGGGATATTACTCACCAGTTACTAGTCTATTAGCATCCTCAATAACCCTCTGTCGATTTTTTCTGTCATCGTCAACTTCGTCGCGTGATTTTTTAGTCATTGTATCCGTGACGTAATACTTATGTTCCAGAAATTCCGCCATATCGTCGCCAAGATCTTTTTCTTCACTTGCGTATTTATCTTTTATTGGGGTTGAGGTACCATTGAACACAGTGCCGTTCGTAATTGTTATGTGCTGCTGTTTTGCTGTGAAGTGCATGAAAATAAAATGTGTTCACATTTAATAAATAAAACTATAATTAATGATGCATAAGCATAATATTAAATTGAATAAATTTTTTATTTAAAGTAATAATAATAAATGTAAGCATGAGAATAAAGTGTGAATGTAGACATAGATCGTGAAAAATTTGAACTCAATCCGTACCAATAAGTAAGTATTCATGATGATGGAATGTTGTCAAGGTCAACTAAAAGATATACCTTTAAATGTTGTATTTCCCATTTAATTTAATTTAATTAATTTAAAAAGTGGCTAAACGATCTCACGTTACATCACACATTATCACAATACAAATCAATCAGTATAAATAAAATTTGATTAAAAATAGTAAACAATTGAAATTATTTTTGCTACGCAATTCGAGCAGAACACGTCGCTGCACAATAGTGAATAGAAGCAAGTGTCAAGTAATGTGTACATAGAATATAACATTCAATGTGACTCAGTGCATTTTCTCTTTCTCGCTCTTATCCTCTGATCGTAGTCAATCTGATCTGGCAATAGCACGAATTATGGATCACTAACTTGATTAAAAAAGTGACATCATATGTTCACTTCCTCTCGTTCAAGATATTAAATTTAATATTTTATTATTCTCATTAACATTTTGAATGTTGATTTCATGTAATAGATTCGTGTGTCATATACTAATAATATTATTAATAGCAGTGATTTGTAACGTAATAAGATTGTTGTAAAAAATTGTATAAATTGTAAGAAAATGAAATTAATATTATTTCAATATTGTAATAAATACTTACTGTGTTTTTGCTGCACATTTCCTAAGTTACTCAAATCCTCAACTGATTCGGAATCCTGTAGAAGAATTAGCACAACAAAGCGCTTGATTAGTGAAGACAATTATCGATATTCCCAAGCGAATGAGGTAATTTTAAATTAGCTTTAACAATAGTGGGAAGTAAATAATGAACAATGGACTATTTTAAAATGTTATCACAAAGTAAAATTGATAAATTCTTTGAAACTGAATTTTATAAAATTAATGTATACTACTAAAAAGTTAAACTTGTATCAAATTGTAATTTTTTGAATATACTAAATAGTAAATTTAATCAATACTTTGTAAAATGTTAAGCTACTTACTTTCATTCGATCAAGTTCATCAAAATCATTTTTCTGAGATGCAAGTGTTCCATCACGTCGAAGTGATGAATCCCTTGAAGGTCCCAACTCTTCTTTGAGTGAATCAAAACCTGGTTGTTCTAATCTGACTCTTGCTACTGCTTTTTCAACATCATCAGTAACAAGCTCAACATTGAATATACATTTTTTCACTATGTCCTCTCGGCCGATTTTATTCAGTGCCTTCTCAAGTGTATTTCCTGTTAAAATAAACAAAAAAAAACTAATAAAATAATAATATATTTTGTTTCCAGAATATAAGAATTAACTCAAGTACACATAAATGCTTTCATTCATTTAAATTCTCGTTAAAACTACTCAAGTGTAATAATTGAGACCACGCGGACGCTCACAATTCGACTCTTCTTTTCTTATCTTATTTCACTCTCCAAGTACCACGTTGAGATTATCTTCTGATTGAAAACAAACCTCGTTCTCGAGTTATTTGGACTCGTGAAGGTAATGCTCTGTTGAATAGCAAGTGAAGTTCACTTGTGTAACCCGAGATTGATGGATTCTCGTAGGCTTGGTAGAGAGTTATAAACATTTCTCAACGATAATCCTAATATTTACGTTGATAATATGATCGATTTTACTAAGTAGTTTTTTAAATTATCTGTAAGTGCACTGGGTATTGAATATTCTTTAAAATTAATTATGCACTTTTATAAAATAATATAATAGCACCACCTTCGCTTTCTGACGAATACAAAGTTACTGCCAACGTACTTAACGACTTGTTGTTTCTTCTTTTGATGATGATAATAATAATGATGTAATTCGCGTGCTTAAGACTCTAGCAATATGATTAACATGACATAAAATAGTGGGAGAAGCGAGGCGTTCGGCTGTAACATCTCCTATCTAGCATGTTTATGCCATAGGCATAATAATGCGCATGGTGAGTTCATAAACTAAATGACTACAAAGATTCCAGACAGTTGACTCAAGCAATACCTATCATATTCTGTTGTAATTTGTCAAGTCAACAATTTCATAATTATTTTTATTCATAAATTAATGATTATAGTCGGAGGTTTTTTTTTCTCAATAGTCGGTTTATAATAGTTTAAACGGAAAAAATTTGATGCAAGCAAAGAGATATTATTAAAAAAGTTAAATTAAATTAAATTAAAAAATCTTTTAATTTTATTTGCTGAATAATACATTGTGACAAGGACACAACCTTACGTCAGAAACGTTATTTCAATCTGCGACTCATCAGTTCATTTTCTTAATTATCACCATTCGCGCACTATCAACGAGTAACCGGATTTTTATAATATTCAAAAGTCAAGGTTATTGAATACTATACAATATTGGTTACACTTGAATATATTTTTACGCTCTAATTATTGTGATTAAACATTATTCTGCATTAATAATTTTGATACTTCGAATTTTTATTTATGATGAAATAAAATTATTGAATACAAAATAATAATTGAACTTGAATCCTAGAATTAATATCATTATTGAGAAATCTATCGAATATTCAGATGGTTAATAACTTTTTTTTTTTTTTTATTCAGTTTCATCTTTTCAGTAAAAAGCATATAAATAGATGAATTTTTCTTCAATCATTATTTCATAAAACATAATTATTTATACTTTAATTTAGAATAATTTTTTTCTTGATATTATATAATATAGAATTACATTTAATCTTTAATCATAGCGCTTATTTAATATATTTAGAGATTATACTAACCAGTTACTTTATTGCCATTGCCCTGCCACAATTTAAACATAGCAGCAGCTTGAAGTGCTGGTTTACCCGGATATTCATCTTTAATTAAATTGACATCAGCAGGCAATACGTTAAGTTCTTCGGCTAATTTTTCCCAGTCACGATCAAGGAGATTCGCAATATCCGTCAGACGGATAGTCGCTCTATGAATTGTATCCGGACGACCTACAAAAGTAAAATTGTATTAAAATATTATTATTATTTGTATAGGTATCTACGAAGATGAATTAAATAAATCTTACTTATACCGCCATCACGTAAGAAGCTATAATTCTTGGATAATTCAAGTAAATCTAATTCAGAATGCCCAGTCTCAGGTGAAATTTTTTCCGGTAACAAGATATTCAACGTACATATTGGTAATTGTGGTGGTTCGCCCTTGGCCACCTTTGGTTCACTCATAAACATTATTCTACCAACCATGTCCGCTGCATCTGGATCTTTTACTCTTGCCGTGAAAGGCACGCGATTCTCCTTAAACGCCCGGAAGGGTAACTGAAGTTGTTCACCGCTCTTCATAACGGGTACAAGGTTACCGGCAAACTCCATGTATTGAGTTTTGCCCTCGAGTACTTCAACATCACGGCTTTTTGCTACTTCTGTAAAATGCTCCTGATGCTCCAAAGTTTTGTCTTCTTTGTCATCTGTCATACAAAAGACACGTAATCTCGCCTCCAGTGGGTCAACTCGTTTTGCAAACACTACGAATCTAACAATTAACAAAGCAAAAGAAATTAATTTAATAAAAAAAAATATATTTTTGTCACCTAAACAAAACTAAAAACATTAAAAATATAATTAAGTGACATACTTGGCCATGAAAGGTACATGTGTGGCGTGGGTATAAAGCTCGGTGGCCATTCGCGTAGCCTCGGTAATATTCCTACAGTCCATGAGCCAAAATCTTGCGGATACGGTAGTGGTAAAAGACACACAATCCTTGACGAAAGTTAGGGGCGTAGAGCCGGTTACATCCTCCCAGACCGCCCGTGACTGACCCCCTGAACGACATACATGCCAAGTCCAATAACATCATTAAAATATGTCAGTGATGTAATTACAGCAATGATTAAAATAGTGAATCGTGTAATAGAGATATATATTTATAAATCTTCTGATATTAAATACAGTTTATGTGGAAAAAAAAATATAATAAAAAAAATTATCTTTAAAAAACAAGTATAAAAATTATATTTAATATTTTGTTCAATGAATACTGTATTTAAAGTCAGTTTTGTTGTATGTGCCTTATTGTTATGTGCTTGGTATCGATGTAAAAAAGTAGGAATAATAATAATAATAATAATAATAATAATAAAAGTGTCACCGACTTATGATAATGCTTGCGAAATAATAACAATAATAATTATAATAATAAAAATAATTATGAACCAATAATTATACCCTTTCATAAAGCAATGGGCGTGAGTGGTAGTTGAAAAGCGGCAAACTATAACCGAATCACATATAAATAAAGAAATAAATTGCAAGTGTATTTTAATCGCGAGAGATGAAAATTGAAAAATTAATTCATTTAATAAAAGGTATGATTTTACAAAAAATTTGTTTCAAATGTAAAATATAAAAAGTAAGAGAAGAAAGATACATTTGCTGTAAATTTTTGATATTTTATAATTAAAATTAAAAAATTTTAAATACCAATTATTATAATAAAATATGGATAAAATGTATTAAACGACAATTAATAATAATTATAATAATGATAAAAATAATAACAACACTGGGAGTAAATTTTTGATGTGAAATACATCTATGTATGTTTATACATATTATCTAAGCAATTATCATTCAAACGAATTATGTGCTGAAAAAAAACTATTGAGTTTACCAATCCACAATGAGCTAGAAATAGTTAAAAAAAATTTATCTACATTTAATTAATGATCCATACCTAAATGACTCAATCCTAACAATACGCAAGCATTAACAATGAATCACAACAAGATAATGTATACAACAATGGTACTCGACTTTTGTTACTTTTTTTTTTCCATATTTGTAAAACTTTTTTGTTTTATAAATTGTACAGTTACCATTTGGCCTACGAATCTCTAGTCCAGAAATAAATTATAGTATTATTATTCAATATATAATGTTACTGCTAATAAATAAACTGTAAGTTCACATAATAATTTTAAATATAAATAACCATTATTAATTATAAGAAAATGATACTATTAAGTGTTATTTACTAATGGAAAGAGATCGCCCAGTCAAGCTGGTGACTGCTCCTACATTGTTACGCGCAAGAATATATTACCAGTTATGCTGCACAGAAGCCTCAAAGTTGGTGCATCGCCAGAGTACTGATTAATCATGCCCTTGTTGGCTGCTTGTGGCACGGGTATAGTCAATGTAATGGGCTTATGGAATTTTCTACGGCGTGGTTCAACAGTCACGATGGGCGATACTGCTACTCGATTTCCCAAGAGTTTAGCCACCAATTCCGCAGGTATTGGATGAGCCTACCATCAATCAAAAATTATATATATAACATACTGAATTCCAAGATAATTATTCAAGTGAATGTTGTTGTTGAATCTAAGCTAAAAGTACCTGTAGGCCAACTCTAATTTTCTTAGTGAGCGCCGCTGGTGGAAACACGGCTTGTACTTGTGGTACCGCTGATGATGAAACAGTTCCACCCTCAGGACCAACCGCGTGAACTTCTTGTCTAATCCGCGACACCACGGCGAAATAATGGGGAAAGTCAACCGTGAGAATACGTACGATTCGTGACGTTTGAAGATCTTCTAGCTGGCTTAGTTCTATAAAGAAAATAAAATTTATAATTTATGTTCTCAACTACACATTAACATAATGAATAATATTAAAAATGATTAATATACTAAATTCTTCTAATTCATACCTTCTCCTTCAAAGCTCTCATTAAGCACATCCTGAACAGCTTCCTCACTAGCTTCCAGGGTGTGCTCGCGCCAGGTCTCTCCATTGTCTGATCGAAGAATCACAATCTCTCTTTCCTTACCTCGAAGAGAAGCAAAGTGTGGTACTTCGATGATAACGGGCCTGAAATTTGTTTTTATTTATTATTAATATTTATATAAACTCATATTAATAATTTATAATTAAAAATAATAAAACTGTAAATATACCCCAAAAATTTGGCCGCAACTGGTCCAAGTTCAAGTATTCGACTGGCAAGCGCTTCACCTTCCATTAAAGGAGGTGGATTCGTTAATTTATCTCTCTTGAGATATCTGCAGGTAATTCTCATCGGCATCGCTGCTTTGCGTGGTGGTACAATAACTCGTACACCACTGTGACGACATCCTCGCATTGCTCCACCACGAGCATCCACCAGGAACGAAACCAAAAAGCTGTATGTGACAATATAATGTATGACATTAAAAAAAAAGCTTATTTATTTGAATATCGCACTTCTGTGTGTTTTGCATACGAGTTATTGTCTTTGTAAATATAATTTATCAATTTTTTTTTTATTCTATTCAAAGCTATGTACATATAATTTTTCAGTTATAAAAATTTCAACAATAGTCTGTAGGTTGATAATAATATTCTGAAAAATTATGTGTACTTTGTTTAATATTATAAAATATGCAAAAATAAGTGTAAATAAATATAGATTGTTTTATAAAAATATATTAATAATCATGGATAAATTCTTAAATGCAAAATTGTTTATGTAATTATTTTAATTTCACTGTTATAATTATCACAAGGAAATAACAACATAAAATTATATTGATTACATTCGACAATTTACCCACTTATAAACGTATATATTGTATTTGTATTTTAAAGAATAAAAAATTGAGTGATCAACAAATAAAATGAAGTATAAAAAAAATATTTACGATAGTTGCATCATTAGATCATACGAGATATCTGTTTGTATCTAAATGTGACGTCGCGGCTAATATTAAAGACAATTTACTCATAGGATAAAATTAAACTAGTGTTTATTAAAAGTAAATGTAATTCTTATTTATAAATGAGAACTAATTATGAGTAAGTAATGTAATTTGATTGACTAATATACAAGCAATAATTTTAATTAATGCTATCATGTGTCGATGATTTTTTAACGATAATCTCACAAGTTATAATTGTGCAGTGTAACATTTTGTGCTTTTCTGTACTATGAATAGATGTTTGTTTACCGTTTTGTTATAAATTAATAGATTTGCTGTTCTTTTTTTATATCTATATATTATGATAAGCAGATGAATGATATGTATGATTAACTAACAATTACTATATATTAAACACAATATTAATAAATACATTTTTCTAGTCTACGTCTATTAAAATTTTATAAACAGGAATACATATTGAAGAAAAATTGACTATAAACTTTATTATTGTTTGATTTTTAGTAAATTTTCTTTTGTTATCGAAAAAAGTTGTCGAGGTAAACTTTGATGAATATGTATTCACTGCCCTTTTAATGTTGCAAGGGAAAGTGGAATTCTAAATGAGCAGCATTAATCAGCCACTACGATATATATATATATATATATATATATATATATATATATATATATAACGAGAAAGGTAGTGCAAAACTAGCAACGAATAGTAAACAATTGTGACGGCTGTTAATTTTAAATAAAAAAAATTGAAAATGAATTAAAATAAATAATTGTATCTTGCCACAGAGTAATTACTTTAAAGAAACAAAAATAACAATAATAATGAGGCAGAGGAGTAAAATTTTGTTGTTTATTTCTCATTCACTTACTTTCTCCATGATGGAATTCTGCGAGCGCAAATAAAATAACAGAAAGAATCGGAAACAAAATAAAAATACGCGTTAGTATTTCTTTTATTTTCAATAAAATATATGAGAAATGTGGTCTATCATTTTTTTAACTATCACTGGTGATTAACTTTTTTTTTTTTTTTAATTTTAAATTTAAGGAACTCTAAATGTTGATATAAAACAATAATAATTATGTATTATAGTTGAGATTTGGATTATAGCATTTCACTCACACTGTGCAAGATGACTGAGGGAATCGTGTCGCAAGCCTCAATGATCACGGGAAGTGATAACTTAAGTTATAAATAATAATGGGGAACAATAATAATTAAATATAATAATAAAAAAAAAATTAATAATTAACATAAACGATACTTTAATATATTGTCAGCCACTAGAAGCGTTCCTGCCAAGCAATCCTTATTTTTTATACCTCAATAGATTATGGGGTTCCATATTTATATTCTTCCTTCTTTTATGTAGACGTCACAATTTTCATTTTGCTTTGCACATACAGTAATAACTTGTTGATTATTAAAATTTATTATAAGTAAAAAAAACTTTCCGTGTTGATATTGAAAATTAGATCATATAAAATAATTATTTCGCACTTTAACCATTTTTTAAGTATTAACAGGTGCTTAAAGCATCAGTTAAGTTAAAATATTTTTAATTGTTATAAATATTTTTATTTAAAAAAAATGTTATTTAGCAAATAAAATAATGAAATTAATTAATAATAATAATAAGAACATAGAAATAATTTTGAAACCCATGGTCCAAGTATTAAAAGATTAAAAAATATAATTAAAATAAGATATAAAGGTGATACCTGTCCCTCCACATTCCTTGTCCTTTAGGTACGATACCAAGGGCTGCCAGTGACCAATTTAAGGAGTCTAGTGACGGTCTAAGTATTGGAACAGAACTCCGTAATAATTACATTCAGGATAAACTCATCTAAACCGTGCTCATGCTTTTCTCTACCATTTTTTTGTTCGTTCTTTTGAAAAACTTTAGTTTATAATACACGTGCAAAGACTTTATATCAAATCCTTATCATAAATAACAAACTTGTGAACCTAATAAACTAAAACTACTGTGCTACATAAAATTTTATAATACAGTAGCAATGATAATGAATCACAATGGATGTGAAATTTAACTTAAATTAAAATAAAATAAAAAAAAATAAGTAAATGAACAAAATGATAATTTATGATACATTAAAAAATTAAATAATGGGTGAACTTTTTATAGTTATTACACAGTAACAGGTGTAACAGGTATGACAATAATAAATAAGAATTTCTATTCACTATATATGAAATCTGCGGGCGCACAGTAAATGGAATGAATTTCACGAGAGAAAGAGCTTGAGAAAAGTCGACACACGATGAGCGACTGCGAATAAATGACTGTCTCTTAACTTACTCTGCTTGTTTCATTGGCAAAAAGTTGAGTAGACGGGTTATATATTAAATTTAAGAGTGTCGGAGAATATAAGTTGGTGAATGAAATGAACGCACAATGATACTGAATGAACTAACTCCAACCAGAATAATATCCCGCAACGGGATTGAGTGCGGTCGTATAAAACACCGGTAATAGTACTTGATTTGTATTCATAAAATAGACACTCTGGCCGAGGATTCCCTAATTGGTCATAGGTATATCGCTTGCTGATGACTTGTAGGGCCTACCATCTATACGTTATGTTTATAATATAGTATTAAGTCTATATCTATAAGTATAAAACTATGATTTACTGTTATTATATATGGTTACGCTTTCATGATTGTTTTACTCTATTTTTAGAACAGTTCTATATTTTTCTTCCTTCCTAAGACACTCAGTCAAACCATATCGTTGATAGGATTTTTTTGAATATTATTATTTTTTAAAGAAAAATATTATTAGTCATGCTAGGTTTTTGCACACACCACACACGTATTACAATTTCAATCAAAAAACAAATGATTCATTTTTTTTTGTTAGATTGTGATAGGATATCAGACTTAAATAACAACAAACGGTGCCTCTAAAAAGTAATTAGTTAAAAAAAGAAAAAAAAATCATTTTGAATAAATTTATGAATTTAAAAAGTTGCATTTAACTCTCACACACCCATATCACACTATAATACAAATCATTATTGCTCCAATGTTAACTAATTGTCATATTTACATTGGGAAATATTTATATATAATTGATTATGTAAGAAAATTGGTTTTTTTTTTTTTTTTTTTATACAATTAAAACTTCTTTTAGTTGATAATTAATCAGCTTGACTTAAAGTCTTAAGTATAGTTTATTTATAATAAAATACTGATAATTACTTAGATAGTAAAGAATATGATTTGAAATGAAGTAAAATAGATAGGTGAGGATAGATGAATTATAAATACATACCCAACGTGAACTGGATGCCTATTGATGTCAATATTATCAGGCTTAAGATTCGCAGCATTCGAGCGATGATAGTTTTCTTTCGTGATCATATCTGTAACCGTGGCTCCTGTTAATTGACAATAAATATAGTAAAATATTCTTATCAGTAGTATAGGTAATGTAAACGGAAGTATATAAATTAGAAATTCGAGACAAGTTAATAGCAGATAATTGACTGACCTCCGGAATGTCGATTGTCCCTCTCATCGTCAGTGACGTTTACTCTCATTGAATCGTCTCCCATTGACTTCATGTCATCAACAGTCATGTAACGATATTGCTGTTGGTCGCTGAGCATTGGATCTTCGCCTACGAATAATTTTGTTATTTTTTAAAAAATACAAATCTCAATTAACAATCGTCACATATTATACATGGATTATATTATTATCGTTATTATGCAAGAGTTATTTAATAATTTAAATGGTATGGTTCAATGACAACAAATCAATGACTGCAAATTAAAAATACAAAAATTATTATAAAATAAAAAAAAAATGATAAATTACAGAAGCATTGTTAATTGCTTGATCACTCATGAAGCTTATGAACTAATTATGAACCAAAGAATAATTTAGAGTAAATAAAAAATATAATGAATTTAATATAATTATGAATATGAATATTAACTGGATGCAGTATTATTAAATGTTATTTTTTTGTCAAGAATAACGAAGTGGTATTTCGAAATTCAAAATTTAATAGCTTCCTGCTGGTGAATTCATGAAAATAAACAGTTAAAATCTGCACGGCATAGAATTGTTTATACTAATATATATTCTCGTTTCCTAATATAGCTGCCGAAATATAATAAAAAATAATTATAAAAAAAAACCTTGAGTTTAATTTTCTCGTTTTTCTATTCACCTTAATAGATAAAGAAAAAAACAAGTATTTCGATTATCGATTATTGTAGATAAAAAACTAATTAACGAATAGATCGTACTACAATTGACACTTGAATAACGTATTAACCGTACGTTCTAATGAACAGGTCAAGAATGTGAAGTATATACATTTCAAATTGAATTGACCCAAGAATTCGTACTGCCCACGTCAACGCTAATGCTTCCAACGTGTTAAGATATAATGTAAAGAATGTGACATATATAAAACCAAATTTCCAATGGCTATATAGTAAATCTGTTGTAGCTATTTTAGTATTATATATCTTTTGGATTTAAGTATTTTCTTTTGTTATTCTCTGTGACAAAAAACTTGGCACGTGCAATAAGAATTTACGTCTGTCTAACCGGCGTCTTGAAGAGGATTTGAAAACGTGCAACGCAATAACATCGTATAAAAAGTTTTATTAAAATAAATATTGACAAAAAAGCATGTGTTAATATTTAAAAATAAAATATTAGAATACTTGATCGCTTTTTTCACATTATTGATAAATAAAATTGTTTTATTTTTTATAGCTTTAAGCAGTACTTAAATTTTTTTTATCTTGAAATAGTTAACGCAGTATCGCCATCGACCTATATTACCACTGCTTATACTTATCCCTACAAAAATTTATTAATTGAATAAATAGCCTTCAGTTTAATGCCGTAAGGCTGATAAAAATCATCGAAATATCGTTACAAGAATAATTTATTTTTATAATTTGATAATTTATTCTAATTGTTTAAAATTGTAAACGATAAAATAAATAACAGTATATCAAATTCTAAATGTCCGTGTCCTTTTTACGTCATAACTTTAATTTTGATCTATTTAAAACTGCTTACTCACATAAAAGACTGAAGAATTTTATGAACCGCGATAAATTATTTAGAGCATTTGTAATTGTTTATTCACGCCCTCGTTCATTTAGCCAAGACATTGAATCATATAGATTAATTTTCTCTAGTCCGTTGTCAAAAGTTCAGGGATTTATGTTAATGATATACCTATACAATGCATTTTCCATTTTCCATCTCTAATAAATGTATTCTTTCGATAATAATATACTAGGTCTATATTCCACAATGTAGCTCCTGTAATATCATCTTGTGTTTACAACAACAGAATACATACCCTGTATACTAATGTATATACCTTCAACGAGATCTACAACAATATTCACATGCTTTACCTGACCCAGATGTATTATATGATATGAATACCAATCGCTTCCTTCATTCGTTTTAACGATGACGCGCGCCTTAAAGACCGTGATGTAATCAAATTACCCGAGTCCACTAGTCTAATGCATTATGTGCAGGATGTTTATTATGTATTTGTAAAAAATTACATTATTTTCAGCTACTAATGCTAATCCCGATAAAAAAAATATCAATGAGAATTTCAATAGACATACTTCGAATACTATGAATAAATTTTTTCTTTTAACAAATAAAATGAATACTCCTCGATAATTAGCGTATAATAGTGAAGCGCATAAAATACATCAGCGTTAATTTTTCCGACTAGTCACGTTGTTATGACGCAATACCTCTATTTTGTTTAAATTTAAATGAAAAATGATGTTATAATGAAGAATTCTAAAATTCGTTATTTTTAATTACAAAATATGTCGCTGTTCCTGTTACGAGTGCACCCACAGCATGGCATTCTCTTCGGCTTCTTCCGAGTCTTCACTTTTGCGTTATCTTCAACTATTTTGTCCTTGGCCATTTTTAACTTCAATTACACGGCACAATTATGATTGTAGAAAAAAAAAAAAAATACTGACAATTTTTCTTACAGGAAAAAGTTAGGTACAAAAAAAAAATTAGTGAATATTACAAAAAGGTTCAATATAGGTAAAAACCAAACAATTAATTAACTAAACAGAAACCACATACGCACTATCACAATTTATTATTTTATATCCTTTTTTTTTTCTTGTTCTATGTCAATCTAAATATTCTTCTTAAATTTTTGAAACTTTTTCTTCGTCGAAGTGTAGAGTCTTTACAGCAAGTAAACAATTCTGATCCACGTTCTCATATGTTATACTGCTCGAGTGCTTCTAATGTTCTGAATAGTATCTCAATTAAACTCAGAACAGAACGCCCGCCTTCGATGATCAGGAACAGCGACTGGTATACCGTAGATTGATTCAAGATCGGCGCGCGTCTACTAATGTGACCTCACGTTCATAGAGCACCAATTTTATATTAGCATCTGTGTGAAGAGATCTTCAGTGCTGATTCTCCCCACTGATTTCTTCTCTATATTTTTTCATGTATTAAAATAATACATTGCCGATAATTTTTGCGTCATGAAAACTCAGAGTAGAAAATTCGAACTTTGGTAGTGAAGTAAGGTAACGTGGAATATAATTACATTAGTTCAGTTTGCAAATGCAAGTGTTAAAGTAAACACAACATAAACTTTAGCAATTATAAATTCGTCATAAATTTCATTGTAAAAATAGACAGTTTAACATAAATGAATGTTGTTTTGAATATTATTATTGTTTTTAAAATATTTTTTATTTTTTAATTGGCCTTGCTCTATTATCCAAATTCTCCAATGTGCGTACGTACTTCTCAAATAACTATATTACTACTACACCTCCTGTTACATAAATTAAACGTATTTCGGTCGACGTTTTGAATTTGGCAGTTTGCCAACTAACGTCGAACTGACTACACCACAAAATAAGAACCATAGAATAAGGCTGTACAGCTCTGAGGGATTATGTAACAGGTAGGCGGTGTGGGAAACACGGGTGCTGCTACGATATTCACCACATGACGACGATGACGATGACAACGACAACAATAATAAACCACCTTCATATACGTTAGATCTAATTGCCCTTTACAGTGTAATATAACGTTAAAAGTATGCTACTATAATAGTGACACAATATGCACTATTGTACCGTCATCTTTACATGTTAATTGTATTAATTGTACAGTGTCCTAATTCCATTCACTACATTTGATCACGTTTATTTTCCATAATATCGGTTGGCAACATTCACGTCTTGATATATATATATATATAGTAAAATAATTTATCATATAAAATCTAAATAAAATAAATGATCTCTATGTGTCTTCAAGGTCGATTATAATTATATCATGAATGACTTCCGTATGATTATGAATTGAAGATATATATATATATATATATATATATATATATATATACGTGTGGATATATAAAAAAATAGTGACTGAAAGAATCCAGAGCTTTTTCAAGTACCTCTTTCAATTTCTTTTACCACAGACGAAATGTATCATAATCTAATAATAAACGAGACTATATTTATTATACCTAAAACTATCGAGTGAATATTAATCACGATAAATATGATACGATAAAAAATATTATTTTTATAGATTGCCTGATGTTTGTAAAATAAAACTACGTATTGATGCAAATTTACTACAACACTATAAATTAATATTAAAAGAAGATTGATGTAATTAAGTTATTGTAACGATTATTGGAGTATGTATGTGTTTTATATAAATATGTACTACTGAATGATTGAGACATTGTTTGTGTAGTGATGTGACAAAAAAAAATAATAATACATAAAATATATGTAGAGGAGATACGAGGGTAAATCGACATCGAGTAACAGTGAAGTGACAACATTTGGTGATACTTAAACTTACGAGTGTAGGTCATTTGGCCCTGGTAGTAAGAAGGGAGGTACACATGTTGCGCGTGAGGCGGCTGTCCGTACACATTCATGGCCGCAGTGCCGATCTCATCACCACCTACATTTTATCATCGAGTAAAAGCTCAACTCGTCTGCTTTTTTTTTTTTTTTTTTAATTTTATTTTAATCAATCAAAATATTAAAAAAAAAATATCCAGTAAAATTTTTATCGTACAGCATTCGCAATATTCTTCAGCTGTTACTTTCCACTGAAGACAAGTGGAGCAAACAAGAATAACTCAAGAAGAACATGCTACTTCCAACAGAAATGTACGAAAAATAATATTTAATACTCCTTTTTTTTTTTTCAATAAAATAATTTTTGCATTAATCTCAATAGCTCGCATCTGCATTTACTGTCAATAATATAATAGAATACACATTAAAAAAAAAATCTAAAAAATAAAGTCCAAGTATCTCGAAAACTGACGCAAAATAATATTTATTTAATTTTTTTAGTCTCAATCATGCAAATATCCCATGCAATTAGTTAAAGTTTTTACACCTTTCGTTAATACAATTATTCAATTTCCAATTCAATTTTTTGATTATCTAACCTTACACATAAATAAAAACACGTGCTTGAAAAATTTTTATAGAATTTAAAAGTATTATTTTATGTATAAAATTGAAATAAGTTATTATAAATTTGAATATATAAATAATATTTAAATTATATTGAATTCAAGTGTACTTACCACCTTCGTCTTCACTATCACTCATAAACGTTTCTTGCATAGATTCTGGTGCTTGAACTCTGTATTTTTCTTCAATCGTGGTCGTATGTGTCGTCGTAATAATTGTTTCTGTTACAACTTTGAGCGTTTCGACAACACTAATATAACCAAGTTTTTGTGCAATCGCTAAAGCAGTTTGTCCATTCTAAAACAAGAAATAAATTATCATTACATATATGTGAAAAATAGTATGCTATACTATGATTCAAATAAACAAAAAAAATTTTAGAGGGTAATCTTACGTTTGTAACTGCATTAGGCTTGGCTTTACTTTCGAGTAGTAAGTTAATAACAAGCGTGTGGCCTTGCTGTGCAGCTTGATGCAATGGGGTATAGCCGGCTCCAGTACTACTGTCTACTGCTGCACCCGCCCTCAGTAGGAAACGTACCATAGCTGCTTGACCGAAGTGAGATGCCACGTGTAAGGGTGTATATCCGGCCTAATAGGATGAAATGAAATTTTTAAAGTTTGTTTTTTTTTTTTTATAAATTTTACTTATTCTAAGAAAAAATATACAATTGACACTAATACAATTGTATTAATACAATACTTATTAATATTTAATATTTAATACAATATTATACATTTTAATAAAAGTACTATTACACGGAAAGAACAAGATGACACTAGATGTCATCCCAAATTATACTAAGTGAAAAAAAATTTCAGATAGTATAATCCAGTAGTGAAAAAAAAAATTTTCCATATCCACAGATATCACTGAGTATAATCTGGGATGATATCCAGTGTCATCTTGTTCTTTCCGTTGTATAATTAAGATACTCAAATTTATTAATGCCATATTAATTTTTTTTTAAATAAAAAAATAATTTCTTTTTATACGTCTACTTATAGATAAAATAAATATATCGAATCAATAATTCATAGTGATAGGAAAACAATGAATTACCTTAGTTTTAGCATCAACTTCGGCACCATTTTTCATAAGGATTGTCGCTACATTAGTCTTGTCTTCTTGTGCGCATAAATGTAGCGGCGTAAGTCCATTCTGTCAATAATTAAAATATATTTATTAATTATGATTCAAATAATAAAATAAGAAAAGCATGACTAAATTATGCTACCTTTGCTTTATGATTCGTATCTGCTTTATGTTCAATTAATAATGTTGACATATCTGTATGTCCCTCCTGAGCACTAAGATGGAGAGGGGTGAAACCAGCTTTAGATTCGGCATTTGCTTTAGCTCCATACTCTAATAACGTCGTTGCAATATCCATCTAAAAATATTAAATTATATATGGAATTTTTTTAGAATAAGAAAATAGTTACAATATAGAGTATCGTTAGTCTCAATTTTCAATTACTTGATTTTTTCGTGCTGCAATATGAAGTGGTGTATGACCATTTTTAGCCATAGCGTGAGGTGACGCACCCTGTTCAAGTAGTAAAAGGGCAACGTTTTGATGATCATAATGAGAAGCTACATGAAGTGGAGTAACGCCATTCTGATATTAAAAAAATATAAATTATTTATTCAGATATTCATAGAAATAAATGTCACAATTTAATTAATAAAAATATTTTAATTTAATTACCTTCCCCTGAGCATCAACTGGTGCATTTTTCTGCAATAATAGTCTCGCAACGTTCATATTACCGTACTTAGCAGCAAGATGAAGTGGAGTAAAGCCTTTTTTAGTTGTAGCAGTAAGCGAAGCTCCATTTTCTAATAGAACGGATGCAACCTGACAATTTAATAATAAATGTATCAAGTTTATAGTTAATCGAAAATTAATTTTAATGAACTTAAAATACTTAAATTAAAATTTACCTCTTCTTGACCTTCTTTAGCAGCAATATGAAGAGGCGTGTACAAGTCTTTCGTGGTAGCATCAACTCCAGCTCCGTGTTGTAGTAAAAGCATAACAATATCGACATTACCTAGACGAGAAGCAACATGAAGTGGAGTCTGCTCTTCTCTTGCTCGAGCGTCAACCTGAGCTCCATTTCTCAATAATATCCTGATAATATCGGTTTGATTTGCACGGGCTGCTAAATGGAGTGGTGTTTCCCCTCTAACAGTTGGTATATCGGGACTAGCTTCGTTTTGCAACAAGTATATCACAATGTTCATACATCCCATGAAACTTGCGACATGCAGAGGCGTAAGACCTGACTCTGTGGTGGCCTCGATACTGGCCTTGTGCTTCAACAATAGTTCCACAACCTTGATTCGATTCTTCTTGCAAGCAATGTGTAAAGGTGTGAAACCATTTAATGCACGGGCATTTGGATCAGCATTGCGATCCAGTAAAAGTTTCGCTACGCGAACGTGACCGCAGTGTGCCGCTACGTGAAGCGCTGTTAGATAATCGACTGTGACTTCATCAACTGGAGCCCGATGATAAAGTAATATACGAGCAGCATCCACGTGATCGCCTTGAGACGCCATGTGAAGTGGTGCCAGGCCGTTTTTTGTTTTAGAACCAATGGGTGCTCCTTTTTCTATTAAAATGTCTACGACTTCATGATGACCGGCACGTGCGGCACAATGAAGCGGCGTTAAGCCGTCGCGTGTTTTCGCTGCAATATTCGCTCCTTTGCTCATCAATAAATTAACCATTTTTATTTTGCCCCACTTTGCAGCGACGTGCATAGGCGTTATGTTGTGCTAAAAACAGATTGAAAACAATTTTTAAATAACTATAGGCATTAAATTTTATTATTATAGCGTAAAATTACTCTTTTCAGTCGCATCGTTTGTGCTATAGCTTTTATATACTTCAGATGTTATGAACACCGGGTATTTTAATAATAAAAGAGATATAAAAAAAAATCATACTTTAGCTGCAAAGTTAACGTCGGCTCCTTTATCATAAAGCAAAGAGGCGATTCGATCGTTGCCATAATGGGCAGCAATATGCAGCGGTGTAAAACCGCTTTTCGATGTAACGTCGGGATTGTGGTCGTTCTGAAATTAAGATAATACATTTTTATAGATATATTTTAGAAAAAATAATTAAGTATGAAATGAATATTACTTGAAGAAGCAAAGCAGCAGCTTTGCAATCATCTTTTTTAGCTGCAATGTGAAGGGCGGGAAGTCGCACTTTGCCTCGCGTGTCGTTCTCCAGGAGTACTGCAACGACCTTGTCGTGTCCCTGCTGCATCGCAACAGCCAACGGAGTGAAACCATCCTAAAGTTGGAAAGATAAAATCTCAGATTAGTAATCTATTGAACTATATATTTCTTTTTTATTTAAACACTACATTTAAAATTTTTTTTTTTTACAATTGTAATCACTACTCATTATTTTATTTACCTCAGTTGCAAGAGTCTGATTAGCTCCTTTACTGAGCAAAAATTTAACAACAGAGTCATGATTTTCTTGCGCTGCCATGTATAGTGGAGTAAAACCATTTTGCGATTGTGCGTTTACAGAAGCTCCTCGTTGAACAAGTAATTGTACTACTTCCTCTTGACCCGCTGAAAAAATAGTTACAAATATTTATTAATATAAAAACAATTAAAATAAATTAATTAATTATAAATAAAAAAAAAAATATGTATATATATTTACCAAGTGAAGCAATGTGTAAAGCTGTGTTACCCTTTTTAGTAGCTGCATCTACAATTGCACCGCGCGTCAACAATTCACGTACAATCTCCGAATGGCCGTCCTTGGCCGCCAAATGAAGTGCATTTAATCCATTCTGCAATTATAATAAATTAAAAAATAATTTGTAATCAATTTTGTAATATCTAACAAATAATTACTTTGAAAATTCAGCAGAGAATTCTAATCATTTATTTTATACTTACAGCATTTGATGCATTGATATCAACTCCCGATTCTAAAAATTCTAAAACTTTTTCCAATTGTCCAGCTCGTGCAGCCCGTAAAAATGCGGTACTTGGGTCGCTCTGTAAAATTGAAAAATTTTAAACGGTTAATTATCATATTAATAAAAACTGATAAAAAAAAATATATATAGATGTACGCATTGAAAACAAGTTTATTTATCGAATAGATGTTGTATAATGATACATGTTTATTTAGAATCTTTGATTTTATTTGGTTTAACGATTGCACGGGATATACAACTGTAACCAGGCCTGCCGTAACCGGCTTGTTCGAGTAACCCACGACGTAATCTCTATTTTTAAACTCGACGAGTAGAGCCAGTAAGTTATGGAAGATACACACAAACTTGACAAATATCCACTTGCCAGCGGTAAGATAGTTGCTTTCTCATTTTATCTCATCTAGTACAGATACTATGAGTTATATAGGACTTGAGGATTTCAAGAAAAGTGATGAAAATTAAGTTAGCCGACATTTAGAAATTTTTAGAGTTTTTTTTATTGAAGAAATGATAACAAAAAAAAAAAAAAAAAAAAAAAATTCACTTGTAAAAAAACTTTAAAACCTATAAGTGCAATTTTAAAAAAAATTTTTTTGTTCTAATTTAATGATTAAAAAAAAAATCAAAAAATTAAAATTGTCGGCTAACTTTAGTATTATAGAAAAGTGACATTTGAACTGCCAGAAAAAAGCAAACAAGTCGAATGAGGAAACCAGAATTTCGTTTTATAGTAGTATTAATAATAATAATAATAGTGGTAACAGCATTACAAGTAGGAGTAATAACAACAAATAAAATTAAAAAAGAGCCTGAGGCTCGGTGTTGTGTATTCGCAATCATATACTTCATTGCAATGCCTTAACTGTTAAGTGGTTCAAGGAAAGTCTTTAGATATCACCAATAAATTTTACCTTATTTTGACTTGCTAAGTTGACCAAGATACATTGACCATTTTTTCAGGTAAAGAAATGTTAAATGACTTGCTATCATTTTTTGCCATTAATTACGTCATACGCTACACTAAATCATAAGAATGTAAAAAAAAATGTTCAGTAAACTGAAAAGATTCTATTTACATAATTTAATAAAATAAGTTTCAAGTTAAGAGGCACGTGGCAGCCGTCATATTATCTATCTATTTACAGTACTTGTTTAAATATTTGATAAATTTAAGTTGTAAATTTTTGTCTCTCTTTATATTCATTCATAATCTTGATAGTCTTAGTGATAAGACAAGAAAAAAAAAGACTAACAATAGAAAAGGATATAGTTTTTATTTTATTCTCACAATACACTGTTAATTATCCCATCATTGTTATTATTTACTTTATATTGTGTACTTCAATAATATCATTCGCGTAATTCAATAAAATAAATATAGCATGACATAATGATTGGATCATCATGCCTTTGAATGTTGAAGTGACGTTACAACCAGTTGACCAAGAATTGTCTAGATAAATGTGATATCAAGGACCATCAACATAGACATCATGTGTAGATCAAACTTATTAATAAATATGATCATTGAATTTGCTGTTACAAAATATTTCATTAGTGGTTACTTTTACTCGTGATTATAATTTTATTTAATTAAATTTGAGTTGGAGTGGAGGTAAAAAATTTATAAAGGCTCGAAATAAAAAGTAAGTGTAATACAGAGTAATTGCAATATGAGGGTGTAGTGGATCGAAAAATGAGTATAGGGTGGAATACAGACGCCGAGTTACGGCCTCGTTGGGCGCCGACAAGTCTACCATGTGACGTCAAGGGGTGAGGGAACTTCGTTACTATACATATACAATAAATGCGTATTTTAGTTTTGTTATTTTGTTTTCCTAAAATCAACGCCACTCTATTTTATTTTGATATAAATAATCCGATATAAAATGAGAAAATACCACTATTAAAAAAAAAATAGCGTAGTTTGTTTTTGAATTTACTGGTTACGACAATAGTAATTTTTAACTTCTATCTTCCTTAAAGTATTTTTGATGAGTACAAATGTACGAGGAAGCTTTTTATACTTTTTACTACGCTTAATAGTAGAATAAATAGAGGAGTTAGTCTATTTTAAATTAAAGACGATGAAAAAAAAAAAAAAAGTTATATGCCGCTCAGACGAAGTTCTTTTACAAATAAACTGAGTTGATTCCATTTTTAAATTTAATAGTAAAGACATCAATTTAACTCAATTAACAGTATTCTCTCAGGTAATTTTTTAAACTTTAGGAAATTAAGATACCATAGTTTTATAGGTCATACTTATTTTGGTGGAGGTAAAATAATTTTATAAGTTAACATCGACAACTAAAAATAAAAAAAAAATAGTAATAGTAAATACTTATAATGATAAAAATGCATTATCTTATTCTCAAGAAAACTAAGCTATCTTGTATAAATGCATTCTCAATACTTTTTAATCTACTGAACACGTGTTGTGTCTTTTTGCTGGTACTCTTGAACTGACTTTACTCAAATTTAATACACGTATTTATTATTTCACTTTTTTTTTTTTTTTAGTCCACGTAATGGTTTATTTTAAGTTTGTCATCTCTCTGTTACTCACATAAATATTAAATAAAATCTTAGAAAAAATATATATAGCGTGGTTGTGAAAAGCAAATTTTATTTATTAACTCATAGTAAAAATTTATATTTTCTTAGCCACATTTATATAAAATTAAATTTGAAATTTTGTTTACATTTAATCTATAGTTCAATAATAAAATATAATATATTTACTGACTGTCATATAATTAAAGTGTTATTTTTCGTTAAAATTCAAAAGAATTTCAAACAATCATAACAATTTGCTTGGAAAAAAATTTTATAAGCTCTAATTAATCAATCTAAATAATAAATTTTTTTAATATAGAACGGATGTAGAAGTGTCAGATCAAAATAATGAAAGCACTTGGCTTACGGTGTTAATGAAAATATATGTATATGTATTTATTGTTTGAATAATAGAAGTCTGAATGAATGTAGCATGAGCCAATTACTGATGATGTTAATGGATTACATAGGAGGGAGATGGGATTTTACTACTGGAGATTATACAAATCACAGTTCTGGATATTACCATGACCCACTTGACCTTTTAACTTCGTCGCCATCATAATCACTTTAGCCGGAAGAATCATTTAGCACGACTATAAATGAGACAAGAAGGAACAAAGTGTCAATTCATGCTCTTGACAATGATGTTACATTCATAATTTATCAACTCATAATGCCTTTCTATAGTCTACTATTTAGGGTTGATAATCTTTTAATATTCAATAATATATTACATAATCAAAAGGGATTATTATAAGAAAAAAAAATTAAAAAATTAAATTTTTGATAAGCACAAAATTTTAAGAATACAAAAATATTAACTTGATTTGTGAAAAAAAAATTTCGAACCAAAAAATTCATTTTGAAGAATCTAGTAAAATTTACTTAAACCAAAATAGTTTTTTGGTTTGAGATTTTTTCTCATCAATCAAGTAAAATATCATGGCAGATTTTGAAAAAATTTTATTATAAGAACAATTTCATTAAATATATTGATAAAAAACTTAACTAGATTCAAGAAAAAAATCTTGAGTTGAGAAAATAATTTCGATCATTCTGTATCGAGCAAAAAAGTTTTTGAACTAAAAAATATTTATTGATTTAAAGAAAATTTTTCTTCATAATTCAAGACAATGAAATTCTTCAAAATGATTTTCGTTGTTCAAGATTTTTTTTCTTGAATCAAGATAAATTTTTTAAGAATTTTAAATTAAATCAGGAAGATAAGTCTTACATAGAGGGTTATAATAATAATAATAATATAATAGATATTTATTATAGACAGTTTTATAACTCAAAGTGTTCTTATATATAAATCATGTCATAAATTTACTGTATGACGGCATCTCCCGTAAATAAATGACAATTGTGAAAATTAGCCTTGACCAAGATCACGTGTGTTTACTAGATCCTTTTGTGATTATTTTTATTTTAGTTTATTACAGTCATAAAATTATAGCAAAGAGGAAAAATAATGAATCTAATAAATTACAATAATTGTTGTGACCGTCGTAATTATTTTAATTTTATCTAGTTAATTAAATTTTTTTAACGAGTATAATTATAAATTGAATTACAATTGTAATTTTAACAGGTATATGTTGTGTGATATTACGATGAGCTTACTTTAAATTGCTCGCGTGGCTTTCAGGGTCACCTAGGAATCTAACTTGTAAAGCTGTGAGTTCGTTGACTGCTTGACACATCGAAAATAATGGCCTAACGATATAATAAAAATAGTATGTGTTGAGTATGAAGTGAATGTAAGATATAAAGAGCACGAAAAAAAATTAAAAAATAAAATAAAATAGAATATGAGAATGGGAATAGAAGTGGACAGGACGAAAGAAGAGTCAGATCGGACTTGAAGCGTGACCAAAGAGCAGCGAACCACATCGGCGACACGTTCGCACGTCGAACTAAGAAGAAATGAAACAAAAGAAATAATGCATAGTGGACTTACTGGTGTTTATTTCCACGAGGGTCTGTGGTACCTGACATACCGAGAAAATAACTAATCTAATCTCAAATTATAATTTAGTACAGGAAATTTCATTTTAAAAAAAAAAATTATTATTGTCTTGAGAAGGAAGTTATTTTTACAAAGAGAAAGTTCACTTTTTTAACGAATCACCAGGTAAATAAAAAAATAATTAATACTACATTACTTGGTCTTAAGGTCATTAGGTCAAGTATCAAGTTATACTATCCGACTTCATACTGAGCAAATATAATCATTGTTTCAAGTTAGGTCAAGTGTACTGCTGTATGTAATGTATAATATATAATGGTAGTGGTAAATGAAGTAAAGGTGAGAACTTAAAGAGAAGGACAAGGTGGGTAACTTGAGAGGAAGCATACAAAGGGACAAAATTATGCACACGCTTCTATTCATCGAATAAAGTGCAATTCAATGCAGAGATAACCCAATGAGAGACGCTTTTCTAATGAATACAATAAAGAAGGGTCTAAATTGTATTGCACTGTAACAATGATTTAATAAATAAATCCAGTTGTACCTTAATCTATATCAATTTATATTTTTTATATTATTTTTAGTTTTTTGATTTAAAATTTGAAAATAATTCTAATTCGTGAAGATACTAGACTTTATCCAATAAAGATTTTTAGTAAATACAATCGATTGATTTTTAAAACTGAATCGCAAACTTGCTAAAATAGGTTCATTTTTTTTTTTAATCAAAGACTTAAAAAAATAAACGCTAAGAATGTTTCTTTATGTTTTTTAAAAATTATTCATTAAACTTTAAACTTAGGAAGTTGAATACACACACTGAGAGAACAATTTATTTGAATCCAATGAGACTCGTTTATTATAAAAAAATCTCTTATTTAAAACGACCAACTGATACTTATTTGACACAATTAAATGAATTTAGTTGAAACGAATACACAGAAAGAAATGAAGGAAGACCGAAGTTGTGTTGGCCGAAGTAAAAATTTTTCTTGAAATTCTATTCTTGGTGGAAGTAATTTTTTCTTAATTCAAATTATCATAAATACTTGATACAATAAATTTTTATATTTGATCAAGACTTTTAGATACTTTAGGGAAACATCGCCACCTACTTCAGCTGAGAAAAAAATTATCTCATCTTGAGAAAATTTTTCTCTTGAATATTTGATACCCATTTTAGATCATTTTAGCACGCAATTATACATATTGAATGAAAAAAAAATGATTCAATATTATTTGATCTTCCCATTTGACATGTTAGTCAATAGAAATATTAATGAAAATTTACTATCAAGATATTTAATTTTTTGGAGCAAGAGAAAAATTTTCTCAAGACAAGAAAATTTACTTTTGTCAAGAACTTAATTTTTTGGAGCAAGAGAGAAATTTTCTCAAAACAAGAAAAATTTTCTTGACTTAAATAAATTGTCTTGGATCAAGAAACGTATTTCTTGAAGCAAGAGAATTGATTTGTTGGAATAAGTGAAATTTCTTGTGTCAAAAAAAAATTTTTTTTTCGCCCAAGTAAATAATTATGAAGAAAAATATTTTCTTGGCTCAAGTGAACCTTTCTTTCTGTGTAGAAGGTTTATTCAGTGTATTTGTTTGAATGAAATAGTTATTTGCTTATAGTTAACAAATGTTTCTTTAATCCTTTAAAATCATTTATTTCAGTTAAATTAGATTTTTTAACTATAAACAAATGTGATATTTGAATGTCGATAAAGAAATCATACTCTGTAATACAGTAAATAATAATATCTGACTTATTTTTAGAGTTATGAAATCAATGAGGATAAGTTTATTTATATAATTTATATTGGGATATTTTGTAATAAACTAAAATTCGAGATCCGAGTTAGATTTGATAGTTTTTTTTTTTCCATTATTAAATTCATTAAACATTTATGTATATATATACAAAATTACTCAATTATAACAAGCAACGATAAATGTATTAAAATTACGATAACTCAAATAGCGACACAAATGTCCCATGATTTATTTCAAACGAGATTTGTTAACTATTAACAAATCTTATTTGAAAGAAATAAATGGGCGAATTCAATCAAATAAACCAGAACAAAAAAGTATTTGGTTCAAAGTAATGAAAATTTAAATAAAACAAATATGTTCATATTAAATACGAATTTTTAAGTTAATTTAAATAAATCCACGAATTTAAATCAAACAAACTGTTTTCCCAGTGTATTTTTACGAGGATATCACTATACACATGTGAGAATTCTGCAAACTACATTGCAGTCGAATATTTGTTCGTATTATTGAGCTCAAACAGTTCAAAATATTGTAATACAACATTTGTTGAGCACTTTGAGCTCTAATATAACAACAAGTTCCAGGGATTGTAGGGTTAACAATTTTTAAAATTTTTAACTTCCTACTTTGAAAGTTAAAAATTTAATTTTCAAAAGTAGGAAGTTATAGATTTCGGTCCAATTTTAAGTATACGAATTTTCTTCAACGAGGGAAAATAAGGCTAACATTTTCGACATCGCAATTCGCATTTAGTATATAGTTGGGTTGCTTTGTTACGTTGCCAGTCCGAATATTTATTGAGAATTTGTCTCAGTTATTTCATAAGTTATCAGTTAGTTCACTAAGTGATAAAATTAACAAATTATCAAGATGTTTGAGGCAAGATTAGTTCAAAGCGCAATTCTGAAAAAAGTTTTGGACGCTGTAAAGGATCTTTTATCAGAAGCAACCTTCGAATGTTCCGACTCAGGAATCCAAGTCCAAGCCATGGACAACGCTCACGTTTCCTTGGTCTCATTAAATTTAAGAAGCGATGGATTTGATAAATACCGATGTGATAGAAATCTCTCAATGGGAATGAGTATTCCGACGTAAGAAATTTTTTTATAGGTTATATATTGGCTGGGTTATATTCTAAAGATTTAAGGTTTTCATTTAATTTATTGTATTAAATTATTTATGAATTTTTATAGTATGGCCAAAGTTCTGAAAGGAGCAGGAACTGAAGATACTGTGACTCTACGAGCGGCTGATAATCCTGACACAATTACATTTATTTTTGAGCCATCCGGCAAAGAAAAGTTAGCCGAATATGAGGTCAAACTCATCAACATGGACCAAGAACATCTTGGAATTCCGGTAATTTAATAATCTACAATCGATGTAAACATCCTTATATAACTATATAATACATTATTTCAATTGTCTAGGAAACTTTTTACTCTTGTGTCGTCAAAATGCCGTCAGCTGAATTCGCTAAAATTGTCCGTGATTTGTCACAGTTTGGTGAAACCGTAGCCATTGCTTGCTCCAAAGAAGGAATCAAGTTTTCCGCAGCTGGAGACTACGGAAGCGGTAATTATAATTTTAAATTATTAAATAAATACCTTATACCTCCGGAAAATTTCGCTCACCGACATTTTCTTTGAATAGCACTAGCACAAGCTTTCCTTATCAACTGAACTGCTTAGCAACTATTTCTCAACTGACTGTCGTTATATTTCTAATCGTTAAGTTATTTCAAATTTGTTTTAATCCTATTAACTATTTTCACTTTATTATTTAATTTACTCAGTAATGATAATCTCTATATACTGATACGAAATCGTAAATACTTATTATCTCATATTAACAAAGCAGTAAATAACTAAATCATAAACTTATTGTAAAATAAAAAAAAAAATTTTTTTTTCTTTTTCAGCAAACGTCAAGTTGGCACAAACAGCCGATGACTCAAACGAAGAGGAGGCAGTAGTTATCGAAATGCAAGAAACAGTTAAACAATCATTCGCTTGTCGTTATTTGAATAGTTTCGTCAAGGCAACGCCTTTGTGTAGCCAAGTAGTTTTGTCCTTGTCAGCAGATGTTCCTCTTGTTGTTGAATACAAAATAGGAGACATTGGACATATCAGATATTACTTGGCGCCAAAAATCGACGAGGAAGAAGAGAACTCATAAATTCTACTGATTGTATTAGTATTTTCTTTTTAAAGAAATTCATCATTTCCTTATCATTGAGATTATCAAGTATTAAAATTTTTTTTCTCAATGAATGTATAAATAAGATTAATTTTTTGATTTACTTAAGTCGATGTAAATGATTGATTTCAAACATCTCAGTGCCTTCATAAATAAAAATAAAGAATAATAAATATTTTTCAAGACAATATATTATTCAAATTTTACATTTAAAAGTTATTTGGCTTGTTACTGTGCTAGAAGAGAATAACGCAGTAATCGACGATTATTTTTGTATAATGAATAAGATAGTTAGATTGTATCAGTACGAATTTTTTTCTGTTACACATAATTTTTTATCATCGATATTAATTGTAATTTCTTACTCTCTTCTTTTGTTAACATGCACGTTTTCATTTTTTTTTTTTTTTTTTTTTGTAACATGTAAGAACTTAATACATTTTGGAAGAAAAAAAGTTAAACTTTTGTCATATATTATTTATTTATGATAACGGTTATAATTACCTATCCTAATCAGAAATTCAATTTTCTTATTTTAACTGTCAACCTAATTACTTTTTTTAAATGTATAAGCTAGTTTTTAATATAAAAATACATAATTAACTTACGAGCTGAAGGAATAAGTTTGTTTGGCTATCATGGATGTTATAGCCCAGAATTATACATATATAATCTATATATTTTAATAAATTTATGATTAAATCATCTCGATTTTTTAAAATCGCTTTTAATATTTTGTTAAAAAAAAAAAAATTTTTTGTTTGAAAGTTCAAACTATGAAAAAAACGAAAAATATAAATAAAACTGTCAGTTTCTGGTTCATTCAATGTTTCATTTTAACTAAATAAATTTTGTTGAATTCAATTTTCATATACACTTGAGGTTTCCTAGCTAACCAATATGAATAGTTCGATCTTTGGTAAATATTATGTTTTCACTTGTTAAAATGATGCATTATGATATCAAAATTTGTGATTAAAGAAAAATAAAATTTTATTTTGGCAATATCAGTCAGCCTCTTTGATTAAAAATACGAATGGTATTGCTTTTGTTATTGACAATAAATTAGTAACATCAATTAACATTATACGGAAAAAGATGATTTTAATTAATAAAATATTTCGGAAGATTAAAATTACTTGGACAAAGTAAAAATTTTTTCATTTGCAAAAAAATTTTCAATTCATTCTAGATAATTACAATTTTCCTGAATATTTTGTTGCATCGAGAACATATGTATGTTTGCGATGAAATTCTTCTTTTCCGTGTATAATTACAAGAAATGATTTGAATTTTATCAGTATTTTTATCAATATTTAATGGATTGATTAAGACTAAATGAGTTCTATAAAGAGGCAAGTATTAAACAAATTGATAAAAAGTGTAAAATTACTTTGATTATATTCCATTGTTGCTAAGATTTGTTAAAATTGGAAAAAATTAAATGAAGAAAGACTTTAATACCTTTAGTTTACCGTTGAATCTGACTTTTTAAAAATTTTTTCAATAATAAATATAAACGTCATATCAACGCAATCACTGCCACGTAATTGAGCTTTTTTTTTTTTTTTTATATTTATTTTTGTGTCTTTTTTCTGTTAATTCGAGAAGACAGCTTTTACTTAGGCATTTTTACTGCCATTACTACCATATAAACTTGGATGAACAAATTTATCATGGAGTGTTCGAAGATGCCTTAACAAGTTACTTTTTACGTTGAAACCTTTTTTACAGTAAGAACAGAGAAATGGCCTTTCACCCGTGTGCGTTCGCTGGTGTATTACCATTGAAGCATGGCTTGGAAATACTTTTTGACAAATATTACAAAGTTTTTGATGATTATGAACTCGTTTAGGTTTCGGCGGTGCTGAATTATTCATCAGGGCTAATTGTTCTTCGGTATGTTCGGTTTGTATATGACGAACCCATTCTTGAGGTGTAGGATACATGTTACCACATAAATCGCATTTTAATGGAGGAAAATCTTTATTATCGTCATCGTCACCCTAAAAAAAAATCATAATTATAAATAAATGAAGCTCCTCATTATGTAAACTAAATCAATATGATAATTAATTCACTATTATATACCTTACGTTTCTTCCGACGATTTTCTGTCATATCTGCGTGTGTAAATTCTATGTGTCTTACCCAATCAGAAGGACGATTAAAGGTTTGGCTGCACATATCACAAGTTAAAGGTGTATATTCTTCCTCTTCTTCTTCTTCCTCCTCTTCCAACTCTCCATCTTCGTCAGCACTGTGTACAATTTCCTATTAAAAAAAGATTAAGTATAAATATAAACACAAATGTTAATCGATCATAATAGCAATACTTACTGGTTTAATATCAATGTCATGATCTATCGTAAGCGATTCAGTAGGATCCATAGACTCTTCCCAATCAATAGGTTCATCTTTCACTAAAAGACCCAAATTTAATTCTGTATCACCAACATCACTTCTAGATTTATTTGAATCTGTTTCAATATCTCTAGACCTTTTCTTCTTTCCATTTTCCACATTTTCTTTATTCTTAATTTGGTCATTATTTTTGGGGTCATCTACTACTTTTTTCGGTTCAGTATTCATTGACGCTTCTTCAGGTTTTTCTTTCATTTTCTCAGGTAGTACTGTCGGAACTGGTGGACTAGGAGATGGTACTGTAGCATTTGTCATTGTCATCGTTGTTGTTGATGTTATAATTGGCTGAACAAGCGGTACAGGAACTGGTTGAGGTGTTGTCGTAGCTTCGGTAATTATTTTTTCAGTACTCGGTTGGACTAATTTTATTTTTTGTATTTGTCCTGGCACTGGTTGTTGTTGTTCTTTTTTATCACGATCAACTTTCTGATTATTTGATTGAATATTTTCTTTCTTACTCGATGTATTAGATCTCCATAATCCACGGACTCTTAGTATATCACCGGCTTTTAAAACGCCTTCTAGCTGATCATTGGTGACTGTTGCTTCGCCACTATACATGTATTGAATTAATATTTTCAATGTACGGTAACCAATTTCAATTGGTAAGACCTGAAAAAAAAAAAAAAACGTATACATTTTGAAATTACAATTTCTGAATTTATTAATTAATTTACTTACTACGATGATTGGAGAGTTGGTATTGGCACCAAAATGACAAGTCTGAAATATATGACTGAGATAAGATGAACAGGCGGCAAGAACGAAGCGATGTGCAGCAACGTGACGTCCACAGGACGTAGCTAGTAGAACATCAGCGAATGATTCCGAATGAAGCAAAGTAGCTACTGAACTATGGAGATGAGCTCCATAGCTGTGCCACTTCAGCTGATAGTTTTCTGACGCCGCAATGGCCATTTTTTCTATAAAATAAATCAATAATGTTATAATAGATTTATTATTTATCAATATATCGAATTAAATAAAAGTCAAATCGAATTTAAAAAACATATTACAGTCACGATGACTATGATTTAACTATAATGAAAAAAAATCACAAATTATTATCGACCATAAAATTTATTCCCTCGGGGGTACAACCGCGAAGCTCGACTGGCTCTATTGTTTCTCAATCGATCCCACACACGTTTCAAATGCAATCATTTATCTATCCTTCCTTCCTTATTCCGTCCATTTCCTATGTGCTAATGTTTTTATGAACGCAAACAAGTGATAATAGTATAAATAACCATTTGTATAGATTTATTCAATATCATCATCTTGCATTATCATCATCCCGACATCACATTTAATCGCACAGTATTGTTCGACTGCATATTTGAACTTGTAAATAAACTTTCAATGAAATAATATTCAATAAATATCGTATTTATAACACGGAAAATTTTTTCAATTGATACTTATTTTATATTACACGATTACATAACGAAAAAAAAAAAAAAAAAAATAGTGTTCTCATTTTTACCTGACGACATCAATTAAGATTACAGTCGGTCGATGGTCACTGCAAATATTAATTTTTCATTCACCAGTGATCTCTAAAATCTCTCTCTTAATCTCACTTATCAATTAAACAAGGATATCCTGATAAGTTAAAAACACTTATAAAATATAATTTTTTGAACGTATGACAATAATTAAACAATGAATAATATTCGCTCACGCGTTGGTGTTTTGAATGGCGTGTCGCTGACGGGGTACGGGGCAAATATGAGCATCGAACCACGGCGTAGGGGCCTAAAAATCGATATTTCGGTCTTTGCTCCATCCTCCGGCTGTGCGGTGCGGTTGTGCGACCGTGTGGTGTTGGTTTCGTAGAGGATAGATATATGGAAGTATAGGTGCAGGGTACCCCCTTGTTCATTATCGATTTTCCCCGGCTACCAATCGCACGCATCCATTTATCGCATCGATCGCTCGAGCTGATTTTAGCGTTTGCGTCTCTCCCAACAAACTCTCCCTATCACATACTGCTACTGCTACTGCTTTTATTTATTTTCTCCTCTTTTCATCTCTTTTTATATTATAAATTTACCTTCATCTATAGATGCTCTCGGTTGTTAAGTTTTTCTCTCAGTTGTTCTTCTCGCCTCTTTTATATCCTACTTGCTAATATTATCCGTTATTATTCAGTAGTGTGTTCTGCTGTACATCATCAACCCCTAAAACCGCGTTTTAGCTATCGACCATCACTCATATGAATGTATATTAGGTGTCTCTCTCTCATTGCTATTTTTTCCCGCCTAACTATACAACAACCACCCTCAATATGACTTCCCACTATCTTTAACTTCAAGTCAGAACTTAAAGTCAAGTATTAATAATTATTATTTGCAAAAAAAAAGTCTTTAACCTTTAATTACAACAGCATCCTTCTGTCATGATAAACTTTTTATATGCTCAACTGTGCCTAAAAACCATAAAGTTGAATTATTTAAATTAAATCTAATTTGACTCTATTTATAATAATAATAATAATAATTATTATTTTTTTTTTTTGTTATTATTGATTAATTATCATTATAATCAATTATTATAACAATAAAACTAAAATAAATACAATTTATAATGACACTGAAGTTAGCAGACGTCTAAAAATTTTTGATTTTTTTTTTTTTTTAATTAAATTACAACTGAAAAGATATTTATAAAAATTGCACTTATAGTTTTTCAAGTTTTTAACATGTGATATTTTTTTTTTAATTGTTTAATTGAAATTTTTTCGATAAAAAATTTCTAAAAATTTTGAAATGTCACCTAACTTCATTTTCATAATTTATAAATAAACAATTGAATAAAAAAGAAGAAAATTATAAATTGTGAAGATATATGGAAGTGAGTAATTTTAATATGAATTCTTAAGTCTTACTATTATATAACTTTTCATAATTATTGAAACACATAAGTAAATACATAAAAGAATGTTATGAATAACTAAAATAAACATAAATATTTACGCAACCATAATAAACAATAAAAATTTACGTGTTAAATATTTACAATTTCGTTTAATTTTGCCAAATAAATAATGACATTGATCCAGCCATTGGAAAAAATGGGTAAATATAACTTTAAGCAAAATCTTTTTTGATTTTCATTTAATTTTTTCTTCAGCGGACGATTTATCCGCAGTGTTGCAAGAATCCGAACAGAAGATTTTCCCATTTTCAAAAATTATCTTGGTAAAATGAAACAATATATATCTTTCAATGTTTTAATATATAATTATTATACGCCTTTATGGTATCTGTAACGAAAAATATCTCATCACCTTTGTAGTTTTCATAGTATTGATGACCTTCATATTATTTAGGATGCAAAGATAATGAGTAACAGGAAAAGTATCATCCACAATGGTTAACTAATTCTCGATCGATAGTACTTTGTATTATTTTTCTGACCTCAAAGAGAATCCAACAGACCTAATTATAGGGATTAAAGATTATTAATACGGGTTGCGATATCGAACGCTTACATGTGATTTGTAGAGAAATCAATCATGAAAGTTATTTTTTTATTACGTCTGACAAAAATATGCAATAATTTCACATGTGTTCAAACTGTATAAGAATATGTACAGGATATTTTAATATTTAGAATTAAAAATTATCTTATTGCAATAATTTACTTAAATTGAAATGTATTATTTTCAGCAATCACGTATACTGATCGCGAGCGGAGCGCCGAAATAAACGCTTATCTTGAAATGGTGAAATCCCGGTTAAAAGTACGATTTAATCATCCAATCATGAAAAAGAGTATGATAATCATTTCTTATGAATATTTGAATTCTTGTTAATATTTAAAAATTTGTACCTATTTTTAATTAATTAATTCTTTTATTACAATCGTACATATACTAACAATACGAACCTGGCGTTGTACATATATAATAATGTTTAATTAGTTAATATTTACTGAAGTTAAAAAAAATTTCATTCTATTTCCTTAATCTTTCTTTGAAGATTATATATAAATAAATTAAATTAATTAACTTGACATACATAAACAAAAATAATTATTAAATGCAAACAATTATATAATTGAAATAATTAATATCGTCAAATTTTATTCTTCTTTAAATTTTTTTACTCTCTCCCCAAAAAATGTGTTAACTTTTTAATAAATTTAATTCAACAATTAATAACTATGTAACCAAGGAATAATTAATATTTAACAAAAAATAAATAAATTTTTTTCTTTGTTACAAAAGTGACAGATAGAAAGAAATTTTGACAAAGAAAAGTTACATGAAATTCGATAAAATGCGGTAGTATAAAATATTATTTTTTTATAGCCGAAAATAATTTGAGTGTTACATTTTATATGTCCAAAAATAAACCAAGGCGTATTTTTATATCATTTTTACAGCATGTTTATCTTGTAAAGTAAGTATTCCCTCAATAATTTGATAAATAAGATAGAAAATTTTATTTATAAATAAATTCATATACAAACACGCACGTGTACACGATTTGCGCGTTCGTTCACATTATTGTCTGTCGATAACTTATCATATCGATGTAGTAGCAGCTATCGATTTATACTCGTCTTTTTAACATTTTTACCCCACTCTATCATCTACTATCTAGCACACTAAACCATGACACTCGCACACACATGTTGAATTCCAAGATCATCAGTCGTAAATACACGTCAGGTATTGTGATAAATACTAAATGGTATTATTAAAGAGACAGAAAGAGATTAGTTAATTTTTTTTTATCACTTCAAGTTGCGAGATAAACAGCATTCAATTGATTAAACTGATAATGTGGTAATGTCAAAAGTTTGAGTCTATATCGAGCAATTAAATATTTTGAACAAATCATTATTTCTGTCAACAACAATAGTCACAAGGTATTAAAAGGAATTTGTCATAAGTTTTAATTTCTCATGGATTTTGCTAACTTGGTACGTGCCAAAAAGAAAAATATTATTTCAAAGTGAGTGCTCTTGATGAAATCAACAGCCTCCTGTAAGGCGAAGAAGATGGTGTACACAATGTGAGTTCATCGTTTATTTTAGGGTTTAAAGTACGATAACAATTTACTATACGTCACTTAATTCACTGTATTACGAGTTATGGTATTTTACTTTTAACTATTTTATATCAATTAGGTTAAGTCAGTAGTTAATGATCATGACGAATCATTAATTTTATGATTATGATAATCTATTTTTATGTATATATCTATATTATATATATTAAGAGCTATTACAGTAGAGCTTGATAAATAAATATATTTATGGTCAATTAGTGACCTTGGTTGATATGGTGCTTGCATCATGTAGTATTCTTAATGGTATGCGAATTATGTTAATGAAGAACGAAAACACTTTCACCCTTGAAATCATTATAATTGTATTATTTACATTTCACAGATTCCTCTTAAGGCTCGTGGTTAGATAAAATAATCTTTTGATATACAAAAGAAAAAACAGCATATAAATCACGATGCCGCATGTCACAAGAAAATGGGAATTATTCCCAGGACGTAATAGATTCTGCTGTGATGGTAGAGTCATGATGGCACCACAGACAGGAGTATTTTACATAACTCTATGCCTGATTGCTGGAACAAGCGCATTATTTTTTATTTATGAGTAAGATTTTTTTTATTTTATTTTATTTTATATTTTTAATTGTTTTAACAAACATTTCTAATGTTGTAAATTTTTTGATCCATATAATTGATGATAGCGTGACTAATGAATACACTTTCATCATTTTCAGTTGTCCATACTTGGCGCTCCACATAACTCCAGCGATACCAGTGATAGGTGGATTACTTTTTATGTTCGTAATGTCAGCATTATTACGGACAAGTTTTAGTGACCCTGGTGTAATACCCCGGGCGACACCTGACGAGGCTGCATATATTGAAAAACAAATAGGCACGATTAAAAATTAAACATTTTATTATCTTAATTCCTTTCATCCTTTTATCGCTCCGCAAGATCAGATAATATTTAACACATAATTTTTATTTGTTTACATCACATTTGCAGAAGTCCCCAACAATGGCAACTCTCCAACGTATCGACCGCCTCCACGGACGAAGGAAATCCTCGTGAAGGGACAGCCAGTTAAACTAAAATATTGTTTTACTTGTAAAATATTTAGACCTCCAAGAGCGTCTCATTGTAGTCTATGTGACAACTGTGTTGGTGAGTTTATTAGTATATATATATTCTGATGTTATTCAAGGATGATGTAACTTTTATATTATTTTTACATATTTTAATAACAATAAAATTTAATTATTCACAGAGGGATTCGATCATCATTGTCCGTGGGTTGGAAATTGTGTGGGTAGAAGGAATTATAGATATTTTTACGCATTTATCGTATCCTTAGCCTTCCTGTGTGTTTTCATCTTTGCTTGTGCAATAACACATCTTATCATGCGTAAGTTTTTACAATAATATTGAATTTAGTAGTTTATTTATTTAGATAAAATTTTACTTACAAAAAGTGAAATTTACAGTGACGCGAGATGATAGACCATTTCTAGATGCAATTAAAAATTCACCAGGAAGCGTTGTGGTTGGTGTTGTTTGTTTTTTTTCCATTTGGAGTATTTTAGGTCTTGCTGGGTTTCATACTTATCTTACAAGTAGTAACCAAACAACAAATGAAGATGTAATTCATTGTTTACAGTTCATATCTTTATCTACCTGATATATTTTTTATTCTGACTTAATTACTATATAAATTATTACAGATAAAAGGTTCGTTTTCGAGTAAACGAGAACAAGAAAGCTTTAATCCATATAGTCATGGAAATATTTGTGGTAATTGTTTTTACGTACTCTGTGGACCAGCTCCACCAAGTCTTATCGGTATTTATCTGTTTTATATTAATTATAAAAAAAATTTTTAGTTCTTATTGTTAACGTTTTTTATTTTTATTATTTCAGATAGAAGAGGAATAGTAACTCCTGGATATAGAGCTGAACGTGAGAGAACTTGTGAAGATTATGTGATCGCCAATAATAAAGCTTATGGCACAGTTAAAGTTATGCAGCCACAAGTAAATTTTACTTTTTAATTAAAATTTTTTTAAATTTAAGATAAAAGTGTCTATTTATATGTAAAAAATCCTGATAAATTCACGCAGCGTGAATGTAAGGGCCTTTACATTAACGCAGCGTCGATTTAAGGTCCTTATATTCACGCGGTGTGGATTTAACAGAATTTTTTTACGTATGAATAGACATGTCCATAGGATAAAGAGATGATTATTGTTTTATTTTTATTTATACAGGCAAACGGACACAGTATTCCTTCTCATGTAGATAATGATATTACTGGTTCAATGAATAATCTTGTCGCTGGTCAACGTTCACCGCGGATTGAATCATTAAACGGTGAGTTAACACTTATGAGCCAGTTACCACGTTGCCCTGTTGAATTACCCAAGTATCGTCAGTACACAAACGAAGTATACATTCCAAAATATTCAACGCCGCGACGTTGTGCTCAAGATCGCGTGCAACCTGGTGATGCTTATGCTGCCGAAATAGAACGTCTGAATGCCGAAGTTCAAAAATTTAATTATAAATGTGAGGAAACTTTGCAAAGATATCCACAGAGATGTCGTGAAGAGTACCAACGCTGTTCTGAAAATAATTTAATACACAACCAACAACAGTATACTGTTGATCAAAAATACGCGATTGATCTTCAAAAATATCCTCGTGGATACTCGGAAGACTATTTAAGATATGGCGATATTGATAATGATAACGATGATGGTTATAGAAAGTCGATAGACTTACAAAAATTTCCTCAGCGTTATTCTGAAGATCCATCACATTCATATCACTCGCCGCAGACTCTTAAATACAATAATCTTAGATGTAATCAACATGGCTTTAAGTATCCAATTAGTAAGAATATTTTACCTAATAGAATATTAGGCTCTGGTAATATTCCTATGATTGGTCAAAGTGCAATCGGTCTAGTAGTTAATAGATTTGGTTCAGCACCTTTAAATTATGATATGGCCTTTATGGATAATAATTCTATTTGTCCAGGAGAAAGTGCTGAGGATAATTTAATGAATCGTCGTTTTATTGTTAGCCCCATCAATGATAATGATTGACAATGATTACTTATAGCTCCTCAGCATAATCGTCCTCACGCCCCGCGATTCTTATCGAGAAATCGCATTTTTCATAACACTAATGATATTAGATAAGTAAATAAGCTTAAAAACAGAAAATAAAATACATTTATACGTATGCATGATACGTATCAGTATTTCAACAGATTGGAATACTTAATATCTTCCAAGAGGTTAAGAAATTTATGTATTTAAACTAAATATTATAAATATTTTATCAATAATATCTAGATAGATGAATATACATTCAAATTTTAAAAACTATATCAATCAATAAAACGTGTTTTTTTGTTTATAATTACGACCTATTATCGAGGGCTCAAGTCCGTGACATTTGGTAAGTCCATCATACCACTTGCATTTTCGTGCACAATAAATTAAAATAGTATATTACACACCGAGGGAAGTAAAGTAAGAAATGTCTCAGATCACATGTAATTGTTGGCCGAGGCGAAGCCGAGATCAACAAATATGTGATCTGAGGCTTTCTTATTTACTTCCCGAGGAGTGTATGCTATTTTTTTGCTCGACAAAGGCAGAAAGTGGCAATTTCGTTTAGCGCAGCGGGCCGAAATTTGACGCTTTCTGCCCGTCGAGCAAAAAAACAGATTGTTAATTGTTTCTAATCCATTTGTAAAATATTATTTTTTTTTGTTACTTGGCATTAACCTACAACCGAAAGCATTTTTTTACCACTTTTATTTGTTAATTTCATTATCAGTATTTTCCCAGTGAGCACCATTTCCTGATAAGCTTGTTTTGGATTGTGACTAATTCACAAGGACTTTGGTTTGAATTGTTTGGATTTTATAATTTATTTAATTTGTAAATATATTTTGGAAGGATGAGGTATTTTTTTTTTTACAGATGTTTTATATTATTTATAAACAAAATGTGAATGGCTTTTTAATTTAATATTTAAAAAGTCGGGATATTCCTAGATTCCCTATAACAGTTTTTAATTTATTAAATTAATCATATATATTTTAAAGAGACTAAGTATAAATATTAATCTGTATTTAAAATTATTATTTTAGGTAGTACAACAAACAGCGTAAGCCACCTTGTTTCCAACGAAATGCCATTGGCTTCACTGAGTATTCCACCGATAGACATTGATGAGATTGCACCATTACCACCGAAACAAAGTGTAATTATTTCACCTGTATTAGGCACGACGATGCCACAGATGACTGTTACGACACCCTTGTCGGCCTCGCGATTACGATTACTTCAAGACACAACAATGATTGAGTCTGCACTCGACTTAGATTCTTTAGAAGAGTCAAGTGTAGGTCGCGGAAGTCAGACGGGACTTATTAAAATAGGTATTGTTTAATTATTTTTTTATTGTTATGAATTGTAATAAAAATGAAGAAAAAAAATTTTTCTTGAAGGAAAATTGTGCAATCAATGTTTTGCGCTTGAAGCGCTATAAGATTAATAAGTTTAGTGTAATTAAAAATTGATGTGACTTAAAAGTGATAAATAATATTAACTTGTCAGGCAGCTTGCGTAAGCTAAAAAAAAATTTTAAATAATAATTTAATTTATAATTTTTATTTTAATAGTTGTAACAACGAAGTTTAATTTTTTAAACCTACGTATTTTTTTTTAATATTAATAAATTATTGTTAAGCACATGAAATAATTTAAAAATTTTCGTAATTCGATAAATATTTGGAGTTTAAAAAATAATCAACTTGAATGAGAGGATAAGATTGAAGTTTATTATACCAGTTATTTTTTAACTGGTTATATAAAGATTTTAATGATGGGAGAGTGGAATTGATATCAGTTACGTACATTACATAAAATATAGCCACGCACAATCGAAATAGGTTCTTGCTATTGCCTTTCTTCTAATCTTTTTTCTGTTTTAATAAATAAGGTAAATAAAATTGTTCAAACAATTAATAAAATTAAATAATTATAGTATATATAATTATTTACTGTACAGTGTTATTATTAAAAAATAAATAAATTTATGTAAATACTTATAGTCACGAGTGGTGGTTACAGTTCTCATGACAAGAAGCTAGAGTAATGAGCTCAATTAATTATGAGATAAAAAAAAAATGTTTCATATTATTGTGACATTTTCTTTTTGTATATTATTATTACATGAATTTAAATATAACTATCGACCACTGCCTTGAATTCGAATAAAGTTTTTAGCATTTTAAGATTCTCATGCTTAAATACTGTGCTGATGTTTTATCGCGTATAATAAAATCGCGTGTAGATCTCATTTGTATCTTTTTGAAAATATTTACAAAAAAATAGTTTATTTGATTGACAAATTAACTATTTTAGACAAATTGTTATTAATACAATCGATGTTCTAAAATATTATTAATTGCAGAATGACTTTCCTGTAAATAAGTTGTGTATTATAATTATATATAATTTGTATATGATATATATTTTAATTGTAGTATTAATAGAAAAACTATTATAATATAATGTAAGTTAAAAAAATAATACAATAATTTAATTTGATTTCTGGATTTTAACGATTATTTTTTTTTTAATTATCAACTATAATAAAATTATAAATATATACAAATAAATAAACATAATAAATATATGTATATTTTAACTTGAAAATAAAAAACACCAAACTTCAAATTTGTTTTTTTTTTTTTTTTATTTTATTTACTTAAATTTGTGATATGTATGTAGAAAAAGCTCTTTAAGAGCAATTTTGTCAATAATATTTATATTATCATTTATTTATTTTAATTATTCCAATACAAAATAAGAGATAGTTATTATTATTATTATTAATTTATCAAATTAGTAAAAATAATGTATTAAAATGGAAATAACAAGAATTGATAATGCTACAATTAATCCTGATATATATAAAAATAATGAATTATTATCTGAATATTTATTTTGCTCAGTGGGTTCAGTAACTATTTCATTTTGTGAATAAAATTCAGCTGGATTCGCTTGCAATTCAAAATCTTTTTGAACACAACTCTCTTGTACCTCAAGATCTAGAAGTTCTTGAAGTGATATTAAAGCTTCTTGAGGACCTTCACCGGGGAATAAGTAGTCTGATAAAGTTATTCTACTTTTTGGTAAAGCTACAAGTACCCTTCGTGGTGGTTCATGAAGTGTAATGTTGTCTTAAAAAATAATATTTAATCGTTAAAAACAGTGTATGATTATTCCATTATAATAGAAAAGTTTATTAATAAATTATACCTTCTGGCAAGCCGTTTTCTTCTTCAATTAAACTGTCGGCATGCATTTCTAACCTACTGGCCATTGATCTCATAATATCATGTTTAATTGCACTTGCAGCTTCACCAATTGTTGATGATTGGTGAACAAAAGTTCTGCTAATTAATTGCCCTTGTAACTTGATTGATGCACAGAAGCTTGTACGCTTTATTTCTAAAGTCTTTGATTTGTTAGGCAACTGTAAGTTCATATAAAAATGAATAAATTTTTATACATTTAGCATCTAAAGTTAACAATTATAGAAAAATCTATTACTATTATATTAATTATAGAGAAATGGGCTGCAATCTATTTTGCGTCGTAAAAACTAAATTTTACAGATATTGCTTTAATTGCAAGTGCAACTTATAGTAGCTAGTGAAAAGTCCAAATGAAATTTCAGTCATAGTAATTTCGAATTTGAAAATAAGTGGAACCCGAAAAATATATATTCATAAAAATAAAAAATAAAAAAAAAATATCCTTACACTTGGAATGTAAATAACCGCTTGAAGTACTCTATTATTAAAATTAGTGTCATTACTTTTTGATTCTTTCCTATCTTTTTTTTTCTTCTCTCCTAGTATTTCAATAGGATCATCTAACGCCATCGATTCACCTTCCAGGACGACAATTGACGATTCTATTTTAGACGAAATATCTTTAAGAATATTTTGAAGCTGTTTCTTCAATGATTCAGACTCTTGATCTTTAATAATTGGATACATCTGATCGAAATCTACATGAGTATCCAACTGATACCACTTTGTGATTTTCGATTGAAATTTAACATCAGCATTTTTCAAAGGCCCACTACCGTTAGCTTCAAAAGATTTACATGAGAACCTATATATAATAATATTACCAATTAATTAATAATAACTCTATTTCTTATACTCTAAGGCAAATAAAAAATTACCTTTTAGTTCTGCTATTAAATTCAAGAACAATATTGTCGTATGGATTATTTCCATAAAGATATTGATCAAATTCTAAATTCTGATGTATTGCTGTAACAATTGATCTTAGTCTTTGAGTTGAATCATTGTTATTTAAACAATCATCCGGACCAACAATGAAAATTCCAAGAACCCACATACCACCTGGTAACATTCGCGTAACCTAAAAGTCAAATTAATTAATTTACATTTCTCTTTATAAATAAAATAAAATAAAATGATAATTATATCCTCCGTAAGCTTTACATGTTTCGCATGATCTGCGACCCAGCTGCTTGGAACATCTTTAATTGACTTAATAAATTGGACCGGCGATTCTTGATGAAGGCTCGTCGTTGAACCTATCAAAGTTTCTTCAATAACGTCTTTTGATGCTGGTGGAGGGGTACGTGCCAAGTGTATCACATAATCTGTATCCTCGGTACTCTAAAATAATTACAAAATTCCATGTTATCCTTTGAATCATCACTTAACAACGAATATATTCAACAGCTGGAATGATTAAATTAATTCAAGTTTAAATAAAATGAGAAAATTACAACCTGTCCCAAAATAAGTCCAACCGTGTAAGCGTCTGATTGAGCTAACGATTCTAAATAGCTTAATAAACATTCTTCCGCGTATACTATTCGTCCCATTTTGTAAATATATATATATTTTTTTTATTTATGTATAAATAACAGGGCTTTTTCCTAATTCTACTCTACACGTTGATTTTGTACGTCGCACGATGTATCAGCTGATGTATTTACCGTTTGACACACACGTCGTTGTAAAAAAATAATACACCTTCGTTTGTCGAGTTGGCAGACCTGCTCTCATTTATAATTGTCTCAAGAGACGCTGCATTGTTGGATTTAGATAAAAAATACTTATTTGTTTGTATGATTGTGAAATAAATTCATTAAATAATAATATGCAACTACATTATCAAGAATAAATTTATTAGATATTTTGATTATTTTTTCTTTATCATAAAAATAACATATATTATGAACATGATAACTTTACATTTATTTGTAAAAAATAAAACAGTTAAAATACAGAAAAAAAAATTGATCAATGGCTACGATTATGGTTACGGATTATATCTTCAACAAAAGTCGCTGCTTCTGTTTGTTTCATTTGGTGTAACAAATTTAAAAGCTTCGGCATTGTTAAATTTCCTTGAACCTACAAATAAATATTTCAATATTTAGAATAAAGACATTAAAAAATGAATGAAAGAAATTTTGTAAATACATACATCAGCATAACTGAGAATAGTTAACGCTGGACTAGCTCCACGTGTATCTAATGAAGACCAAAGATAATCGCAGTCTAAATTTTTAGCAAGAGGTTTCCATCCGTCATTTTTATCCAATATATTTCCAAGTTGAGCCATTTGGTCTACATCTAACCATTCAGTTATCGTTTCTTTTTCTTTTTCTGTATCAGAAGCTTCGACTTCTTCTTCCTCCTCCTCTTCTTCTTCTTCTTCTTCTTCTTCTTCTTCTTCTTCTTCTTCTTCTTGTGTCTCTTTTTTGACATCTTCCATAATTATATTATCGGTTTTATCTATATTAGCTCTGCTCAGTAGATCTTTTATCTGTAAAATTAATTTATAAATTTAATTTACTAAAAAATTTTGATGCTACAAAAATTGAATTAATATGTCCTACCTCATGATTATCACAAGCTAAATCAAAAGATGTTTGGCCGTGCGGTGGATCGTCATCTTCAATTTCTTCTTTAATTTTTGTTTCACTATTAATAAGATCGATTTCTGGTTTAAGTAATAAACGCTCTTGACCATCTTGCTCATCTTCATCGTCCTCAAAACACGAACGGCCATGACCGTTTGGTATGTTAGGATTTGCATTATGTTTTATAAGAATTGCACACAATTCTTTTGCTCTAGATCCAGTGTTAACAACCGCTGAATGAAGCGCTGTGTTTCCACCAAGGTTCGGCTTATCCACCTCAATATCTGTCTGTAAATTTATATGAATTACATATCTTTATATTTAACATAAATGAATCGTAATTTGATAAAAATTTATTACCTTCTCTAAAAGATAGCGAACAACATCAATATGACCTCCCTCAACGGCGATATGTAAAGCTGTTCGTCCAAATGATCTTTCGGTACTATTAACATCTACTCCAGCCTTAACAAGCGAAGCAATCGCCCGTAAAGAACCATACTCAGCAGCTACTTGAAGTGGAGTCCAACCCGTGTCATCTCTTACATTAAAATCTGCTTTAGCATCTAAAAGTGCATCAACACATTCATAATTTTGTGGCCTTTTGACAGCTTCATGAAGTGGATACGAGCCATGATTATCACTGGTATTTGGATTTGCTCCAATTGATAATAAGGTACGGACTATGTCTGGTTGATTAAGAGTAACAGCATAATGAAGAGGGGTTTTATCAGAAGCATTTTGTATATCAATTAGACATCTAAATTCTGATGAACTGCTTAAAATCTTTAAAATTTGTATGACAAGTTCACGTTTGCCATGTCTAAGAGCAGAGTGGAGTGGGCTATCTCCATATGATGTACGTTCTAATAACATTTTTTTTAAACGTTTACGAAGATCTTGGTTTTCTTTGCCTTCTTTGAATCCTGTTTTCAATACATTAATTGCAAAATTAGAACCGCCCAAAGTATCTACATACTTAGTACCATCGGTACTCAGACTTTGATCATAGCCATGGGCATCATTCAATTCGTTATTTGCTTCTTCTATAAATAGATCATAATCTATATCTTCCATGTACTGCTGAAAATCCTCAGAAGGTAATTTTTCAGAAGTTAATTTTTTTAACTCTGCTGACAAATCACTGCGTGTTGGATTATCTGAAGAGATAGCAAAAATATTTTTTTGCATTGTTGCGTCCGATAGAATTATATCGGTCAAGTCAGTACTCTCAGAGTAAGACATTCTTGGTCGTTTCCTTGTTATTATGCTATCAGATGGTTTGTAGATGAAACTCACTGGTTCAGAACAATCACCGTCTGTTGGACGTTCCAACTGAATTAATACGTTTCGTGACTTGGTTATTTCTCGGTCTTTATACGGAGGTGTACGAAATACAATAGCATACTGGTGATGAACATCGAGTTCAGAAAATTTACCATATGCATACCAAATTTCATTATTCTTATCATCAATTTCAAAAAATTTAACTTTTATGTTTTCTACAAAATAATATTTATAGGATTAATATCAGTTTAGATAATTATTTTCCTTATTTAACAACTTACTTTTTCCAACTTTTTCTACAAGTAAAAATACTTCTTCATTACCATCGCAACTACCGGTATGTTTATCAATTCGGCAAATTTTTAATTCTCCAGTCAAGGCACTTTCTGAAAAATAATAAAAAAGAATTACAATCATGTTTTTATTATCATCAATAGGTTGTGGAAATTTATGAATTTACTTAGGTTATTAATTGTGTGAGAATAAACGGGTTGAGTAATTGGAGTCATAACAGCATGTTCATTTAAAATGAACGCTTGAAAAGATAAAGCAACGCTATTTAAGTCCATCCATTTTGATGCATTGTCAGCATCCATCCTTATTTGAGTTTCTTCTCGAACACTAAGAGTGGTTATTGTATAATCATATTGTCGACTTCGTTCAAGAGCTTGTGCTTGCATTTTTTTAATCAATTCTTCTTTTATATGCTTTTTAGCAGTATGAATAATTCCCATTCCATGGAATCTGATAAATAAATTAGTATTGTAAAATCACATTTATCTAAATTTTTTATTTAATAAATAACCACTTACGTAGCAGTCCAATCGTTTTCTGGGCCGACTGTAAGTTCATATGGACTATCATTTTCAGAATTACCTTCTCTTTTGACAAGGTGGTGAGCATGAGGAATACGTTTTTCTTCATTTTTCGTCACAATTGTACAGCGTATCATTGCAGTTCCATTGAAGTTTTTTAGCTAAAATACATTTAAGATGAGGCTAGTAAAAAATTTATATTTAATCATTTAACTTCTAAAAGGAAATAATTTATAAAATTAAATATTTACTTGTACAGTTGGAGCATTTTTTTTCCGTCTTGTTGTAGAATTAGCACTAGCTAGACTACCATGCGTACCCAACATTTCAGATTTATATCTGAATCTGAATTTTTCAATAGGTTGGTCAATTATTACCAGTTTTGGAATACCTATCTCCATTGCTATAATTATTAAGGAATTTAAATAATATTTGTATGTTCATCATATAATGATTCAAAATAATTCAATTTTTACCCATAGTGTTATCAAAAAAAGAACTATCATTTATATTAAAATTTTCCTCGTCCCTCAAAGGAGAAAGAGCAGACACAGGTGATTCCATATTTTCCATTGGTGAAGATTCTGTTGAGTTTGAATAATGACTGTTTACTGTAGCCATCACAGTATCTGCAAATGAAAAAAAAAAAAAAAAACATAGATGTTTAACCTCACCTAAGAGTGATTTTCAGCTAACAATTTTTTATCATTAAAATAATATATTTTAAGAGCCAGTTATATTAAACTACGCATCAATTTAAAATAAGGAGAAATTCATGGTCATATGAGTTGGTCATTGAACGTTATTTTCAAAAGGACGTGTTTACATAGAAACACGTGACAGAGGATAAGATTATTATAAGAATATTAAAAATTTTATTTCAAAATATTTACCCGGACTGAATTGATAATAATTTGATGAATCCATCAAGATAGTCTGTAATTGCTCGAAATTTTTATAAGTCACAGGCATATTTTACTAATTTCATGCAACAAAAATTATAATCAAGTCTGGTTATGAATGTTGATATTTGTAGGTTCGGAAACTTGCAATTTTCAATTAAATTTATAGCAGAAAGAAACTACAATTATTAACTGACAGTACTAATAACTAAAAGAAACTGCTAAATAACTCACCACACTTGAATGTTTATCAGCGCGATACGTCATAAAAAAAACCTTGATCACAAATTGCAGGTTCTTCCCCAATACTTTGCGATACTTAGCCTCACATACATATGACAACAAACTACAACCAGCCAATCGAATTGTATATTTTCACTTTGTTGTTAGTGTCAGTGTCAGTCACTGCTGTTTGAAGAGTGGGATTTAAGAGGAAAAATAATAATGCATCGGGACTTCCCCGATATACTGATTAAAATATAATGAGCACATTCATTCAATTCAATTCAATACTATATTTAATTTTTATACACCTCAAAGAGATTACTTGCCTATGATAACATAAAAAATCTAAAATTAACTCATTTTAAAAGATTGTTTTTTTTTTTTTTTTTTTTTTTTTTTTTTTTTTTTTTTTATAGTAAAAATCATTTAAAATTATTAATAAAAATTAAATAGAAAAAAATTTTTTTTTTGTATTAATAAAATTTATAAAAAAATTGTAGAATTATAAGGAGGTCAATATAATTGACATTAACAATTACATGATTGTAAAATAATCTTATGTGTATGGAAGTTTATTATTTAATAAATTATACTCTTGAGTGTCTAGGTCGTCGAGCAGCGAGAGGAGATGACGGTGTTGGTGATAAATGTATCGCGTCACTTATTGATGTGAAATTTGATTTTTTTATAACCGAAAATCGTCTCCACCATACTGCAATCGCAAAAAATATTCCGCAAATGGCAATCGTAACTTTGAAAGAAAAAAAAAATACAGAGTGTAAATTAGTTTTCAATCACAAATAATTGAGGAAATGAGTAGAGTGTATGTTTCTAAAGTTGACATGTACCAAGTCATTCACTTTAGATTTTTTTTATCAAATAATAACTACTTCAAATAGAGTAATATTATGTGTAAAAATATTGCCAGAAGTTTTATGTTTCATTTTTTTGTAAAGATCATAAAAATCCAAATGAAATATAAGGTATCCAAAATGAGAGTAATCAGTTTTCTCTTTTAAATTTAAACTAAGTTCAAAAATCAGATATAATATATTGTCTAAAAGCATCAACTTTTGGAGCATTCACCCTACTTAATTTTTAATCAAAAGTATACTGTAGAAAGTTGACAAAAATGCAGACTGAAAATCTGATTCATTTAATACTTTTGATTTAGGCTGCTTAATACTCCGGAAAGGAATAAAACGGTCCTGGACTTTTATTTCCTCCCTTTTGTTATTTATTCGCGAATTATATTGTGGTTCTGAAACTTTGGACGAGAATATATTGTTGTCAGATTTCCAAAGTGGCAAATGTTGATCTGATAAACATTAAAATGTATTAACATTTATTTGTCAGAAGAAATATTTTTTTTTTACTAACCATTGATGTCATCGGATCTTAGTTTAAATTTAATTTTAATCATTCCAGGATCAATTGTTTTATTTTTGTCAGTTTCTAAGTTCCAGAAATCAACATACTTCATTCGGTTTTCAATTCTCGGTGCTGGGTTATCAATATTTTCCCCAAAAATGTAATCAATGAATGAAGGTCGTGGATGAAAAACTTCCCTTGGTTTAATGATGGGAGTTTCATCACTAGGATCTCCAAAAAACCCAAGATCATCGATAATGATAAAATTACTTTTAGTAGTTGCATAATTGTTTTCTGATACCGGTAATAGTGGTTTTTTCTGAAAGATTCTCATGAAAGAATCGCCTGTAAGTGGTTGATTAAATTCAAAAGCTGTAGATTTATTGGGAGATTTCGTTAAAATTTTCAGGTGATCTACAAGACTACTTGGAGTGGTGGAATTCGCTTTCAATAATTCTGAAGTTTTATTAATTGAAAAATTTAACAAATGATCTTTATTGCATGATTGATTATCCAAACTTTCAGTCATATTGCAACCTGTATGACTTTCATTGTAGAATTTCGGTGTTATCAGACCTACAAAATATTATTATATTAAAAAATTTATTAATATAATTTCTCATATTGAATTTTAGATAATTGTTATTTTAAGTGCTTTAGTTACCAGAATTATTTGTCGTATGATTAGCTACAAAATTGATTATAGTATTATTTGCATCATAGTATATATTTTTAGCATTATTTGTTTGGGAAATGTTATCAGGAGGTGAATGTGTTGACAAGAAATTCAGATTATCATTTATGCTGATTATTCGGTGAATAAGATTAGCAAAGACTTGTTGTGGATCATTCATTGACGGTGGTGAAACACTTCTGTTTCTTTTCCAATTCATTGGTAACACAAACGATAAATTATTTTTTTGAGATGATAATGAAGTTATATGATGCTTCCTTAGATTTTCTAAAGGTTTGCGGTGTCTTTTGCTGTGATGTATATGTTTTCTCCAATGATGTAGTAATGATGAGCTATTACCTATCTCAGCTGAAATTTTATAATTACAGTCGTCTTATTTTATCCTTTATAAATTAATATAGAAATACATACGTGATTTTAATAGTGATGTATTAATAGTTGGTAATTTAATATCAGGGTTTAGCTTCATGATGTTTATAGCAATTTTCCTGGTTGTAAATTCCACGTCAGGTACATTTCTTGAAGTAATTTTTATTTCAGTTGAATTAGATAACACTCCCAAAAGCTTTGCTAATAATTAATAAATAATCGTTTAATTGAAGCTGTAAATAATATTTATACAAAAAAGATTTCTTACTAAGAAAAATGAAAAGATGCCAATAGCTAATTTCCATGATAAACAATTTTCGGTGACTTTAGAAATTAAAATTAATTGATAATTAATTTCAATATAAATTAATAGACCGATAAAAATAATGATTTTTATTGTTGTGTAATAAAATTGATGAATAATTATTCATAAAATAAAATCTCTTATCAAAAATTAAACGTAAATTAATGACTTTTTCTGTTATAAATTAACAAACGAATGATTATATTTATAATATTTTATGTGCATATATATTTTTTCGAAGTTCAGTTGTCAAAAATCCAACGTTACACTTCAAACAATTGAATTTAAATTGGTAAATATTATTCCTGTAATTATATTTTTACTTGATATCTGTGTTCTTATATCATGTTTTTTTTTATGAAAATTATATAAATCATAGCTATTTACAATTTATAAAAATGATAAAATGCGTATTACAGGCGACAGATAAATGATGTAAACAAATCAAACACTGACATACATATTATATGTAATCACACATGATAGAAGGGGAAAAAAAGAAGATAGCTGTAAAGAATTAAAAGTAGTTTCATATTCAGTTCAATACTCATTCAGTTTGCATTGAATTGTAGTTCAAAAGAAAGATAACTTATTTACAGAATGGCTAAGAACGAAAAAATTGGAGTAATTGGAAGGTACTATGTTTAATATTTCTTGAGTAATCTATTAATTATAAAAGATAATATCAAATGAATAATTCGAATAGCATATGCTAAAAATTCAATTATAATTTTTTTGTTATTATTATTCATTTTAGTGGGCTGATAGGTCGCAGTTGGGCGATGTTATTTGCTAGTGTCGGATATCAAGTGACTATTTATGATATTCTTCAGGAACAAATTAGTAATGCACTTACTGACATTGAACAGCAGCTAAAAAAACTTGAATCTGAGGGATTACTTCGTGGCAATCTGACTGCAAAACAGCAGTTCGAGTTGATAAAAGGTATATTTATTTATAATTAATAAGCAAAATACTTTTTCATGTAAATAATACTTTGAATAATAAAATAGGTTCATCAAGTCTGCCTGAAATCGTTAAAGGAGCTAAGCTCATTCAAGAATGTATTCCAGAGAAGTTAGATTTAAAAAAAAAATTGTATGGGGAGTTGGACAAACTTGTAGATGATAAAACAATTTTATCTTCATCTACTTCTACATTCAAGCCATCGTTGTTCAGCGAAAATCTTAAACATCGTGATCAAGTTATTGTATCACATCCTGTAAGTTTTAAAAAAAAACCTTTATCTGTATTGTTATTATTGAAGCTATCTGTATTATTGAAAAAAAAAAATTATTGATATTAATGTCTAAGACGCAGTAACATTATCAACTGACGAAAAAAAATGAGATATTGAATGATATAAAAATATTCTTGAGTAGTTTATAAGTTCATGTATTAGTATAAAAAATTTTAATTAACAGGTGAATCCACCGTATTATGTGCCACTTATTGAGATAGTACCGAGTCCATGGACTCGTCCTGATATTCCTGAAAAAACTAAAGCAATTATGACTGAAATAGGTCAATCACCGGTTGTATTTACCCGAGAAATTGATGGATTTGCGTTAAATAGAATACAGTACGTAATATCGTTATTATTGACGCTTTTTTAAAATTATTACTATTGTGATTTTTTTTTTTTTAATTAGATATGCTATTCTAAATGAAGCGTGGAGACTAGTGACCGACGGTGTCATTAGTGTCAAGGACATTGATATAGTTATGAGCGAAGGCTTAGGAATGCGTTATGCATTTCTTGGTGCATTTGAAGCAGCTCATCTCAATGCGGAAGGTAATATTCCACTTTTGGCTCTTTTGTAAATGATTAAAGCTGATTTGAATTCTTACTACACAATTAAAAATGATTAAAATATTATTTTAGGTATGAAAAAGTACTGTGAAACTTATAACAAATCAATTTATGATGTGAGTCAAACATTCGGACCAACACCGAAATTTGTCGGAGCTGCTGCTGAAAATATTTCAAAACAGTTGGAAGAGATTTGTCCACTTGATAAATTACAAGAACGCCGAGCATGGAGAGATTTAGCTCTCACAAAACTATCAATTTTAAAAAAAGAACTTGAAAAGATCAAGTAAATAGTCATATTTGAAACAATATTTCTACATTGTGTTTGTAAAAATAATACTTTAAATATGTCACTCTAATAAATAAATATATGTCACTGGGGAAACTATTCATGGGAATAAATTAAAATATTTGGGTTAAATTATTGTTTTAATTTAAAAAAGGAGTTGTAGTATAAGGTAAATTATGAGAATATTTATTTTTTGATGATTTCACGGAATTATTTATTAAATTTAATACCGAAAAATTATCGTTTTCCACCAACACGTGGAGCACTTTTTTGCGTCACCTTAGCGGCCTTGTCCTTCTTGGTTGGTTTAGGCTTGGGTGGTGCGGTTGCTTTCTTTGCTGCTTTGGCGGCTTTCTTCTGTTCTTTAGCGGCTCTGTAAATCAAAATTTTGATTAATATAGGTTCCAAAATAAGTTGTAAGAAATAAAATAATCAATAAAAAAAATTGTATGAGCCCGCAAAGCCAAACAGTGTTAAAAAAATTACAATTCTGGGTGAAGCAGCTCTTTTGTTTCTTTTGCTCTAAGACATTCTGAAATCTAACACAAAAGGATAGATTGTGTTCGAGGAACAGATGTCTAAATAGGATTCGGAGTATTATTACTATTTATTGTTATTGTTGTTTAAGTATACTAACTTTACTGCTTGCTCTCGTTGCGCTTTACGAATCTCTGGCTTCATATTCCTCTTAGCGAGGATGTCTGACAAGGATGCTCCGACAATAGCACGGTTGAACTTTTGAGTTCTTCGTGTTCTCCTCTTGGTTTGTTCTTCTTCTTGACCCTTCTTGTGCTTACGCCTGGTAAATAAAGAACAATAATTAGATAATGAATATTTCAATGAAATACAAAACTTTTTTATTTCTTTTATCAAGCTCAAATGTTTCAGAGTATGATAAAAAAAATCATCAATCAATAAATGTTACTACGTACTGAAACTTGTTAATAGCTATGTAAGAATGACATCTATTGACATCAATAACAAAACATAATTAAATTCAATTACCTGTAAAGGACAGTCCATGTAACCTTTCTAGGATTACGTTTCATCAGGTGGGCAGATTCACATTTTGAGTTGAGGAAAGTAAAAGTCTAGCAATAAAAAACATTAAAAAATTTTAGGTTAAGTCTGACACTCACATTGTGATGATTATCGTAAATAATTACAATCATAGTTGATTGAAGTGTTTAAAATACGGTCAATAATTTTTTTTATAAAATTATTGAACTAGAAAAAAAAAAAGATATGCTAATTATATTAATCAATACCTTTCCATCAACTTTAACCATAGTTTTGCCATGGCCTGGGTAAATTTTGTACCCACTGTAAGCGCACAGTCCGATCCTGGAAAGATTATAAAAAAATTGTCATTATTAATTATGTTCACACATGAAATAATTTATTTTTAATTATTTTGCGACGATTGATTCATTATTTATGGATTTTAAGTATAAAAATCAAACTTACTTCATTGTGTAGTGATATTTAACACGCAAGTATCGTTAGGTGCGCTAGTGAAATGAGCGAGTCGAGTATTGAGAACCATTGAAAAATCTTTAGTGATGACGTCTAGCGGCTTACGCCTGAAGTATAATCGACAAGGTAAAAATAGTAATTTTCTGTCACATATCGACAGAGCTAGAAATTTCTAATAACTCTCTCTCTTTGGAGAAGAGCTCACCAACTTAGCTTATTTCTTTGTTCACAGCCATTTTCTAAAAATTAAAAATCACTTCCACATTCTCATCACAAGTTACCACTTACACTACAAACAAATCTTGAAACATTGTATACACATACTGACACATACTATTGGATATCGTGGATAATTAAAATCACTGACGTCAGTACTATAGTAATTTCCCTTCTATGAGTACTGAGTAATTCGTGTCCAGCTGTACTTTACATAGTACATATAGATACGTTCGAAGATCGTTTTGTTAGTTATTTTCTATTATTTAGTCGTGAGTCTTTATATATAAATCTTAAATCCTTGGACAATAACATCGAAGTAAATTTGCAATCCCAGTACAACACAATTCAACAGCAGACAGAATCAACAAACTAGCTTTTGAGTGTATTAGTATATACATATATAGAGGTATATTATATATATATATATATATATATATATATATATATATATTATAAAAAGGTATTACATTGGTATGCTCTGAAGCTCTACATAAACTGGGTATCGTCTCGTCATTACAAAAAGTTAAAATCATTGTGACCAGATATCAGAGCAAGTGTCGTTTTAACACGGAAGTGTAAACGAGAGCTTGGATAGAGCGAATAATAACGGTATCGTGGTGAAGAGGGTGACCTTCAGTACTAACAAAAGCTCTTCTATGCATTATCACTACAGTTGAATAATTGTCATCATTTATATATTAAATATTTAATACGCAATATAAAAGTGTATACAATTAAAAATAAAATAATCTCCACAGATTAATTATACTACTTTGACAAGAGAGACAACGTAGTGTAAAGTGCGTCATCAGTACGTAGAGGTCATTGAAAGCATCACCAGATTTTGTCCAACCAAGACAAGGATACTTAATATTAGATATGTCGACTCCAGCGAGGCGAAGACTTATGAGAGATTTCAAGAGGTAAATAGGCTTTATTTATAGATTATAATATTAAAACTCCAGTAAATCATAATCATTTTATTTTATTTTGTTGTTTGTTTTTAGAATTGATTAAAAAAAAATAAAAAAATTAAGAATTTACGGGTTTATTTTATTGTTCGTATCGATAGACGTCCCGAGAACGTCATCCCGAAAAACGTCTTCGCGTTACTATGGACGGATTTATTATTAGAAATCAGTATAGGTTGTTGGATATTCGTTATTTATATTATTATCTTAGGCCTTAGCATGTTGAATATGATGTTTTAGTTGTTATACATCTACTTAACTACGCGATCAATGATTCAAGTGACATTGATAGTATGTTAGGAATAATGTATCAAGTACGAATTGAATTGAATTTTTTGTTCAATGTATTACTTTCCAATTGCCATGTGATTGTTCGAGACGTTATTTTGGAGAATATATTATTTTCTATCAGAATAAATTTAAACATTTTATTTAAATAATTTTAATTATTGAGTCACCATGATATGATATGATATATAATTTTTTTTTTTTTTAATTAAAATGTTGAATGATGAAAAAAACATTTATGATGAAATTTTTTTTTGTTAAGATTGCAAGAAGATCCACCAACTGGAGTTTCAGGAGCGCCAACTGATAATAACATTATGATATGGAATGCTGTTATATTTGGGTTAGTTAATAAATTAATATTGTTATTTGTTTATTTGATATATTTTAATGGATATTGTTTTAATAATTATAAATAGACACGTTAACTTAAATTATTATTTGGACATGCGTTTCAGGCCCCACGACACACCCTTCGAGGACGGTACTTTTAAACTTACTATTGAGTTCACTGAAGAATATCCAAATAAACCACCGACTGTTAGATTTGTTAGTAAAATGTTCCATCCAAATGTTTATGCTGATGGTGGAATATGTTTGGATATTTTACAAAATCGTTGGAGTCCAACATACGATGTTTCAGCAATTTTAACATCAATACAGGTAAATATCACTTTAATTTTTATTATTTATTTATTTATAATTTATTTATTTCGATGAAAGTAGCATTTAATAAATAGGCAAAAAAGTATTTTATTATATTGAAATATCAGAAGTACCTGAAATTATGAAAAATTAATTGAACGCCTTAACAGCGGTTGCAATTCATCAGAGTCGGTAGTTAATTATAAAAGAATTTTTTTTTAATTTGTCAGCTATTTTTATTTGAATTAGTTTTTTTTTGTTCATTATATTTTAACATTAAATGTATGATTTGTTTTGTAATTTGTTTTTTTTTTTTTCTTTAGTTATTGTAATAAGTAAAGACTGAATAAACTAAATAGAAAAACTTTCAAAACTTTAAATTAACGAGTAACGAGATATTTTTGTTGGCTTGTATGATTGCAGTCGCTGTTAAGTGATCCAAACCCGAATTCACCCGCCAACTCAATGGCAGCACAACTTTATAAAGAGAATCGACGCGAGTACGAGAAACGAGTAAAGGCGTGTGTGGAACAAAGTTTTGTGGATTAATTGCTGGCTTATGTGCCTACGTTGAGCTACTACTATCAACAACATTATACACCTATTTTGGAAGGAGATGTCAAGCCTTACCATGGAGTTAACGCTAACCATTTAGCATTATCGCTCCTAAATCCTAAATTAAGATTAACATAACACAAATATTAAAAATAATCATGTTATTAAAAAATTAATGTAAAAAAACACCATCACAAAACTCTTAAATTACAGTAACATTCGACATGTAATTGGATTTTTGTTTTTTTTTTTATTGAGTTGCAATAATAGAAAAATACACCAGAATAAGTATTCAAAAAAATAAAATAACAATTAGAATGATTATTAAACTCAAAATTATACTAATGAGTCGTTAAATTACTATACTATCGTAATCGGTATATGTATTGTTGTTTTTTTATTTTCATTTACTTATTTAATTTTTTGAATCACAATAATCTAACGTTGCTAAGTTTTTAAAAATTTGATTCGAGTACTATCAAATACGATTATTATTTAAATATTTATAAATCTACATATTAGCATTAAAAATATTAATATTAATAACTAATAAATCAAATCTTGTGCGATTAAATCGTAATTATTAAGTATTACTTTCTTAACTGAATTCCATAATTACTTAGAACCTTTTTTTTTAAATGTTTTTTTTTTTTTTTATTTTTAATCAAATGTTTCTTATACACATGTTTTTTCAGTCATTGCTGGACGAACCCAATCCAAACTCACCAGCAAATTCTTTAGCAGCTCAACTATATCAAGAAAATAAACGTGAATATGAGAAACGTGTCGCCACAGTTGTAGAGCAGTCGTGGCTGAATTTCCAAGATAGCCATGTAGAAGATCCTCGCTGACATTAAACATCGATACTGTTTGCCCGGGAATTATTAAAAATAAAATTTATAATTTAAATTATAAAAGGGCTATGATATACAATTAATTTTTATCCTCATTCCATTCATTAAAGCAACACTACAAGTTAAACAATTAATCATAATTATTAGTAAACTGCTAAATTCTATTTAAAAACACGCACTCATTAAACTCATGTGATTATTACCTATTCATTTAGTATAGAATTGAGATATCTCTCCAGATACCACTTAATGAAATAAATAAAATGTACTACACTATTCAATTTTCGTACAGATATTTGGTGTAATGTAATCTAACGTAAGTAATTCTATTATCACTTTCGTTTTATCATATTTAGACAATAATATTTTTATTTAGTTGAAAATAACTATTCATATTTTTTGATGTTCGTTGTGAGTTAAAAAAAAAAATTTGTTAAAATACATGTAATGCTTATTTACATTTAGAATGTTTTAAGTTTTTGATAATCCTCATTCTCCTTACAAAAATGAAAAAACAAAAATTTTTTTCAACAGCATTTAAATAATTTAGTATGATTTATTTGTGGTACTCAAGTATGAAGTTGAAGATTGATGTGACGAGGAAATTAATTTAAACTAATATACTATAATAATTTGCACAAGATGGTTACAGTAATTTTTGTATCAAATATTCACAGAAGTATTTCATTATAAGGGAACTGAATTATTAATAATGGATTCGATACTTCAAAACTTCTCTTTTTGATATTGAATTGAATTTTATCTTTCGAATACGTGTTATTAAAAATAACATTATCAATGATATAGACTTTAATATTACTATAGTTATTCAAACTATAAATTAATTTTTTTCAGTTTTTATTTTTATAATTATACAGATAATCTTATTCCTTTCATTAAAATAAAATATTTCTAAATACTTATTATAAAGTACGAATTTTAATTTAAATTTAATCGAATGCTCCAAAATATATTAAAAATATTTTTAATATTTTATTTATCGGAATCATAAATTCAGTATGATAGTAACGTTCATATATATATTGATAAATTTATTTTAAAATTTATTAAAAATTAAAATTGTTTCTTGTGTAAATTATGCTACGATTTTTCTTCTTTTTCCTTGTTGTATCGTTCTAGCTCTTTTAGAAATTGAGCTTTGGGTTTCATTACATTTGGCCGATCACCCCGACACTTTGGACAAAACCATTTGCCTTTAGGCTTAGTACTTAATGATACACAAGAGAAATGGAACCATTCAATTGGACATAAGTCATTGTCACAGAGAATCATTTCACCGTAAGATATTTGATCACATAAGCAATAAGTTGGTTCATCAGGATCAATGGCTATGTCATCATCTGGAGGTGGTGGAGTATCTTCTCGCTGCTGATTCTGTTGATTTCCTTGACGAGATTTTCGTTTTTTCTTTTTACCAGCCGCTGTAGCTGCCGCTTTCTTTTGATTACCGTTACTTGTACTCGCTAGAGTTGCTGATCGACTTTCAGATATTGCAATCATATCCATAGCGTGTGCAGATTCAACTAAAGCTTCAGTTCTAGTTCTACGAGCTCGTTTTGGCTGACGTTCAACGTTATTTGAATTACTAGGTGTACTTGGATTTGTATTAGTGTTAGTTTCACATTTCGGCTCATTTGTTTCTTGCTCTTTACTGAAATCTAAAAATGAAAAAAATATTTTAAAAAATAAAAAATATGTTTAAATATGTACTCACTGTAAAAAAATAATATAAATATACATACCCACATCGCGAAAATCTTGATCGAGTTGGCGTGATTTAACCTCTATGAGATCTTGAATTTGTTGAACGATTTGCAGTTTTTCATCACCAATTTCTTGAGCAGCAATAAGAGCCTGTTGGACTCGTGTAAGAGCTCTTCTTCTGCTTACGACATCCGTATCATTTTTTGTCAAGAGGTCTTGTTGTTGATCCACTTCTCGCAAATACACTAAACAAAAAATATTTATTTGTAAATATAGAAAAATAGAAATAGACTGAGGTATTTAGAAATTTAAAGTAATATTAATAAAAAGATTTTAATAAACATAATTCAAGTTAAAAGCCTTGCAATGCTCGTTAAAATTTTTAATTTTAAAAACTTACTTTGACATGTTGAATCCAATTCTCGAAGCCGTGAAACAAATCGTTGAACGTCGTTTGGAAAATTTTCAATACAGTCGAGGTAGTTGTTAACATAATTCGCATAATAGAGAGCTTCTACAACTGCGTGGCTCAACATTTTACATTCAGTTCTTTATTTAAAATAATATTATTTCACTAAATTTGTAAAAAATAATTTTAGTCACAGATTTTTGATTATCACTTAACATTCAAAAAAAAACTTTTTCATTTCATCATATAAACAAAATGTGAAAGCATCATCAGATCATGTTTATTTTATTTATTTTATGAGAGAAATTTATAAATGACGTAGAATAACAATGATGGAGATTAGAATTCTATTCTCCATGACAACAACTTTCCTAAAGAAACATATGCGCTTGTTGGTTTGAGCGTTATGACGAAAGATGGCATTCACATGATATTATTTGTGGCGATACTGTCAGCGCGGTCACGCCTCTAGTGGTAACAACTGGGACCACTCAACGTACTGTAGATCTCACACGGATATACACAGAAAAATCGCGGAAGATACCACCACAGCTGTGGCATCCAAATAATCTAATTAATCCAATTAAAGTTTATTAAATAATAATTAATTATTTAAATATATTTTGTTGACTAATAAATAATAATAATAATCGTATCACTTTGGTCTAGTAATTTTTAGTATAGTGTATTCCCTTTGAATCCACATATTCTGTAGCTGAAAAAATCTTAACAAATAATAAACAGTATTCTAACTTATGCAATTAATTTATAATTAAAAAACATTATGCTTAACAATTTTTTATATTTTCGTTGAATAACACAATTATTAATTCTGACTAGATTTAATTCATATTATTTACAAAATTTTGTTCTCTTTTATTAATTGTTGGTAACAGAAATAAAAAAAAAATAACACATGTGACATCATGTATGTATATACCATATTGTGTGTTTTTCTCATTACAATTTCAATAATAATACCTAGTACGAATGTTAAAATATTTTAAAAGCGATAAATTAATTTTGTAATGATTACGTTATTTAAAATATAAATGTTCTTATAATCCTAGTACTATATTATTGAAGCTAAGTTTTTTTCTTTTTTTTTTTTAAATCAAAACTCATAAAATTGATAGATATAAATAAATAATAAATTTGAATTATACATTGAGGTTACTTCTGTATAACATGGAAAGAGAAGGTAATTTACTTGTATGATGACACTAACAATTATTATTTCTTCATTCATTTATATAAACTACTTTAGATATAACTTTTTTTTTCTCAGAAATTTGTCAATATTTTGGCGAAATAATTAAAAATGAAAAAGATGTATCAGCAGGAATGGCAGCTATACGAACGCTTTTAACAATCTTAGAACGCTCTAAATGTAAGTTTTATTTTTTAATTTATTATTTCTATGTATGTTTATTCACGGCTATAATTTATTTTGCAGCGGAAACTGTACAAGAAGTTCAATATTGTTTACAAAACGCTATTGATGCAATGAGATCTTTGGATTACCCAGTGACATCAATTGCATCTGGGTCTGAATTGTTTCTACGATTTATTACTTTAGCAAGTTTAGATACTCCAGTAAGAATAATAATTAATAATTAAAATAATTTTTATATCAATTAAAAATTTTATTTTTATTTTTAGTCGTTTGCAGAGTGTAAAGGGATAATGCTACGTCGAGGGAAATTATTTTATGAAAAATTAGTAAACGCTCGTAGTAAAGTTGCTAAATTAGCGTCTAGTTTTATAACGGATGGCTGTGTAAGTTTTGAAAATAATCTATGTGTCCAACAAGTGAAAGAAGCCTAATCTATTTTTTAATTTATTTCAATTGCAGAAAATTTTAACGCATTCAAAATCTAGAGTCGTGTTATTAGCATTAAAAGAAGCTGCTGCTAACAACAAAATTTTTCATGTTTATGTTACACGGTCCGCTCCAGATAATATAGGGTATGGGAATTGCATAGATTATTATTTTAATATCAAATTATATTTTTAGTTTAAACTCGTTTTTACAGGGAAGAAATGTATGACAATTTAAAAAAATTAGGAGTATCTTGTACATTAATTCTTGACTCAGCGATTGGTTACGTTATGGAACAAGTAGATATGGTAATGGTTGGTGCCGAAGGTGTTGCTGAAAGTGGAGGTATAATCAATAAAATTGGCACTTATACCCTCGCAATGTGTGCAAAAGAAATAAAAAAACCACTTTATGTTCTTACCGAGAGCTTTAAATTTTCGAGAATATATCCGCTCAATCAAATTGATCTATCAGATGAGTTTAAAGTAAGTTATTTTTTTTTTTAATACTTCTCTGATCATGTCTAAACAAATGATCTTTAACTATCAATTTTGTTCAATTGCAGTATACGACAAGTACACGAGCGAAGAATTTAAAGAATGAACATCCACTGGTAGACTATACACCACCTCAATATATTAATTTATTATTTACTGATTTAGGTATACTAACACCGTCCGCGGTAAGCGATGAACTTATAAAACTTTATTTATAAATAACAAAATTATAAAAAACTAAATAATAAAAATTTCTACAACTTTAAACGTAGTACAAGAGTTTATTGGATCAAAAATAAAATTATCAATTTTACAATGATTAATGAACAAATAAAAATATTCATTAATTACTTAAAATAGTTGCCACTTGAATTAAAATGAAAATGCCATTCATAAAATAATATGGTTGTAAATATAAACAAATAATATCTTTATAATTTTAATAATTTAAAGTTCCTCATTGAACCGTATAAATTACTATTATAATTATTTAAACATAACATGATTATGTAGGCAAATATCACGGAAAACATTTCAAAACGTACATTTGATTTAAAATATTTAAGTATTGCATTAAATAATATTGGACGAAAAACATGTATTGTTTGTCTTACATGCGATAGTAGTATGCTTTTTTTTAACTATCTAATAAACTTGTTAAAATGTAAATTTTTATAACTTTGCTAATACAACTTAGTTTCGTTTAATCAATTACATTAGAAACATATTTTATCGTATTCTATAAAACTTCTTTCTTTTTCTTAATATTAATACTTAAATAATAATTAATATGTTATGTTACAAAAATTCAAACGATGTTTGGAGGGTTGAAAGCCAAACAAAATGTCTCAACAATCGTGTAAATTTGGTCAAAATGTGGTCTTTTTTCCGGTTCGTACTCCCAACATCGCAACATTAATCTATATACCTCTTCTGGTGTTCCATCAGGGGAAGGTAATCGATAACCTGATAAAAAAAAAAATTATTATAATAAAGAATACGAGAAATTGATTCTTTAATTTGGTATTACTAAAAAAATTACTACCTGCGTCTATTTTTTCTCTAGCCTGTGAATTCGACATTCCGCTATATGGATTACCGCCCTTAGAAAAAATTTCCCATACTAATACTCCATAACTCCAAACATCACAAAGTGAAGTATATTTTCCTATAAAGAGATTTAAATTAGATTAGGTAAAGTATTTACTTAATTTAAGAGAAAAAAGTATATTTAAAAATTACCAAAATTTAAAGCTTCTGGAGCTGTCCATTTTATAGGAATTTGTTTCATGCCATCAGATACAATGTACTCTTCTTCTTCTCTTGACATTCCAAAGTCCGAAATTTTAACATTTGAATCATAACCAACAAGACAATTACGCGCGGCTAAATCACGATGAATACAAAATTTCGATTCTAAATAACTCATCCCAGCAGCAGCATCTCTACACATACCAAGCTGTTCTCCAGTTGTAATCGTAGATGCATTTTTTCGTAAATAAGTTAGAAGAGAACCACCAGGAACTAATTCCATCACAATCATAATAGGTTGCTTTTGTACACAAATCCCAATTAACTTGACAATATTTGGATGGTCATATTGTTTTAAAATCCGGCCTTCTTGCAGAAATTTACGTTTCTGTTCATCGGGTAGTGTTACTTTACATGTTTTCACAGCGACCTCCGTTTTACACGATCTCAATTGAGCTTTATACACATCTCCAAAATTACCCTACAATCAAAATGTTATTCTTACCTCTGTACTACTTAAAATATTGAAGTATTAATATTTCAATACTTACTCGTCCTATTTTCTCTATGAGAATTACATCATCATTATTTAGCTCCCATCGTTCGCGTGGGATAGGAGTTTTTAATATTGCACCAGATCGACTAGTTACTGGGAGTCCAGACTGCCATTGATGTTTTATCAGTTCCGGAATTGTCGGAAAAGTTGGTCCTTCAAATCTATAATGTCCCTAAAACATATAAAAATTTTTTCATTTATTAATTATTGTAAGCAAAGATTTTTTTTTTTAATAAAGTAAAAAAATATGCTTAGTTACTTCAGGAGTTATCTGAACAATAAAATGTTTATGGCCGTCCCAACAAACTGATAAAACAATTTGGCACTCATCATTCCTCATAGTTTCTCGTACTAAAAAATCTCCTTCCACAACTAAAAGTCTGACTACTTCTTCTCTCGGTAATACTCCGTGAAACCATTCTTCTTCCATCAGTCCTCCATTACTTTTTTGATCATTATTTGAATTGTTGATTCCACATGGTCCCTATTAAACAATTAAAAACAAGAAACTTAGAATTTGTACGATAATTTTTTTTCGTAATCAATGCGGTTATTCAATAACGCCGGTTAGTTTGCATTGCTATCCACACGCACAAAATTAAAATTAATTATGGGGTAAAAAAAAAAGTAAATAACTGTAAGTAATTTAAAAACACTGGTTATTGACGTCACACTTTCAATTGTAAACATACTGGTAGGCGGGGTCGAATTGTCTTAACTGATGATCCTACGCTGTTTGCACGAATAATGCCGTTACCATTATTATTCGTAGCAGGTACAGTTTTAAATGGGGTCTTTATCATAGTAAGAAATCGCTGATTTCGTCTCAATGTAAACATACCAGTATCTGCAACTGTATTTCTCTGCAACGTTCAATTTATTCTTCCAATCTACCCAATTCTTATAATTCTAACATAATACAAATGTTTGCTATAAATATATAAAACTATTTTAATGCATTAAGTAAGTTTACCTTAATAACCGGTGGGGGTTCTGCGAATGATCCTTCCATTGAAAGGTCACAACCTGATGGTAATTCTTCGCATCCTAATTCGTTCAAAGCTCCACGAATTACTTCGACCTGTCTTTGTAATTTTTTTTCTTGGCACCTTAACCGTAGTTCTTCTCTTTCTCGTGAATAATCTAACATCGTCATTCTAAAATCGATAGAATAACAATAATTATTGATATAAATAAATAAATAAATTATTCTTATATTTTTTTTATTACCTAGGATCACAGGTATTTTCGTTTGATGACTGAGTAGCTTGACGATTTTGTAGAGTACTTTTCAACGAATTTTCTAGCTCATTTAAGCGACTACGTAACCAGTCTATCGTTAGATTGTCTACGGTTAATTTGTTTGGCAATAGCTTGCCAGAAGTGTCGTCGACCAGATTTTCATCAAAAGTAAAACGTAATGGAGACGCCGGACGTGTTCTAATTTTCGGGTCATTAATTTTACTGTCATTAAATATTAAAAAACATCAAAGTAAAATTACAAAGTATAAATAATATATTACCGATGTTTTCCAATAAAATCCTTGTATTCTTCGAGTGGTTTTATCGAATCAACAGCTGTTTGTACTCGTGCATGAATTTCTTGAAATTTTTCCGAAGTAAAGTCCGAATACTTTACGGTATTTTGAAGAATCCGTTTCCTATGGATAAATTAAATATTAAATATAATTGCAATAAAAGGATAATTATTTTATTTTATACCTTGAATGTTACCTTTCCTTTAACTTCAAAATACGCAACAGATAAAAACGAATTCAGGTAATTAGTTTCAGGATATAGTACTTATTTGAATATTATTAAAACATAATTGATAGGGTTAATAGAACTCAAATATTATAAATGATAAAAAAAGATTTACAGTGACTCGGGTTTTTGGGCGCAAAAAATATTCTCTTTCAGAAAAAACACAAAAAAAATTTTTCTTGTCACTTATATCCTTTGAATTTTAACTCTTTCAATTAAATGTTTTTTTTTTTTTACTTACCAAGCTACTATAAACTCTTCATGGATAGTTTGCTGCCTACGAAGAAGACTGGGAAGGTAACAACTTCTTAAATCGTGCTCACATTCCGCCACTGCACCAAGTAAAAGTACGTATTCATTGTGAGTAAGATGAAGTTTACGGCAAGCTTTTTGATACTTTTCTCGCACGTCATCTAATTTTCTTCCTCCTCTTCCGCCTAGAAAAAAATTAATAAATGAATTAAATTAAAAGTGATATTTTTTTTTTATTCAACAAGAATAATAATAATAATTATAATAGTGAATTATTACTCACGGTTAACATAGTGCTCTTCAAATCTAGCTCTAGTCAATTTATAAGCCTCTAAATTCTTTTGATACTCAGTTTTTTTTCGCGCAACATCATCAGTTAACTGGAAAAATAAATAATTTATATCATACGTGCAGAGAAAAAACAAAAATAGATTAAGAATGCGAATTATTACCTGCTGAAATTGATTACTAAGCCAGGTTTGTTCTTCTTGATAAAGTTTCCTGGCTTTTCTTCTTTCCGTATAAAGATTACCAATGTGTTCGACGACGAGACTCTCCATAGAATCGGCTTGTTGTTTTATCAATCTAGCTGTCTGATCAATAGAATCCATAATATCCTTCCAACTCTATTAATAAAAATCACAATAACAAACACAAGAGACAAAAGAATTTAAGATATGTCGTAGATTTACAGTGTATAAAGTATAAAATATTTCGAGGTAAATAGTTGTTACCTGAGTAATCAAACTGCCAGCAAGGTCATCATAGCGTTCAACTTTCTTTCCTTGAATACTCAAAGATGAAATAGTTGACGCGTATTCACGATCTGATTTAACTTTAGTGGTAAGACATCTTTTCATAGTTTCCAGGAGTTTTATTTCAGCATCTTGTCTTCCTAACAATGCTTCATGTGAAGCTTGTCCTTGAAGACTTGCTGAAAATCCCATTGTTGAATTGAGCTGAGAATTAACTTAAAATTTGATGTCACTTTGATTAAGAGGGTAATGTGATCAGATTTAACTCATGCCTATAAATTTGCTCAAATCTGACGTGATCACTTTAAATAGGAGACTGTCTCTCACAGTGGACTACAAAATATTCCATTTCGATTAAAAAAATTTTTTATTTTTATTTATAAATTACTTTATTCAACTGTAAACTTATTTCAGTAATAGCAGCAGTGTGTTATAATAAATAAAACTTGTATTTATGTTTATACTTATTTGTACAATACGCACAAGTCTATATACTACTTGGTGAAAATTTCTCACCCACCTTCCGGAAATACCGCCACAAGACACACTGGATTCGCAGATATGCGATGATATCAAGTGAAAGTTTGTATAAAAGACTAAACAACAGAGTGCTGTCATCTGTTGTACTATTTGTTATACTATTGTTTTAGTTTTAAAATAGATGTAGCAAACTGCCAAAGCTCATTCTCTTAGCCAATCAAATCCTCAGTTAGGCTGTCAAATTAAATATAAATTATAACCGTATGTATGTTATAACCGAGTCATAGACATAATTAGAAATCTAAATATGTTTAAGTAATTTTGTTTAATATAGACAACAATAAAATAATACTGTACTAATTTCAAATTTCACATTTGTATAATCATTATGCTATTTACAACACTTGAAGTAATCAAACAAAAATTTATCTATGAATAACGACCTATAAAATTTTTGTTTCATATTCAATATATATTTTTTTGGAAAATAATTTTCAGAAATGTACTTCTTTTTATATTTTTGAAAAGTTAGTAAAAATAATTAGCTCATAGATATAAAAACTATTATTCTTTCCTATATTTCATAGATATGGGGTATTGGTTGAGTAAACGTAGTAAGTTTAATATTATCATTGATATGGTTTTTACATCATTAAAACTAATATGAATACTATTTTTTACATGTAAAAACATCGTACGCTTCTTATGCAAATAAGTGTACTGGAATGTTTTAACCTAGATGATAATTTTTTAACTCTATTATCTTAGCTAATGACATTTATGTTTATTACAAATTTTTTTTTATCCGGAGTATATATATCTGTATTGCGGCACAGGGCACGGGTGAGCTCTTGTACTCTGGTATTGTGGATGTTAGTATCCACGGGGGGCACAGAAAAGTAGAAAAGTGCCAATAATAGCTAAGTAGAATAATAAAAAAATAAAAAACTTCGCACGCACAAAAAAAATTTTTATAATAATAATAACATAATAATAATAATAATGATAACAATTTTAGGTAAAAGAAGATAGAAATAAACCGCAAGAGGCGCTGCAGTCGCTGAATGTTGGAAATCCGATCAAAACGCTTTATAGTAGCGGGGAGGGCAGTCGCTCGCCGACAACCAGAGAAAAAATACCGGAGAGCGATATTAGTATCGAAAAAAAAGTAACGAATAACGGAGAGAAATATAAAAGAAAGTGGATGCAGTGAGAAATGCGTGTGTTTTGACAGTGGCTCCTAATAAATATAAAAAGTGTTGAAAAGAAGGTCAATATATAACAATTTTTTTTTACTTTTTATTTATATGTATATAGATTTTATATAAAAAGAAGTTAGTTCAGGGGACAATTTTATTACCCTGTTGTCTGCCTGGGTGGTTTTCCTATGTCCAATTGAATTAGGACACGAGGTTCAATAAATTTGTCGTTTGATAAACAATTTGATACACTACTTCAAAATAATATTCATATTATTATTAATGTCTCAAGTTATGACAATTTCATTAATATTTTCAGAACGTTCGAGTTAGTTTGCGTGTTCTCCTTAGCGAAAGAGGGACCGAGAGTATAGAGGACGAATCCAAAATCGATCCGGAGGTGCGCGATTGTTGTCTTGATCCGGTATTACGGTTCGGTTATCTTATTTATTCTCTATCTGGTCTTTTATAAATATTATGTTATTATTTTGCCGACCGGAAACATTAACTAAATTTTGTAATTAGAGAAATTACATTTACCGAATAGCTCATTTTTTTTCTTTTTTCAATATTTTAATATGTATTTATTTTAAAAATTTTTATTCATCATTCTTTGAAAATGTTCTTCAGAGAAGATATTATTTCATTATTTCAGTTCTATTTGTTTATACTTAAAAAAACACATGTAGCTTCTTTCGCAAAATTGTATGAGTAAATTTATTGATAATTTTGTAATATATAATAATATATAATAATTGTGTTGAAGTATCGGTTATACGGGCGCGGTTTCTATCCTCATTTTACTCCTGCGTTGTTTTACTCAGTCAAGGCTTCTCATCTGCGAATTTATTTCGAGCGAAGTTTCATTTTCATTGCGCTTAAAATTCCAATCGACAACGTAATACACATGTATAGAATCTATTTTATTCTTTCTCTCTGTCTTTCTCTTTTTCTCGAATCGCTTCTCTTTCTTATTACTCCAAATGACATTTACTATTTAGATTATTAAATTATTGTATATGTTGATCGTTCAGAATAAAAAGCATTATAGATTGAAGGACATGAGAAAATGCAACGCAGTATTATGTATTGTATTGAATAGAAGGAAGAAAATGCTGGCTTGTCATTGGGTTTGGAGCAATAAATTTTGCCCTCCTTCTGTGTGTGTGTGTGTGTGTGTGTGTATTGCTTCTATACAACACCATCACTGCAGTATGTTTTAAAACATCTCCCCTCTGACTTGACGAATTTTTCGGTTGCGTTTCAAGGGGAACTAATAGGGTAAAACCTAAATACGCTTAACATGGCCTTGAATTAATTAAAAAATAAAAAAAAAAATAACATTAATCTTGCTCATCTCATAAAAAATTTCACCAATTTACTTAATTAAATTTTATATCTAATCGGTATTATTACTATTATTATCTTTATTATTATATGTGCTTTAATAAAATTAATTTTACAGGTAACGGACTTTTGAAGGATCGATGAGTGGAGGTACAGTGATTAGATAAAGAATAAATTACTGAGAAGATAAAAGTGAATTATTATTTTTTTTTTTTATTTATTTGTGAATGAAAAGAAAAAAAGAAAATAATAACAATAAGAAAAAAAAAAAAACAATAAATTAAACAAGAATCACGGATTATAAAAAAGAACAAAGTGTATTGTGCTGGAGGCTTTTATCAAGTGTTCGCAGGAGGGCCCTAGGGGTGGTTGAAAATAAGGTCGCAGAATGACGGGTGTCGTAGAAGGAAAAGGCGGGGGTGGAGACAACGACGTTAGCGCCACTGATAAGGTCGTACAGCAAAATGGAGCTCCAGAAAAAGCTCCTGTAGTCACTGGAACTAATATGGAAACTCTCCCGCGTCCCGGAAAACAGGTGAATCTTATTTCATATTTTTTTACTGATTTACATTTCATAACTGTACATAATTTTTCTATGGTTAGGAAAAACAAGTAATAACTTGTATGATTAACATGTTTATCTCTAGGTGTACTAGTAATGTTATTGAAATATTTGAATTAAAAAATATTTTAATGATTTCCAGCTGTTAATGAAAAAATAAGAGATAAATGTAAATAAGTATAGCTTGTGAGTGTCATGAGCACGAAATAATTATATTACGTCAGAATTTAAATGTATAAGTATGCGTGAGTATGGCGCTTAATGACGAGCGTGCGTATTAATATTTATCGTACGCATGACAAAAATAAGCAGCTGTCGTTCTCACGATGAGTATACAGAGTAGTAGAATAGCGCATAAAACAGAATATAAGTGTGTATGAGAAAAGAACCCCCCTGTGAGTAAGTTGAGAGAAAAAGAAAGATAGATAAACCGCTTGAGTTCACCTTTATAAATTGCATCCGCTATTAGCCTAGGTCTTGGATTATTTTTAAAAATTTTCTTTTTCCTGTAATTTAATAAAAATATTAAATTAAAACGTATCTATATCTTTTTTTCTCTTCTCTATTCTCAGATAAAATAATATAAATTTTATATTTTTAATTATATAAATAACTATGCGGATGATTGAATAAAAAGTTATGTAACAACGAAAAAAAAAAAAAAAAAAAAGATAAATAAGAATTATATACATTTATTATGGCGTAAAGGATAAAATTCATGACTCAAGTGATATGACAAGATTCATTTATCATCACGCTAGGTACATTTATTCATTTTAGTTGATTATAACTTTACTCTTATTTCGTTGCTCTTGTTATTCTGAAATGCCGGCGACATTTTGGTGTGATTATCTCAACATGCATCCACACAAGAAATAATTTTCGGTTTGTCGCAGTATGGTCATTATACAGGAAGATGACTTATTCCATATGTATTTCTCGTCTCGACCCTCGTTTTGCGTTTTACTTTTTTTAAGAGCACTTGCATGTGTATGCATATATCTATATACATAGTCATGTATACATCTATCTGGTGCTTCAGCCACCCTCACTCTTGAAAACTTAAACGGTTGAGCATCGAGTGTTTAAAAAATCTCTTAGTTTAGTATATCATAAGAGGTATATCTTTCGTGCTGTCATCTCCTTCACTTGGTTAATTAAATAATTTAGATAATATTTTCAGAAGTATCAACGTTTACTGTCAAGGAAGTCGTAAATTAGTGCTGTTTACTTGGTTTAAATTAATCTATCATGGTCAATATTGATTTCGATACCAGAGCAAGTATAGACACCGCAAGTTTTGGGCAAGGTCAATGCTCTCCAGACTCGGATCGTCGGTTCACATAATTTCTATTGCTTTTACTTAAACTTCTCTTAGAAAAGATTGAATGTATCCCCGTGTAGTATAAAGACAGAGCCCCTCATTTATTTCATATCGCATGCGTGCTATAAGGTCATTGAACTTCATTACTTATTATTTTCCCTCTCAAGCAGTAGCTAGTAGTCAACATCTACGAGATGGTGAAAAAGAAAGTGCAGACTTTTAAAAAATAACTAAAAAAGTAACGGCGACGAAAAGAAAAAACTTTATGTACTTTGAAGTTAACAAAAGCACCAAAAGCCCATGAAATCGGACAAAGACTTCGTTTACATTTAAGTTAAGTCTAAAATTTTTAGTCGCCAGAATAAACTAGCTTCATCATCCCCTCATTTAAAATATCACCCTCCAGTTTTAAAGGATGGGAAAAATTGCTTCAAGTGTCCTTTTTGCTGTTCTGTTATATACTCAGAAATTATCGTATATTATACTTGTATAAATTCGTTGCATTTGTAAAATACATAGTTAATGGTTTATAGGTAAAAATACAAAGAGACTTACCCTCTACTCAGTTTCTGTTGTTTCCGCACATAGGTTTGAACATAGTAATAACCCAAAAAACTCGAGGGAGATATTCGTGTTTGGGGTTGACGAGGCTGATTGTTTCTGAAAGACATATAGATATAATATGATTATGATGCTCGTAAATGCGACTAAAAGAGTGTAGAGAAGGGGAAACGAATCCGAATATAGTACAGTAGACAAACATTGTGGGTCTTCCATTGACGTTCACGCGATGCGAATTTGATATCCATAGGTGACATTCGAGATGACTGGAAAGGAAAATCGGTTTCACTTTCCTTTTTATATTACATCTATTACTGCATCGATTTAACTTATTTTACTCCTAACATATATATTTTTTTGAATTTCTCAATTAGATATGTTATAATTAAAAACCATATTTTCCATCTTCAAGTTAATAAATTTTTGAAGTGTGTATATTTCATCATGTGTTTACTTAACAGATTAAAATCGAGTAGTCTTATCTGTAATTAATACTTTATTATAAATAATACACGATATTTGAAAATTATTTTTTTAACGGAGGTAATATTGAAAATGTTTATTCTGTTTAATGGGAAAAAAATTTTTGATTTTTTCAGCTGAACCAGCTGGATACTTACAGCTTTGAAATGATTCGAAGTTTATAAAATCATTGTAATACTATTAATTATTGCGGTCGTATTGATGAACCCTCGTTGTGACTATCGAGGTCGATTAACAATTTATTGCATAAGAAACTTCAATGACAATCAAATATTCTTGTCTTTGCTGCGTGTAGAAAATAAAACACTCTACGTATGTACTAGACATGCAGACAATATCGATCAGTGTATACTATTCAGTACTGAGGTTAGCGTCCTTTGTTAAATAAAAATCTTATTTAATCAATTTTTTTTATTATTTCATTCGTTTTAAATTTACGAAATCTATCTCTTGATATTCTTAGCTTATGTTTTATTTTAAAATAAAAAAGAGCTATTCAGTAGATGAAAAAAAACTGATTGAAAGTCTTTTTGTGTTTCATACTTATATATGATTAATGGTCAATATTAGAAATTTAGAACGGATAAAAAAGTATAAACAAAAGAGATTTAAAAGTAAATATTAAAAAGCCGGATTACTACAATTACTCAGTCAATATATAAGTATAAGATTATGAAACAAATAAAATATAATTTAAACCTTAAAAAGAGTGATAGCCCATATCATTTTCTTTTCATTTCTCATAGAACCTTTTAATATTTTTTTTTTTTCAGTTCGATTGGTGTCCGTTAATAGAACACTTGACCTAATACTAGTAAACTTTTCTATTTGTTAGCAATTTCCGGGTAGAGACTTTTTACTCTTCATTCTGCAGATATTCTTCTATTCTATCTCAGTTGACCCAATTAAATATATTTTCGTTATATTGTATAATTTATTAAATTTATGAATCTCTCTTTAATTTCTGATGTTTCTTTTAGCTATTATAATTTTAATTAAATGAAAGTTATACGATTTTATGAAATAAAATTTATATTAAACCTTCACTTTTAAGTGATAGAAAAGCTTCATTTCAGTGTATAAGGTTATTTTATAGGGTATTATATACTCTTGAGAGATTTAATGGTTCAATTGTAAAGTATAATTAAAACAGCAACTGCCTCGTGGTAGTATGATATGCCGACAGTGACATTGCTGCATAGTAAGTTTGTATAGGCATAAAGGAGGAAAAATTTTTTCCCATTCTGAGATGGAAAGAATGAAAATCATGTGGGTACAATCTGATAGCGGTTAAAGCGGTTGCGAGTACGGATAGTCAGCAAATAAAAGGGGTTGAACAGTAGAGCTTGCAGTATAATAGCGTTCATCAGTTGGCGCGTTGATATCGACCGATGAGTTTTGCCTCCATCTTGTTTGCCCCACATTGGATGGGCGCACCTTTTATAAAACAATACTGATATGACTACATATGGGTAGTACAGAACTTACTGCCACGCATCGCGTGTCTTTTTTAGTAAAAGGACTAATAAAAGTCAGAGGCCATACATTTCTCATAAATATATTTTATTTTATTAAATAACAAAGGTCCACAATGAGAAAATAGTAGGCAAGAAACTGTTACAATGTAATATTTAACTTTGTTTTAGATATCCGATTTATAATGTGCTGAATATTTTGTTTTGCTTGACTCTTTACTTTAAGCGCTGGTATGCGATAACATAAAAGTGGGTTGTTTTTATTGTATAATTGCTATGATAATGTAAGCGATAGCAGGTGCACTGCAGCAGTAGTATTGACGATTCTATGTTAAAAAATCGGAAAAGCGGTTGACCGGCAGGCCATCTTTGGAACTTCCCGTTTTTTTCAAGCTTGAAATGCTCGAAAATTACCAAATAGGTTCATTTTTGAGCTCCTTGAGCTCGTAAATTCAAAAGTATTATGAAAAAAAAAAACGATTATTTAGAAATTTTTAAATGGCTACAACTTTTGAATACATCGTTCGATTCTGATCTACTTGGCGTCATTCGATGCAGTTTTACAAGTACAAAAATTATTTATAATTTCTTAAGCCGATCGATCGAAGAATATAAAAGTTATATTATATCAAAAAAAGGATTATTAATAAATTTTTAAATGGCTGTGATTTTTGAACACGTCGTTTAATTTTGATTTATTTAGCGGCATTCTATGGAGTTTTATAAGTTAAAAAAATGTATCGGAAGGCTGGAGTTGGTTAGTCTAATATTTTGAAAATTATTTCGAAAAAATTTAAGAAAAAACTTTTTTTCTTCATAGTCTAATCAGCTCGAAGTCTCAATGAACACTTTCGCACACCATGTTGTTCATCTCGATCGGTTGATTCATTCCAAAGATATCGGCTGGATGTCCAGCCGGAAATAGTTGGAACGTCTTCTTAGGACCTCAAGATCGATCTTTCTCTGTTCTCCCGCGTTTTCTCTCAATAGACGCTAAACGAACAAGCTATTTACTTTCACTTATCGTCACTAGAATGCAGTAAATGCTTAAGCGAACGGGGGATTTTGAAAATAATATTTCAAATGTCACTTGATATTATTGACATAAATAAATTTCATTTTCTTACATTCTATTGTATACCTATGTGTAGAAAAAAAATTTGTATTTAATTAAAAAAAAATTTATTTTTAATTTGCTGTCAAAATACATTTACATTTATCACGATCTTAAAAACTAGTAATCTAAAGTGGATGTGTACACAGATACATTATTATTTAAAAATCAATCAATAAAATCATTAAAAATTATACAGATAACAGACATTTTTCATACATATTTAAAAATATTTACAGCCACAATAAATTGGAAGTCCATTTTTTTTTTTTTTATCATTATCATTCAATTAAAAATTAAAAATAAATAAAAATCAATTATTCCATTATTAAAACTCAAATTAAAGTTCAATATCACCTACAATATTTTCAAGTTCGTTGAACATCCGATCCAAGTGCTGAAAAAAATATTTTAATTAAAATTAAATGATTCCGGATCTTATATCTCTAATCAGAATAAGAAATTATTAATAATAATATTTACATCAGGTTGTTCAGCTCTGCCACTATTTTGCTTATTCTGTATCTCAGATTCATAACAGTCAGTTTGCTCTTCTAAATCATCGTGTTGACCGTCTTCCATTTCATCATTCGAATCATCTAATTGATCTGGCTCGTCATCATCGTCGTCATCATCATCATCATCATCCTCACCATCATCCATTGGTACGTAAGGCATTTCTATTTCATCAAAATCTTCAGGTTCTTCTTTTATTGTTGTTATAAGAACTGATTCGGATTCATCTTGAGGAGGTGGTGGAGGAGCTTCGGCTGCCGGTGGAAGTGGAGGTGATTTTTCGGTCTAAATTTAAAAAATAAATAGTTATATCACTATTTATGAATTAATTTATTAGATAGTAAGTCAATAAATGTTTACCCATGGTTGTTTTTGTTGAGAGGATTCAGTAGGAATTACTGTTATTGGTGAATTATCTGAAGAAAATCGCACATCAATATTTTTTGTCGTATTATTACTCTCAGATCTACTTGAAACAGGTCCGTTGTGAATTGTCTGTAGAGTATTTTCGGAAGTTTTATTATTTTGATTATTCTTTGATGTTTGATTGTTGGTACAAGAGGATTGCTCTGTCTTTATATTAACGTCATTTGGTTCTTCTTTTACTTTCTTGGTATTACTTTTTGGTTCACCAGGTAGACAAGTATTACCCCGCTGTCGCCTAAATCTTACAATAATACTTCTTGTGTCCCACATTAAATCGTGAGCTTGTTTATAGGCTGCTATAGATTCTTCAACAGACGTGTAGCGAATAAAGGCATACCTATTAATAATTAACAAATTTATAATTAAATTTTAGTATGAAAAGATGGAAAAGAAATAATATTAAATATGAAACGAAATATTTTACCTAGTATTTCTCATTTTTTGAGCATAACCAACATCAACTCTTGTAGCTGTTGGAAATTTACTTTTAACTTCGTTAACATTTACTGACTCCGGTAAATTACCTACGTATAATGTATAAGGATCAATCTCTTCTGGCATAGGAAAATCTTCATCTCTGAGAGATTTCCTTTCAACTTTAAGATGTCCAACACCAAATGGAATTTTTTCTAATTCCTTTATTGCTTCGTCAATATTAACATTTTCAGCCATTTGAATAAAACAATAACGTGGTCCGCTAGGACTTTGAAAGTGTATATTTTGTATACCTGTATGGAATTCACGGACAATATCTTTATTTAAATCAGGATCTGGAAATTTAATAATTAAGCTCTGTGCACGAACTGTTTTGTTATATTCATTTTCGACTTTTAGTGCACTTTGCGCGTCTTCACGATTCCAGGGTCTACTTGGATAATTTTGTGACATGGGTTTTCTCTGTTTACCTTTTTTAACTGGTAGTTCCTGAAATAAATATATATTAATTACATAATTTATTTATAATAATAATTATTATTTGCACTAAATATATTAAAGAAACGTACGGAAACTATTTTAACGTCTTGATCACCATCTTGTCTATCATTGACTCCAGACGATTGGTTGGACATAGACATAGCCATATGATTAACAAGATTTTGAGCATCATTGTGAGCAGCAGCAAATCCTCGTTGCCAATCAATACTGATATTGCCAGCTGCTAAGGACTGGCCAAAGTAAGCTGTTGTAGGATCAAATGGAGTCGGAGTTTGATCAAATCTAGGTCTGCGGTTTTTTCGATGAAAATTTCCTCTAGGAGGATAAACATTGTTGCGATTATGCGTAAATCTGTCTCGTCTTGTATAATTTCCTCTCGTCGAATTTGTGATATCACGTGAAGTTTGGGCAGCCAGCGCTGTCGCTTGGGGTGTTATCCATTGCCAAGCAGGTGCCGGTGCCCAGGATTGAATTTGGGTAACTTGTGGCATAGGAGAAAATACATGAGGTAAAGGTGGCAGAGCTCCTGGTGGTGGTGGCATTGGAGGTAATGGTGGTTGTCCTGGAAGAGGTTGATTTGCTGTTGATGGAGAATTGGAGCTTGGATAATACGATGAGTATGAAGTCTCGTATCCATAAGTAGTATCCTGTTTATTCATCCCATTCTTAGCTTCACCGTTCTGATTGTTAATCTAAAATGCAAGTTTAATATTGTTATTCAGGTGTGGTAGTATTAAACGTGCTTATTATACTAAGGAATGCATTATTTTTCTAGTAGCTCCAACGCGTCGTAATTATAATCTAACCTATATCAATATTTTATTTATGTTAGTCAAATATCAATCAAATAATCGAACAAAAAAATAACTATTGTTATTTATAAAAAATTATTCTACATTACCGTTTTACTCATGACGTTCACGTGCTTGCATTCAATTGAGAATTAATTACATTTATTCAAAATAATTGTTTTTAGAGATTTTATTATAAAAACACTTGTTAAATCCCAAAACAGGAATGCCAACCCCTTGTTATAGGGATGAATTTTTTTTTAAGCGAGTTTCATTAGGATAGAGCAGCCATACAACGAGGGTTTAAATCACAATTTAAATGATCCAATGAGCAATTTAAAATGATTATTTTCACTATTACAGAAATTTATTGAAAATTGTCAATGTTAAAGACAAAAAATATATGTATATGTAAATATATATATATATATATATATCAATTATTGTTAATATTAGACACTTATTAAATTTAAAATAATTTTTGAAGGAAAATATTTTTTTCAACCAAAGTTGTATAGAAATATAAATTGAGAATAAATATTGTGTGTTAGTAATAAAAATTTCAAGTACGAAATAAATAATGTTAATTAGTATATTTTGTTAAGTTTATATTTTTTATGCAAATAGTTAAAAAATTTTTTAATATTTCATTTTACTTGCTCGTATATCTTTGGCCCAAAGATATTATTTTTATAATTTGTTTCATATTATAAATAATATTCACACGTGCGTTAGCATTTACATTGTCGAATATTTGTGTGCCAAAAACTGAAATATAAATATGGAATATGGAAAAATAATTTTTCTGTATGTATTTTTGTTGTGTATAATGTCGACAAATATGTAGGTATATGTACATATACTTGTATGTATAATGTGTGGTATGATCGGGAGAGGGGGAGAATGCTTTTCTGTGTTTCTGTGTATGACAACTCCATAATTGAAGATTGTAAAATGTAGCCAGTAGATGCCCCCACGATTCATGATTCAGATAACTTTTTTTTTTGTCGTTGATGGTTTTGTACAGTTTTGTATGACATGGCTACGATGGCTACGAATAATACCGATGAAATTGAGGTAAAATATTATTAATATTTATTGCTATTTATCTTGCATAACATTTATATTTTTCCATATATTTACTAGTATTTGAATTGATCTGGCTGACAAAATTTATTTACGGATATTGATAAATTTATTAAGTACTTTAGGCAATTTTATATCCTGTTTCCACCCCATGCAGCTTTTGCATTCCAAGTTCACAGATGGCTATAACCTCTTTTGAGCATTTAAAGTCTAGAAAAATCTCACATAAAATATATATTAATTTTTCATATATATATATATGATGCATTGGAAAAATTGATATTGATTATGTATAAAAATTAATTACAATTATTTATTCCAGGAAATTGAGAAAAAGGAGCAAGAGTCTACTAATTTAGAGGAGTATCCACCAGAGTTCTTGATCAAACATCCTCTCCAACACACATGGACTTTATGGTATTACGAGCCTGACAAACAAAAATCTTGGGAAGAAAGCCAAAGAGAAATCACAAGCTTTGATACCGCTGAAGATTTTTGGAGGTAAATAAAATAAAATTTTCTAATAAATAAAAATTGTCGAGCGTACAGTGGAAAATTTTAAAAATGATTTACTTGATAATTTCTATTTACATCATTTTTAATATTGGATTGAGCATTCATCTTTGTAACTGAACTACTTTCAATTTATTTATAGAAATTTATAGCTTTGGTATTTTTTAATAATTTTATTTCATTTTAAATAATAATGAATATTATTTTATGTTTTAATTTTAAGTTTTACGAATAATTTGTTTATATTCTAAGATAATATTAAAATTTGATATCAATATAATAATATTTTATCGATTCCAGTTTATATAATCATATAAAATCTGCATCTGAATTGAGACAAGGATGCGATTACAGTATGTTCAAACAAGGTATTCGTCCTATGTGGGAAGATGAAGCGAACAAACAAGGAGGAAGATGGCTTATGACATTAGAGAAAAAACAGAGAAACTCTGATCTTGATCATTTTTGGCTTGAAATTTTGTTATGCATGATTGGTGAAGCATTTAACGAGCACTCTGACGACGTTTGCGGTGCAGTAGTTAATGTCCGAACTAAAGGGGATAAATTAGGAATTTGGACTGCTGACGCTAACCGATCAACGAGTGTCATGGAAATTGGGTAAATAATTTTTCTTTTTTCTTTTTTTTTTTTATTAATAAGAATTGTTAAAATTATTAAAGTGAAAATTTATATTTATATTTTAGAAGAAAACTTAAAGAAAGACTACGAATCTCGCCGAAGCAAATAATTGGATACCAAGTGCATAAAGATGTTATGGTCAAAGCTGGAAGCATAACTAAAAATACTTATCAAGTTTAGTTTTGATTCATTAACTTGTACTGAATTTACGTTCATATTTAACAATTAATTTATAGCTCTATACAATTTTATTCATAAGTTTAAAAAAATTTGTAACGAAATGATTACGGTGACAAAAATTTAAGATTTAATAATAGTTACTTTTGAATGATTGTTCTGTTAGATTTAATTTAAAAAAAAATAATCCAATAAGTACTAAGCCTTTAATAAAATAAAATATTCTTTTGTTATTACGGATTTCTATCAAGAAATACAAATATAACTAACAATGCTTAAATTAAACATAATTATTAAAGTAATATAGATGTAATTTATATAAAATAATAAGGTAAGGGTCATGATTTCTCTGTAATAACATGAGATTTATTTTAAAATAATAAGATACTTGCCGGTTATTGTATCTATTTGTTAAAATACAAACGGTTGTTTCATTTCTTATGTAGTAAAATTATAAAGGTGTTTTCATAAATAAATAAAAATGTATTCATGTAGTTTAAGCGTTTTTTTTTTTTATTTGTTAAGGAGTTTTTAGTAAATCCATTATTGAGTTTTATATAAAAACTACATTGGAATTTATGTACTTAGTCAAAAACATTCTACCAGTATAAAATTTAACAAAAATTAATTCTCAACTATTTTTAGCAGTACATCTTGAACCATTTCGGCTAAATCTTTTCGACGAATGGTATTTAATGATTGTATCAATTTTTTTTCCCAGTCACATTCCAGACATCTTGATATAAATATTTCCAAAGTCTGTTATAATAAATTACATTTGAATTAATTATTAATTTATAAAGAAAGGCCTTTTAATTAATGAAATCATTAAATAAAAAAAAACATAAATTACTTGAAAAGATTTATCCTTGATGGGTATGTCTTTTATATCTATCGAATCAATATGAGCCTCTTTTACATCCAGCATTCGAGCTAAATCTCTCCAGTATCTTCCTATATTATCACTAACCAAATGAAAAACTGAAATAAAAAAGGAATAATTATGAGAAAAAATTATGGATATCGAAAAAAAATATTTGAAAGCTATAAAAATATTAGTAACTTTTTGCTTGAAGATCTGATACTTGAAAAGTTTTTAACTCAGTTGGCTGTGAATTATAAGATAAATTCACGGTGTGAGTTTGATGATAGCCTGTGGATTGAGTAGGCTCTGGTCCAGCTGACGAACTTGTTAATGCTGGTGATTTTATATAAGGTATAATGAAATATAAAATAATGATAAGTACTATCACCAATAATGAAACACTTATACAAACTACAATGTATTTCAATAATGACTTTGAACTATCTTGTGAGACATAAGTATTCTGGTTTATGTTAATTGTCTCAAATGTCGATAATTTTATTTCATTATTTGATTGTAAATTTAATATATTTTCTGGCGTTGATTGTAAATAATTTATAGTTGATGCAATATGTAAAAGATTCGTACCTTCATGATCACTTAATATTTCCAACTGATTATTAGCATTATTATTATTATTATTATTATTATTACTAGATAAATGTTCATTAATCGGTTCTATGCTGAAGTACTCACCACTTCGATATTTATAAATATTAAAAAGCGGCAGTGTTTGATGAAGTTGAAGTTGAGTTTCATAATCTTTGATGATCTGATTCAGCACCACATCCTTGATATATGTTTCAGCGATTTCTTTCAAGACGTTAATATTATTGTAAGACAGCACTGACCGATTTTCCAATATTTTTAGCAAATCCGCAAGATTTTTAATTTCATCTGTGACGCGTTTTGAATTAATATCACGATCGTAAAATAGTTTAATGTTTTCTAAATTTGTACCGTTGACGTGAAGACTTGCTATTTCCAAGAATTTTTGCTTAAGATGACTATATCTTGATTGATACTCATCCCAATTTGACAAGTAATCCATATCTACTGTCATAGCTTATGATTTTTTTTAATACAGTATCTTTTAACTAATTGGTTACTGGTTTTTGGGATTCCCAGAACAGTTGCGTCTCAGTTTGGATTAAACAGGTAGTTTCTACTGAAGTTTATAGTATCAAAGGTCTTGGCGCCTCTTTCCAATATATATATATATATATCTCTTGTTATAACCATACCAGTGTCTTCTTTATCATATCAATTTTAATAATTTATAGAATAAAAAAATATATAGTTTTTAATTTTGAGTGATCATCTGAGCATTTTTTGAATAATTTGACTTTGAAATAGAATAATTGAATGCAAAATTAATATCTATACTTAATGTCAAAGTAGTTAATAAACGGACTAAGCATAAAATCATATACACATTTATGTATTACATATACATACATTAGATATAACTAATATCATCGGGAAGTTTGCCCCGTTGTAACATACATACTTACACAGACGTTATAAATTTAATTTGTGTGCGAATAAAGAAATAAAATACAATGTTGGTACTGTAGCAACTCTATAAATTACCACTCTACTAAAAGAATAATAATATACCGACATCTTGTTTTATTGTATGATTTTTGTATATTTACGAGTGAGACAGAAATAAATTTTTATAATGAAACTGTTTTCAGAAAATATACAAATAATATTCAAGAGTGCAATCGTACTACGGCGGTAATGAGAAAAGAGATATCAGCAGTAAGAGTGTATATATATTGAAGTGTCAAACGGAATTTGTATGAAAGAAAACTTTAAACGCAATTCACAGATATATATGTATTAATTAACATTAATAATTAGAATTATTGATAAGATTAAAATGTCATTTTCTTTGTTTCCGATTACAATTACACCTTTTTTGTTGCGATTGAAATAGATTAAAAAGATTAAATTATAGATTTTTTTTTATTTCTGTAGGTTTAAAAGTGTGTAACTTTTTGTAACGAGACGTTCTAACTGTATTATACTTGGATAAAAAGACATTATTAGTTATATGAGGAAGAAAACATGAATATTACGAATCCTGTCAAAATGTTCAATATGAAAAATACTAATCCATGTGAAAATGATAATAAAACTCTTGGAATGGACCAAGCTTGCTTCACTGTTTTCAATAATAATAATGTTCCTATTTCCTTGTATTCTGCGAATGAAGAATGCTATTTTAAACTGGTAATATATTTATTTTTATATAATTTTTTGTTAGTTCACAATTAATATTTATTAAATTAATTGTATTAGTGCGACTGTTTACCATGGGCCAATGTATCGGCAAACAGCAATTCTTCATTAGTCGTATCAACACGATACCCATTACATTTTTATTTTGTCAAAGGAGAATATCAGTGGTGTCAGTAAGTAAGAATCATCTTCAGATTTATTTCATTAATAAAAACCAAAATTTTTTTTCAGTGATGGCTTTCACTTTCAAGAGTACGGTCATTATGGCTGGAACTTGTCTGAAGAACACATTTGTTCAAGTGTTTACACTATAACCGAACCTGGAAATCCGTATCTCCGTAAGTACTAAATAAGAAATAACTTAATTGAATGTTAATGATCTATTTTTTTGTCTTAGCTCTCTTAGCGGCGTTTATGATTTTCGTAATTGGAGCAATAATAATTGGAACAACACGTTTTTTTATACAGATGATTAAAAAATTTCGAACACGAAATTCTCTCGATGATCAAAGTGTACCTATTAATTTTTTTCATTATTTTTATTAAAATAGATATTGTACTATTAAATTTTTTCATTTTTAGGATACCGGACCATTACAAGATTCTGACTCTCCAGCTCAAACATTAGTTAGAATAACTAAAGCAAGTATAAGAGTTCGATCTATCGATACTTTTAGAGGGTAAACATAAAACTATTTAATTTTATGATAATAAATAACCATGATAATCAAATTGAATGAATTGTTTCAGTATTGCTGTTTTGCTAATGATATTTGTAAACAACGGAGGAGGGAAATACGTATTTTTCAATCATTCCCCATGGTATGGATTAACAGTAGCTGATCTTGTATTACCTTGGTTTGCCTGGATTATGGGTTTGACAATTGTACTATCAGTACGCTCTCAATTACGACTCTCAATTCCACGATCAAGAATAATTATGAAAAGTCTCAAACGTGCTTTAATCCTCATTCTTTTGGGATTAATTATTAATGGACATCAAGGCACGAAGTTAAGTGACTTGCGTTTTGCTGGTGTTCTTCAATTACTTGGAATTACTTATTTTATTTGTGCTGGTATTGAAACTCTAACTATGCAAGCTCAAAGAAATTTTCATTATGGAAGATTTGCATTTCTTCAAGATATTCTTGATGCCTGGATACAATGGTTAATAATTTTAACACTTACTGCAATCCATTTGCTACTAACATTTTTATTGCCAGTGCCAGGCTGTCCAAAAGGCTATTTTGGCCCAGGTGGTAATTCATATCACAAAAGATATTATAATTGTACTGGTGGAGTTGCTGGTTATATTGATCGGTTCATTTTTGGAAATCATATTTATAATAAAACTACAAATTCAATTTACGGAGACGTTTTGCCTCATGATCCTGAAGGTGATATTTTTTTTTTTTTTTTTTTTTTAATAATTTCATTGAAACCAATCAATAAAATGTAAAACAATTTTTTTTTTTAATTTTTCTTAGGAATAATGAATACTTTGTCGGCTGTATTGATTGTTGCATTAGGAGTACAAGCTGGAAGAATTTTATTTTGCTACTATTTGCATAACTTTTCAAAAATTATTCGATGGTTTTGTTGGGCAGTTGTTCTTGTAAGGAAATGATTGATAATTTATGAAAGTAAATAAAAAAAAAAATTATTTACAAATTATTTATTCTTTTTTCAGGGATTAATAGCAGGTTTTTTGTGTAATTGGAGTAAAGAAGGAGTCATTCCAATCAGTAAAAATATGATGACAATATCATTTGTATTAACAACGTCCAGTTTTGCATTTATTCTTTTTGCTATTTTGTACTTTTTAATTGACCACCATCGCATTTGGGCCGGAGCTCCGTTTACATACGCTGGAGCTAATGCAATTTTTTTGTACATGGGCCATTATTTTACTATTCAAAGTTTTCCATGGACATGGACAATTGATAATCCTACCCATGCTTCACTCTTTGCTATAAATTTGTGGACTACAGTACTCTGGACATTAATCGCTTATGGGCTTTATCAAAAAGATATAATAATATCTATCTAATAATTACTCGACATGATAATTTTTATTGTCATGAGTCATGGCTTCCTTTTGATATTCTTATTGTAAATATATAATGCATTACATTCAAGTATGATAATGTAAAGTTTTTGACATATATGCGGTCATGTTAAGCACAAGAGTGGTAACTTGCTATCGTATTTCTATACATGTCACTACGATTCTGTTTAGCACAGCAGTATGCCAAAGACATGTTGTGATAATTTCTGTTAAGTTGAGTTGTATTTGAGTGAGAAAAATTATTTAAAAAAATACACATACTAGCTTATATGTTTATAAACTAAATTTATACTTACAATTGAAATAAAAAATGTATATTAATCATCATAAATATTTGTAATGTAAGAGTTGGTCTAAAAAATACAGTATTTTGTTATTTGATTAATTGCTTTTTTATTATAAATTATTTAATATTTATTGAACTATAAAAAAAAAACAATACAAATTTATTGTCAATAATATTTTTGGTAATGTTCACAAATAAATTATGTCTGCTTCCTCTTTTAAAAGTATACAATTGTACTGTATATGCAATAGCCCATTGGCTAGAAATATTGAACGGATTCGATGTTGTAGAATTACATATTCTACATTTTTATTCGAAATCAACAAATATCATACTCTAGGTAGCTGAGAATAGGCCACGTGATTAGGCGTCGGACAACAACTACATATTAACGTACATTTAACAAGAACAATTATTATTGTAACGACTAAAAGATATCCTAATAGTTTTGGAAAACGTTCTGGTAACCACAAAATTGTAAATTCTAATGATTTATCTTGAGTGTCTGGAAACAAATAAATTTATAATTAATTAAATTTTTTATTCAAAATTGCAATTATTTTAAAAGTAAAGAATAAAAATAAATACCAATATGAGCTAATCCATAGCCCATGAAACGTGTACCCATTCTATATGAACACGTCGGTACTTGAATCTCATGAATATCATTTAATTCCATTCGAAAATTATAAAATTGATTTTCGTGCGGAGGAAAAACCCAAACAGTACTCAGTTGATCAATTGTAGAATCAAAACTCAGGTGTAATGCTTTGTGCTCATGAGCTGTAAACATCAATTGGGGTGAAAGTTCTTTTATCACCTGTATATATTATTGAAGTAAATAAATTAGTGATCACTATTAAAATAATTGGTTTATAAATACATTTCAAGTATTAGTACTGATACAAACGTTTTTAACAAACACTCCAGGTGTGAATAAAAGTGGTATATGACTAAGAATAACATTTGTAACATTTCTATCTCTATAATTATTTAAAAAAGCATCTTTGGGGGCATTTGGCATATAGTGTGTCAACCGATTAATCTGAAATTAATACATTATTGATCATTATCTTAAAAAATAATTTTGATTAATGATAGACTTACTTTAAAAAAAATTACGTCTTTATTTGTTAATGTATCTGATTGCGAATATACAAAGTTAAATCGGTCGTGGATACGTGGTTTGACATGATCCTCTTCACCACCGATATCATTATCACCCGGCAGATAAATTTTCTAAATCCAATTATTTGTTAAAATATATACATTGAGGATAATTAACAAAAATTTAGATAACTATAATTACTTACCAAAATATGCTCTGGGGTATGGAATATTCTATCTAATCTATTTTTATATCTCGAAAAATGTTCAAAACTAGCTATGTGGCCTTCATCCATTAAGTCACCAAGAAATACTATCACATCAGGTTGAGAATGCTTTAAAGCTCTCGAGAATGTATTCACTAAATATCTAATCAGATAAACAACAATATTAATTTACCCAAGTTTTTAATTAAATTTTGTATAATTTTAATTGGAAAATTCAAAGTTGTTTACCTATCACTATCCCACCGTGCAAACCATGAGCCAAAATAACTTTCATTTATTTCTCCAATTATCTGTGGATCTGCAACAAATAATACTTTGACACATTGATTGCAGTCTTTCGTTGCCCATTTGAATTTCTGGATCTCATAAACAAGATAATCATTATAAAATATTGTAATGCATAAAATTATGGCAATAATAATGATTTTTTGTTTTGTTCTGAAACAAAGATTATAGAATTAAATAGTATATTTTGAATCTGATAAATAACACATCGTTACAAACAAGTTTACATTTAACTGCTGAAACAATTAAATTTACAATGAAAAAAGTTAAAATTTAAAAATCATTCAATCTCAATGAACAGTCAATAAAGTTAAATAATTAAAATTGTTTTTTTAATTTCATAAGCATTTGTAATGTACCTGTATCTTCGAATCATATTTTATTTATCTAATAATATCATATAAACTATCAATAAAATACAATATCTTTGGAAAAAATTAGTCCACCTTGTCGAAATTTCATTTCGATTTACACGGTGGATTTTTTAGATTGTTTTTGTAAATTATAAAGTTATGTTGAACAACAGTTTAAAACTTTTTCTTTTTACATTATATTTTTAGAAGGAACTATAAAAAGGAACAGAAATTGCAGGTGACGTAATTTACACAATAAGTGTTTCGTCAAGTTGGTTGCCTGTCTAATTCACTGTCAAGTACCACGCTTACGAAATAAATATTCAATTGCTTTTTTATCTTTCTTAAAATTCTTATACTCTTTACATTTTGTTATTTATTAAAAAAAAAAAATAAAAATTAGGCAAAAAGAAAATACCTTTTCAATGTTTTATATTTTTTTTTCAATTACCATTTATTAATAATAATAAATTATTCTTCAACATTAACTAAATTATTTTTTAATTTTTTCGATTCGTCAAAATCTTTACGAATAGTTTCGAGTTCAGCATCAATATTTGCTATTTTCGCAGAAATATAAATAGATTCTTGAAATCTTTTTTGTGCTGTCTTCAAGCTTTGAGGTACCAAAACTCCAAACCACCGAATAGGATCTTGATTTTCAATACTATCTTTATTTTTCATACTGATGTCAAAGTTTGCGGTTGTAATTGATTTATTTGTATCATCATTAGTATATTTTGTTTCTAAATTAAATAAAGAGTTTATTGTAGTGTCTTGAGGAACTTGCAATAATCCTACGCTTTCTTTTCCACGTATGTATCGAGCTTTTGCTAACTCAATATGACCATCTCGCATTTGATTTTCCAGTTGAATTGTCAGGGCTATTCTTTCGTCCATTAATTCAAGAGAACGTATGGAAAGATTATCCAATTTCTCACAAACATCGCCGAAAGTTGTCATCACGTTCTATAATAAAAAACGATAAATTATTTTAATAAATTCATTGATATATTCTATCTGTACGTAAACATTTCATACTAGGTTACACTTACATTTTCTTTGGCACTCAGAGGCTTTAAATAAAAATCGAAATAATTCGAATTTTTTTATTTCAGATAGGTATTCTTCAAAATATTTTTTAATGAAACTCAAAGTTCATTAATTTTATTTATATCAGTAATTTTTGAATAAGAAAATTTAATAAACAGCCCATCAATTATGAATGTTTACAAATAATAAAAATAAGTCATATGACAACACGTAATGTGACGTTGCGCGCGCATACATATAAAAGCTGACAAACCGGCAGGTTTTTTAGATAAATTTGAACTAGAATTTGAATGAAAGCGACTATCGTCAATATTTTTTTCTTTTATTTCAAAATAACTTTATTTTTTATACTAAATTACAAAAATGAAGAGAAAAAATTTTCCACCGCTCTTAAATTATTGCTAAAATCCAATATTTTTATTTTTTTTTTTTTTTTTTGCCAATAGAACATATCAATATTACAACAATTGAGAAAAAAAAACTACTCATAGCCAAAAATGAATCTTTATTTATTTTAAAATTTTTCAAGGATTGTATTACTTATATATACTTATGTAAAATAAAAATTTTGATAAATAAAGAAATCTTGATTATTGATTTTCTTATACAAAAAAGTTTTTCTCATATGTCAAAAAAATAGGAAAATAAGTTTCAAAATTTTGAATTCGCATAAAACAAGATGATGGCCTTAAAAAATATATTTGTTTTAAAAATTTATTATAACATGCTGGTAGATTAAAAACAAATTACATTTTTCAATTAATTGTCATTCAAAGCACCCATTATTTCATTGTTATAAAACTATTTGTACATACAAAATAAACTACAAACTATTATTTTTATCCTTACTGTTATTGTTGTGTCAAAATTATTTCACTAAAACATTCTTATTTTTCTTATGCATAAGAGGTATTATAAGTGTAATTAATTATAACGCTTCAGCCGTACATATATGCATAAAATTAATTGTCCTATTTTAAGAAAAAATTAATTTACTATTTTGATATTAATCATTATTGTTGAAGATTTAGTGCAACTAAGTATTTCCTTAAATAATTAAGAATAAAACTGTGATGCGGTTTCTTGGCAACAGTAATCCATGGTTGCTCATTCTCAACACCAATAATCAATTCTTTTATCTGACTACAGGTATAAAATTGGTTGTTTTCCGGATCTCGAGCCAAGTAAATAATATCATTGTTTATTCTCACTGGAAGTATTTGCGATGGTATCCATCTCTTATTAATGTTATTTTCATCAACAACATTGCTAAGTAGTAATTTTACTACAAGCGGAAAGCTTTTTTGGCAGGCTATAATTAACAATGTAAATCTCCAGTTCAACGATAAAGTGTGTACTATTATGTTATCAACTTCTGCTCCTCTGTCTAAAAGTAATTGAGCAGACATTAAATTTAAATTACGAAGAGCCATATAAAGAGCAGTATATCCACCAAAAAATATTGAATTAACATTAACTTTCTTATTTAAAAGCTCTAAAACTATCTTAGAATTCTTATATTTACAGGCCAAATGTAATGGTGTTAATTCTTTTTCTGGCCATGCATTGCACAGAGCTTCAGCCTCAGCTCCATGATATAACAGAAGTTGAACTACATTGAGATGCTGATATTCAATAGCCAGATGAAGAGGAGTCTTATTGTGCCATGCTTGCGCGTTAATTTCTGCTTTGTTCTCTAGAAGTAATTTAACAATTTCTTCGCTACCATTTTTACAAGCTACATGTAATGGTGTGAATTTACGTTCAATCGCTGATGTATTAATAACTGCAGTATTAGCGCCTGACTCTAGGAGTAATTTGACCATGTTGATATGATTTTCTTTAACAGCGTGATAGAGCGCTGTGGTTTTATTAACACTTTCAGCATTAATATCAGCTCCTTTATGTTTGAGAGAGAAGACTATTGCTAGATCACCTAATTTACTTGCAAGCATTAACGGAGTGAATCCTTCTTCTACTCCAAAAGAGCATCTGTCGTCAATATTAGCTCCGAAGGAACAAAGACTTTCAACTATATCTAAGCGCCTAGATTTCACGGCGCTATAAAGAAATGACTCTTTGCTATTTCGACTCAGATTCACGTTAATACCTTTTACCAAAAGCATGTTAACAATATCTAAATATCCTTTTTTAATTGCTATATCCATTGGAAATTCATGAGAATAATTAAAAATTTCAGTCTTAACGTTACTCTTCAATAGATATCCAACAACTTCAATGTTCATGCTTTCTACAGCGATATGGAGTAAAGTATTACCACTTGCATCTTTTACAGAATTTATATTGATACCTTGGTTCAAAGAATCGCTTAAAAACTTAGAAATGTTAACAGATGCAGTAGGGATGAGAATCTTCTTTACATTATTATTACTACTCATGGTGATTTTTAATGGAGATATATATTAGAGTGACTTTCCAAATATTTCCAACTCTTAGCTGCACGTGTGTTGATGTAAGTAAAAATTTATTTTAAATATAAATTCATTTTGTAGAATAATATAATAATAATTTTCCAACTATACTCACTTTTTTAATTTTTTTGTCTACTTAAAATGAATTAAAAGTAAATATATTATATCTTAGTCTTAAAATTAATTAACTACACATGAACTTCTATTTTATTTAGACGTTAGCTATTAGAAGTTTGTTATTGACTGACTTGAACAATAATCGTCATAAGTACATATTGTTGACTGATACTTATCAGCAAATACAAATTCTTGTGTAAAGATGATGTCATCGAGTCAATCTTGCAGATTTCTTCTTTTTTCATAAAATTTATAGATTTGGACAATGGGATATTTTGACTATTTTAATTATCTGTTTAAAAATAATTACATCTTGGAAAAAAAAATCACCATATATTTTACGAAAAAATTAGCTTTTAAAATCTTTATTTTTAGGAATTATCTACAAAAATATGAATCTAAAAATTTTAACAAATATAAAAAATAGAATACATAAATTTAAGCGATAATAATTGAGAGTTAATAAATGATAAATTAATCTAAATTTATCATTCACGCTCGATAAATACATTTTTTACGTAAACTTTCAATAGCATAACTTTAAGCTTTTTTTTTAAAGATACTAATGTTTATATTTTTTTTTAAATAAGTAAAATCTTGTAAAATTGAACTGGATATTCTATGAAACATTTCAATCGCTCCGATCGTTTATATTTGTTTGATTAGTATCATTTTCATTGTCAGTATTTTCATCTTCTTCTTCTTCCAAATTACTGCTATTTTTTCGGATTACCCGATTATGTAAGTCGTATGCAACTCTTGCAATTCTTGTAGCAGCTTTAAATTTTATTGTCATTTTTTGTTTTTCCATTTTTGATTTCCACTGAAATAATCAAAATATTATTTCAACCTTAAATTAATCAAATAAATCAAAATGAACAATTCTTCTAATATATTTATTTCAATTGTAAATTTACTATATTTACAATTATTATTGGCTGTCTGGCCTAGAACACTTGCAAATTGCACTAATATTTTTAATAATTTTTTTTTTTTTGTCAGAACCTTCCGCGCATAAACAATTATTTTTTTATTCGTAGAATTTGTCATTAGAGATAATTTCAACTGAAAAAATAATTGTAAATATAGTAAATTTACAATTGAAATAAATATATAAACAACCAACTGGTCAGACAAAAACAAAAATACTGTAAAATTCTTCTAATGATGCATAATTGTTAAATTTATACCTTTTCATCTCTTGACGGCAATTCACCAAGGTAAGTTTGCATATCAGATTTCTTTGGATCAGCTATTGCCAAAACTGATAGACAACCATCTACCGTACCCAATACTATACTTTTACCATCATGAGTACTATCAACAGCGCTTAATTCAGCTGGCACACGATAATTAGCAATCATTTCACAATCAGATGATCTGAAATATATTAAAATACTTTTTAAAACACCACAATACTATATATTCGAAATAAACTCAGTAACATATAAAACAATTTTTTTTTTACTCTATTGAATTTATTAACTAACCGGAAGACTCTTATAGTTTTTCTACCACTGTGATAGTAAAATACATATTCATCTGTTCTGTTGAACATCGATATTACCGTAAATACTCCCTCAGCTACTTTTGGAATGTATGTTTTAACAGTGGTCCCTTTTTTCAGCTCCATAAGTTCTAAACCACCTCTTTTGTTTTGAAATTTTAGATAAATTAAAAAAAAAAAATAAAATAATTATTAAGTCTGAATGATATATTAGAAGTCGATAAATATATAATTAACGTTATAACTACCTGCTAGGAGCATAAAGAGTATACTTTCCATCTTTACTGATGTTACCACTCCATCGAGGTATGGACCGAATAACTTTCTTCTTATTTATATCCATAATTATACCTTTGTCAGAGCCAATAATACCAATAAATTGTGGTTTAGTCGGCATTGGGACAACGCTATTAATATCCTTGAAACCTGGCAATTTAATAGGAATTTTATGCAACAAAGCTCCTGTGTTTGCATTATAAACTATTATGCAATCTCTTGTTGATTTTTCAGCGGCTGGGACAATAAAATTTGCACCGTCTGAAGTAACAACTACTTTTCGAAACGGTGTTCCAGTGTGACATCGTACAGGATATTCAAAAGTAAATAAAGTTTTTCCATCTGCAAAAATAAACTTTCTTAATTATTGTAACTAATTACGTAAAAAAAAAAAAAAAAATAAAATAAAAAAAAATACCTGGAATAGTTCGCATAATAAGTGTTGCAGTAGTCTTCATACATTCAACCCCTACTGGATTATTGGGTCTTGAAATAGCTATAAATTTAGTAGCACTACTGGATTCTAACGGTTGTTGTTGAATTAATGACAACTGTCGAACATTCAATTGTTCTTTTTTATAAAGTACTTGCTCAGTAACTCTATTCCAAATCAATACATTACCCGACTCAATAGAAATAATATATTTCCCATCATGTGTAATCACAGCATGAGTAACGATAGCACCAAGTGGACTGTCCGCTAATTTTGACACCAATTTTCCCGATTGTATATTCCATACACCAACACAACTACGTGTTACAGTTACAGCTAAGTTACATTCTTCTGCTAAACATATAGAATCGATCTGCAGCTCGTGCCTATCAATAACGTGCACCTGTTCAAAAATATTGTCAATGTTCCAAACTTTTACTGTTCTATCGATACTAGAAGTTATGACACAGTTCCAGTTTCCAATAGTTAATGCCTCTAGTTGAATTATTCGAGCAAAATGAGCGTCCAGTGTTTTTAATAATTCACAAGTTTTCAAACTCCAAACATAAAGATTTTTTCTAACACCAGCAACTGCATAATTTCTCTCGTTATTGCCATTTTCATTATTGTTACTTCCACTTATCATTATAGAATTAGAACAGAGCATTCGGGTGCTGATATTTCTGATACCATTAGGTAATGTAAGTACAGCAGGATTATATTTCATTGGAGTTGTAGAATCAATCGTATCAGATGATATTAATGACAACCACCAAACGATAAAACCGTTGCCAGTAGTTCCCAGTAATGTTTCTTCATCTCGGTCAATTTTTAATTGCAGTATATACTCTGTGGTATCGTTATAAGCTCGTGGCAGATCATAATGTCGTTTCCAACAACAACTACATGACTCGTCAGTCATTTCAATAGTGTATTTAGTTACACGATAGTCACCTTTTGTAGTGCATGCATAAAATATTTTTTTGTCATTTGTCAACACCATTGCACTGTGAAATTCGAGAGGATTTTCAAATACCTCAGGCTTCCGATTGTCAGATTCAATATATTGCTTTTGATGATAATCACAATCATTAATTCTGCTATTTTTCTCATTATTATAAAAAATGAACATTGACGGATCATCTAATTTACCAGACCAAAAAACAATCCTGTACTCTGTCAAATCCGTATATTCGACCACTAAGTTAGTTGAAACAATGAATTAATTTTATAAAGCATTATTTTTATCAATTATACAATTACTTGATAGTAAAAACTCACAGAGAATTTTCCATTTATTATAGTCAACTTCTGGCGTAGTCGACGTGTGCCTTGAAAGTAAATTTCCACGCAGATCAAATCGACACCATTCATGTGTACCATAAATAAATGCATACTGATTCATTAAATAAACTCCACATACTGAACTATCTTCATCATTATCACTTTCATCATTTACTAAAGGATTATTTACAATAACAAATTCACTGGTCAGTGTATTTAAAATAACAATTTGGTTGTTGCTGGTAAAAGCCGCTGCATATCTATTATCCGGACTAAGAACAAGTTGTTGCATTACTCCTTCGATATTTGGATTGACATCTCGGGTCATATCACTCGTACTCAAATCCCACGTTATAAATCTGTTGGATATTGATACTACATAACGATAATCAGATGTTAGGCAAAACCCAAACACAGCAAATTGATGACCTTCCAGAGAATACTACAATACATTTATAGAAATATTATAAATTTAAAAAAATAACATCTATTTTTTTTTTTTCCATAATTTACCTTTAAAGGGCCACCAGGTGTATGAAGACAATGATAAAGAGGCATAAGAGAGCAGTCTTTTATACCGTCATTATCACAAGCTCGTAATAACATACGTACATTGTTATTATGTTCTATTTCTGGAAGTAATCTACCAACTAATTGAGGTGCTAACATATTGGGATGATTGCCTAAAATAGCTCCTCCCAATCGCAATGCATCGGCTACAAGCATCAATTCCCTAAATACAAGTGATATTAATTATAATAATTTTATGTTTTAATTTTTTATTTTTACCTGACTAAATTTTGATCTTCAATATTATTGCAAGCATCTTCAAAATCTGAAAGAACTGCCTGAAGAGGACAAGAACTGAGTTTGGCATGTAACCATTCATAATTAAATAATACATTTTCAAATAAATCCTTGAAACGCCTTGCACGAACTAGATGATAGGGTAATTCACCAAATTTGCGTAAATTATAACGTGATAATTTTCCTTCTTTCGAATAAAACGCCAATGGTTGTTCCGGTACTTTTCTATCGGCTACACCCTCTTTGTCTTGTAAATTAAATCTATGACGTTGAATTTCTGTATACTTGAAAGGTTTTGGTATACCACCGCCCCAAATTCCAAGATAATAATCGGCTATCATTGAATGAAAATACATAGCCATGTTCATATTTTTAAAGTATCTTTCTTTGGCAGCATCACGGAACTGCCTGTGGTACCAATTCAGTACACTGACACCATCAGCTTCTCGTTCACTCAAGTAATTTGGTAAATCATTGCGTATACGTGTCCACAAAAGTGGTGGTATTCTACGTACTGGTGGTAAATGGTATTGGTAAACGTCATCGAGAACTTTATCATCAAGAGAAATTAAATCCTCTAACTCTGATTCAGATAAACCAGATTTTGCGGCTGTTATGTACGCTAAAGCATGAAAGACTAATATTTTTCCATGTTGTTTTTCAATTCTCTCAAATAGCATCATGATACTGTCCATTACGGTGTTTGCTAGGTGAGTATCTGCCGGTTTGGTATAACTGCGCCATCGACATATTTCAGCAAACACGAGTTTTACAAAAATTGGCAAAGAGCAATTTGATATTGCGTTTGCCACAAGTCTCCATTGGTAATTATTCAAATCTCTGTGAGCTGTTTTCATCCACATTCTGTTTAATCAAAAATATTACAATTTATTTGAAAATTAATAATAATTATTATTAATACACCTAAAGATAATATTAATGTGTATACTTAATAACATCCATTGCTAATTCTTCACCGAGTGCCGTTACTTCAATAAAGCTTTCTTCAGTGTCTATCATACGACGTAGAAGATGATAATCTCGTGAAATAATTGGATTCGATGCTTCTGATGCGCATGAAAGTATCATCTATTATAATATAAAGAAAATATTACTTTATAATTTTTTTTTTAACAAAAATTTTAAGCTGCATAATTTACCTTGCAATAACGAGGTAATCGAGTAGGAAGCCACGATAATTTATTTCCTTGCATTCCTGTCAATTGATCCACACTGTCTAAAAATAAAAGTATTGGCTGATTTGTCGTAGCAAAAGTTAACAGATGTTTAAAGTGTGCAGTCAATGGGACTAGATCATCAGGAATTTCATCAAATGGTAGCATGAAATTATACGATATCTGAAAATATCAAATAAAAAAATGGAAGAAAATATATTTGGAACTTACATTGATTGGATATAGTTTTACCTGTTGACAAATAGATATGAGAGTTGGAGTAAGAGCACTGCTGTCAGGAGTAGTACCTAAATATCTGATGATGTTAATAGATTTTCTTCCCATAAGCCAAACAGTACTACTCAACCCCGCAGCTTTTGCCAGTAATGAAGTTTTTCCACAACCCCCTTCACCGTAAAGAACTAAAGGCTTATCACTTTCACCCAGCATATAGTCTTTAATTTTCTCCAGTGAATCTTCTCGGCCATAAAAAACTCTTACGGAGTTGTTACATGCATGTAGATGCTGTAAAAGTTCTGTTATAATTTGTCCTTGTGCAGAGCTGTCTTCTTTTCTCATTGCTCGATCGACGAGTTTTATTATGTTTCGATAAAAGTGAGTTATGAAATGTTGGAGATACTCTGAATGAGTTTCGGTATCTAATCCTTCTCGTCCAATCCACTCAACAGTGTACCTAAATGATTATGAAAATATATTTTTATTAAATTTATATCATCATTATTATTATTATTATTATTATTATTATTATTATTATTATTATAGATTATATACTAAACAAAAATATATTTATGATACTTATACCGTTGCAAATTAACGCTCTCAATTTTATTAGGTAATCTTTCGTCACGCAAATCTCCTAATAATTTAGACGCCTCGTTGTCCAAACTTCTGTTGAGTATATCGAGAAAAAGACTCGCTTTTCTCAAATTTTGTAAATTTATATTATTTATATAGCGGACATACGCTAAACAATGATTTTTAGTATTTTTCACATTTAAAATTCCATTAATTACTTCTCTTTCAGTAACTGAACAAATAAATTGTTAGTAAAAAATATAGTAAATGATAGAATTATATAATTTTTAATTATTACCAGACATAAAGTAATTATGCATTGTATCTTTATCGAATTTTCCGGAATTATAAAGTGATTGCGCGCCTTTTCGAAATAGTTTTTGCATCTTGACCATCGTATCCCACCACGCGGCTTGATCTTCTTGTTGGAGCTTTGGAATCCTCTGAAAATTTATTAAAAGAAATAAAAATTAGCATTACTTTGCATTATGTTACAAAAATTTTTATATGTGTTTTTAAGCAGGGGTGTACATACTTTATTGTTAAAATTTTTGAGAATCGAAGAAATAGGCTGTAAAATACTAGTTGGTGGTACTGCATTACTATCTTTCTTGTACCATGTTTCAAAAACTTCGACATCTGTACCCTGACTTTCTAAATCAGTTTTTATCATGTCAAGTTCTGAACTTAGAACGTACGTCGGAATAGGTCGGTACCCATACTTTTGTCCTAAAAAAACCTAAACATAAATAAATATATAATTCATTAAAATTATAAACGTATGCATTATATATATAACTATTTATGTATTCCTTATTAAAAAAAAAAAGATTTAAAACGATTCAACTCATGCAAAATGTATATGTATATATTTGTCAAGTTGAATTTTTTTTAATCCCATTGAGCTATTTCGAATCTTTTCAAATTTCTTTTTCTAATCAGGGATATATTAGAAGTACGTACAACAAAATTTGGCCCCATCGAAAGCCGCTGGCAATTTTCAATTTCTCTCATACAAAGTTCTGTTGTCATATGATCATCAGTTGCTTCATCACGAACACCCCATCTCATATCGACTACCTTAAGGTGTAAAATATCATGTTATATACGAATTACGTAATTTATGCGGTATATTTTGATTCATAGCGCGCCGCATTGTAATGCCGCATTACCTGGAACTCAAGTCCATGCTTTTCTCGACAATAATCCTTTATTTTAGGGTAACATTGAGCCATCAATGTATTTCTCTCCATTGTTGTATCTAAAAAAAAATAAATAAATAAATAAATACACAGCATTTGATTTTATTGAAAATTCTGTATGTGCATTATTTATTATTATAGCTGAAAATACTTGCCTGTAAATGTAGAACTCGTAAAAATACGAACTATTTTAGAACTAACTGGCGGTAAACTTTTTAATGATCCAGAAAAAATAGAGTCGATCACTTTTTCATCCATTTTTAAAGTTTTATTTATTATTTACTAAGCAGACATGTATTTCGTACCACAGCTGATTGCGATAAGTTTTAAAAACGAAGTGAAGAAAAAACTCATGAAGAAATTCTGTTTAACAGGTTGCTAAGGTAACATTATGTGAATATCCTTGCGCATGTATGATCATCATAACATACGAACATTCAGAACTTAACAATATTGTTATCGATTTAATAATGCATACCAAAATAAATTACTGCGCAAAATAAATTACGCGTTAAAAAAAAAAAAAAGTGTCAGCAATCATTTGATCTCTTCATGACTTATAATTTTAAAAAAGTTCGTTTTAGCTCATAAATCTCACCAGTCTCAATCAGACTTTCTCAGGTAGTTTCATAAAAGTTTATTCGATTCGTACCATTTCATTCATGAAATAATAGAAGTTTTCATTATATTTTTACAAATTTACTATAATGATCTTATAACAACATTAAACGAAGCATGCAAACTGCTAATTCACATCTGAGTATTTATACCAAAAATATTATAATGATATTCAAATTATAAAACCGTATTTTTTAAGAAACGTCTCTATATGTCTATAAAACTTCATAACTCATCGTAACTCAAAATACATAAAAAATTTCATAACGCACAACTCAATTATAAAATATATAAAAGGTAACTTTTAAAAAAAGATTCAAATGTATTTATTTAAATTTTGAGTTTATAGAGTATTTGATTTGTTAATTAAAAAAAAATATATTTATATTTAAAAAATCCATAAAAATTATTTTTATATTATTATTTTATAATTGTTATAATAAAACAGTTAACTAAACTGGTTAAAATTTTTGTATGGTTTCTGATAATTTAACATAAATTGCAATAGCAATTAATGATGTTTAAGTAATAATAGTTTTGTGGTATTTTTTTTTAATGTTCAAAGTAATACAATCGATGATAATATCCCGGAAAATTTTAATAAACTTAACAAATATAAATACCTAATATGTAAAATATACATATTGTATATGAATATACAATAATCTATTAATCGCTAATTACAGGATGCTTTTAATGGAATTTTGTAATTTCAATTGAATCTATGATTCGTCTTAAAATAAATCAAAAATAATAAACTTGCTGTGAGTTCTTACTTTACCATTCAAATAAATGTACATAATACGCATACTTACACTCAAAAATAACTACCAGTTTGGAGTTGATTAATAAGCGGATCAGCATAATATTATCTATTCAAATGTTTGCAATAGTTATTAAGAAAAGATTAATTTGAAAAATAATAATAATAAATTTTTCGTAAAAATGTTAATTCCGATTATTTGCATTATATTTGTATTATTAAGTATATTTTTACTTAATAATTTAAATTATTAAGTATATTTTTCTTTCTTTTATCATATCCAAAGTGATATTCTTATTTTAATATGATTTAGACGTATTCTATTTATTAACAATTGATTAAATTTGAATTTTTCTGATAATTAATTCTACTAAATATTATTTAGTGTTAAAAATGAATAGTTATGATTTTTTATAGTCTAATTGTGTCGATTGTTAACATATGTATATTCTTGAACTTCTATTCATTCTCCGATGTTTATTTTGTAACGACTACAAAAATTTGATTATTATCATGAAATAGTTGTTATATTATCACATGTAATTTTTTCAATCCTTGTATTTGAATAAAACTTCTCTAGAACTACTAACTACAGTTGATACTTATTACATTTTAATTATTATTATCATTAACTTAAACAATAAAAGCATTAAAGTATAAATATTTATTCAATACAGATCAGACATAAATACGGTTCAATTAAAAAGTTTCATTTATTTTAATAAACATTATTTTTCATTTACAATAAAAACACTTTTTTTTTCGAAAAATTTGATAGACGATCAAAAATGCTACTATATTCTTTACAATGATTTTTACAAGTCTCTTTTGAATTGATACATAACAAATTTTTTTCAAATTCGTTTACAAGAAAAAAAAAAAAATAAGATGTTATTTTTGCTAAAAAAATTTAAGAATTTTCTCTGTTATTCGAATACAATATTTTTAGATTTGAAAATTTACTTTAAGGAAATTTGAATTAAAAAAAATGATTTATTAATGAAATGTAAAATTATTAATACAAAAAGTAGTGTAGATATTGATTCATTACAAGTTAAATGTTTATTTGAGTTTATATAAATTAAGATTATTACCGCGATTAGTCGATGGGTAGAAAGAGTCAAATACACTAACGACAAGGTGATAATTATCTACAAAGCCCTTTATACGAGGAGCTAAATTATCGTAGATTACCACGAAGAATGGAAGTGTAGAATTGGTATAACGCTTTTCTAGCCAGGTCATAGGATCGTTGAAAAATATGTCAGCTTCATTTAGATAATTATCTTGATTTTTTAGATTTGGGTCGCAGTTTAAAAGTTCCATTGGAATGTCTTTATGAACGTGGCTGTATAATGGTGTTGAGTAGCAAGGTGTCAAAAACATGACGTCAACATTAGATGGACTGCTAGCTATCTCTTCTCTTAAATAACTCATAATTTCTGTTGCTCCACTCCGATCATTAGCAAAAGAGTAAAAAATGCCGATATTTATAATAATTGTAATCAGAATTAAGATACTTGATATTAGTTTATTAGTCACTTCAGACCATTCAAATTTAGCGGATAAGAAGACTAGTAATGGTAAGAGTGAAAGAAGGAAATGATGCTCTTTATGTGGTAATAATGAGTTCCACAGGATTGTCCAGCAGAATATAATTATGCTTGTCTCTTGCCTTTCGTCGTCCATTTCGTTAAAGAATAATTTCATAAACACAAAGGGTAATGTAAACATTCCGAAACCCAAAAAATAGGGTATTGTGATATGAATATACCATAGTATGTATTTTGTTTCATAGTGATTGCCGATGCCGGTGAAAATATTGGTTTTCAAAAATTCCCACGGAGTTACCACAAGTTGTCCATAGCAGTAGCTGTCGATAGCGATTGCGATTCCAGAAACACACATCCCAATGAAGAAATAGTCTTTTATGAGTTGCTTAATGGTTTTGTCACTATTGTACATGTGGCGTATGTATAATGGAACACACATAATTGCCGAGGTTGGTTTAATAAAAAACATAAATCCCATTAGCCAGATGAACTTAGATCCATGTTTGTCTTTATCTTCCCATGGGTAGATTGATAAAGCTATAATCATCAATGAAGCTTCCAGGGTATGGTCTAGTGTCTTTGTAGAACAAAATTGCCAGAATCCGTTTAACACTAAGAGACTTGCTGCTTCGGGGCTATTGGTCCATTTTAATAATCGGTATTCAGCAAACGCACTTAACACAGCTTGAAATATTCTTGGTGAATAAATAATCATCAACGGATAGTCCAACCCAACGATGGCTAGTATCTTGTATATAATCGAGATGATGAATGGATAAATATAGCTGTGGGTCATGGATCTCCATTCCCAGGTACGATAACCGTATTCAAAAGCTTGAAGATGAGCCACTTCTAAATTCTGCCAATTTCCATCAGGGTCGCAGTCATTCGTTACGAAACAGAGAACTATTATTTTAACTATTATGATCAACCAGAGCAAATTTTTCTCTAACATCTCATGAATGCCGGGAACCATTGTGAATGTTGATAAATTTTAGCACTGAACTATTAACTGATCTGATCACTTGGGCAGTCTCGATTGAACTGAAGCTCTCACAAAGCAAGTATTCACAGTTAATATAGCTGCTAGCTGAAGAAATTTCATTTAATCCTAGATAAACTTTTCTCGGAAATTGTTTCACATTTTAGGTTTCAATAATACGTCTTAAAATTATACTGCATTTACAAGGTCGATGATATCACTGCGAAAATATTTGAAAGCAATACGGCGTTGACAACATTTCTTTTGTCCCTTTTTTCCCTAAACGTATAATCCTGTAATTTTTAGATTTATTATTCTTATTGTTTAAAATTAATAGTTATATTCATTAATCTAATCATTACTGTATGATAATTAATGTAATGTTTTTTTTTAACAGTAGTACGATCAACAACAATACTGTTGATAATTTTTATTTATTTTTCAAATATTAATACATATATTTTTACAAAATTATTCCTAGTTCATAAATTACTAAGTATTGAAATACTGTAAGTATATAGATATTGAGAATTTATACGATTAAAATAGCAATCTATTGTCTAATTTTGAAATATAATAATTTAAATTATACATATGATTATTTTTAGGATAAATTAAGATCGTCGTTATTTTTATTTTTACATTATACTATTTGAAGAATAATTACAATGTTCTGATTGTTAATGTTAGTTTCCAATGTATGTAAATTGCATTTTTTTTTTTTTTAATATTATTTTCGTTTTTTCAACACATATTTTCTGAAACAAAATATGAAACCTAATAAATTATCATCGGTACCAGTAATTTCATTTTGGTTAATATATAAGTATTTTGTGCGTATAATATCTTGATGAAATATTTCAAATTAAATAAAAGAAAATTTTTGATTTCCTTAATAATTGTAATATGAGTATTATAATATGCAAAAATATGACATAAATACACCAGAGTATACTTGGAGACTTGAAGCTGGAGTCTAGAGCAGTCTGTTCATTACGAAAAAGCGTGTTTGTAAATACTTCAAGTCAAGATCCTGAGCATGGACGAGGCCAGATGGCCTAAACTCGGCTTCAAACAGGATATTGCATGAACATCACCAATAGTAAAACATCCAAGTGGGGGAAACACTGAGGCTGATGGACTATGAAGATATTTCTCAGCTCATATATGGGAACGACAAGACGCAAAAGTAATAAAACAAAAGTCTTACTGCCAGTTGTATGAGTTTATTAAAACTATCAATAGCTACGAAGACTACTGTCAAGACAAATGCTGTGAAGGCTGGATGAAGGAAGTTTAGTCCAGGTTGAGGTGCGGCTACATTGGTCGTTATAGTAAAAAAGGATAAAATGATTGTTTATCTATTCCAGAGGTTTGCACACTATTTGCTATAGTGGAAAAAACCATCAGGAACGATGGACAAGAAGACATCTAAGGAGTACAATAACTAACCGATATACTTACATGTACCAAATACTAGCACAAGTAAAACTTGAAATAACAGGTAGACTCTAAGTAATAAGTAGAGTAGTCATTAGAAGTAAGCAAAACACTAATAGCAATAGATTGGAGAAATTTTAACAGTTAAAAAAAACTGTACTTCTTGAATGAATAAAGAAAAAAATATTAAATTTCTATTTGTTTTCTAAAATAGATACAAAAATTAATGTTGTTGCACATAACTTTTATATCTATTATATATGTATTTGTATAAAATTTCTATAGAACTATGAAGTACACTTGATATTTACATTTATATTATTACCATTGAGTTAAATAATGAAGACATTATATAATAAATATTTTTTAATTTAATACATAACATATAAATACAATTCAATTAAAAAATTTTATTTATTTAAGTAAACAATATTTTTCATTTATAATATATATACTTTTTTCCGAAAAAATTTTTAATATATTTGTATATTATTGAAAATAAATTGCAAATTCAAACGTTGAGGATTGAAAATACTTCTTTACTTAAAAATAGAACTCTTATAGATAGACTTTTAGGAAACTTAAAAATCATTAATTTAAACTTTAATTTAAAAAAAATGATTAATTTATAAAATGCGAAATTAATAAAACGAAAAGTGATGTACATTTTGATCTATTATATGGGTATTGTTTTATATTTGAGTTTATATAAATTAAGATTACTGCCGCGATTCGTCGATGGGTGGAAAGAATCAAATACACTCAAAACAAGACGATAATTATCTATAAAACCCTTTATACGAGGAGCTAAATTATCGTAGATTACCACCAATAATGGAAGTGTAGAATTAGTATAACGTTTTTCCAACCAGGCCATAGGATCGTTGAAAAATATATCAGCTTCATCTAGGTAATTATCTTGATTTTGCAGATTCGGTTCGCAGGTTAAAAATTCAATTGAAATGTTTTGATGAACATAGCTATAGAATGGTGTTGAGTGACAAGGTGTTAAAAACATGACGTCAACATCAGATTGGCTGTTATCAATTTCATATCTTAAATAATGCATAATCTTTGTTGATCCTTGCTGATGTACAATACCGATATAACAAAGTAAACCAAAATTTATAAAAAGTAATATAAAAACAATTATATTTTTTAATTTTTCAGAAACATGCGTTTGATAGTTGTAGTTGGTGATTAGGTAGACGAGTAATGGTAACAGTGGGAGAATAAAACGATGCTCTTTATGAGGTAACACTGAATAGATTGTAATTGTCCATACGATTATAGCAAGACTTATCAGTGGCTTTGAAATAAATTTTTGTTCATAAATAATATGACGAATAACAAAAGGCAAAATTATTACCTTTATAAGCAAAAAAACTGGTAATGCGCTGTATAAATACCAAAGAAGAGGTTGTTTTCCATAATGATTAGCGACGTTGGTTAAAACATTGACCTTAAAAAATTCCCATGGTGTTACCACAAGTTGTCCATAGCAGTAGCTGTCAATAGCGATTGCGATTCCAGAAACGCACAGCCCAATGAAAAAATAGTCTTTTATTAGCTGGTTAATGCTTTTTTTAAATATGTAAACGTGATACAAGCATAAAGGAGCCCACATGATTGCTGCAGTTGGTCTAATGAAAAACATAAAACCCACTAGCCAGATAAAATTAGATCTATGCTTGTCTTTTTCATTCCACGGGAATATTGATAAAGCTATCATTGTTAATGAAGTCTCCAGGGTGTTGATAAGTGTCCTCGTAGCACAATAATTCCAGAATGGATTCATGAGTAAGAAGACCGTTGTCAAATCGTTTTGGGTCCATTTAGAGAATCGGTATTCAGCAAATCCACTCAACATTGCTTGAAATAATCTTGGCAAGAAAATAATCATCTCTGGAGAGTCTAACCTGAAAATGGCAAGTATCTTGTATATAATTGAGATGACAAATGGATAAACATAGCTGCGGATCTTGTAGTTCCATTCCCAAGTAAGATAACCATATCCAAAGGCTTGACGATGAGCCACTTCCAAAGACTGCCAGTATTCATCAGGAACGTAGAAAGTTTTTACAAGCCAACAAACTATTAGCTTGATGAAAATTAAAAAATACAAAAGATTCCTATCAGCCATTCTCCCAAATCTGAGGTAGTGTAAGAACATTGTTAATAGTAATAATAAATTTTAGTACTAATCTATTAAATTTAATTGATTTGTTTACTTGAACAGCTTCGATTGAACTAAAGTTTTCCTCAGAGCAAATATTCATTACTAGGTTATTTGCCACGTGAAGAAATATTTTTTAATCGTAGATAAACTTTTCTTCGGAATTTTTCTACATTTTACCTTTTAACAATACTTTTTATGAATGGACTAAAGGTTATAACTCTGTTTACAAGTTCGGTGATGTCATTGCAAGATATTTGAATAAAATAAGGTTGGTAACAATCATTACCGCCAAAAATATAATTCATGATATCGTGGTAATAATTGCTGGCGGCAATTTCAAAGTTTTTCTAAAATTTAAAACTAAGTGATTTCAAAATTTTATTTTTTGATTTATTTTAGTGATAAATTTTCAAAAATACATTAAAATTTATCAAATAACGTAATTTTTAATTTTATTTCCTTTTACTACTCGAATAAATAAATAAAAAAATAATTAAGAACAAAGATATTTAAATAAAAGTAAACCAGCATTGCATTTTTTTTTACACAGGTATATAATTCAATTAAGAAATTAACATTTCATGTCAATATAATAATGTTCCTTAAAATATGTAACTAATTCAGTATCTGTACAAATATTTATCACGAGCATGAGTACAAATAACAATTAATTAAACACCGTTCTTCTGTGATAATTTTTTTTTTTCAAAGCCTACTAATCAAACTTAAGATGCTTCATTATAAAATCATTAATAAAAATTGTATTAAAAACTTTTTACTCTGAAACTTGGATTTTTAAAATTATCTTCGAATTGACCATAGAGGATCCAACTGGCTCAATGGGTCTATAGGTTGAGCTCTATCAGTCTTTTCCTCAGGATCTACGGTTAGTTGACCCGGCGATTGACCAGTCTTATTATCTTTTCCTGCAATATATTATTGTATGAATAATCACTTCATCAATATCGTAGAAAACAGAATATCATATTATATTGATAATAAACCTTGCTGTAGTCCAAGTCCATGTTGCATGCCAACTCCTAAATTATGAAGGAAATCATCAGAAGGATGAGCATGTTGATTTTTTTTAACCAGTCTTCCTTTGTTACCTTTTCCATTATCAAATCCATCAAAAGTTGATTTTGTTGACGATAAAATTCCACCTAAAACCAATTATTAATTAATCAATTGAATTAAAATCCAGACATGAAGTATAAATTTATTTACGTTTCATGAGTGTATCCTGAGCGTGATAGAGGACCATCCGATAGCCAAATAAAAGAAATTCTTTACTAATCAGGCACCTGCGGTACTTGATGAGAGTCGAAAAAACAAGAGGCACATCAACGACACCGTGACCGGCACGTACATGACATACAGTCGCGGCTGCAAGAAGAAAGAGGCCACTTAGAGGTCCACCAACAAGACAATGAACGACAATTGGCTTCGGACAGTGTCTTAGTGCTTGTTCAGACATAATATCTGTAGCAAATGATAACAAAGGTCTAGGACTGCTTGGTAAGCCTGTAGCGGGCCACGTTGGATATTGCATGTGAACAACAACTCTTTCAATTTTATGTTCTGAATGAACTATTCCAATAACTCTTTGGACGTGTGTTGTATGATTTGTTGAATTTTTTAACGATAATGTAAAACTGCCGATAGTTAAACTTGTTTCTTTGTTTGTAGGCCAGTAAATATCATTAAGTTGAGTATCAGAACATAAACAAGCAATTACTTCACTGCCTTGTTCCCAAATCATGGACCAAAAGGCTTCAAAATTTTGGGGCAAAGGCGCTTGAGCGACAATAAACTTTGGTGTCCATTGGGTCAAGTCTTTTACATGGGAAGCATTAATATAATCTGATGAGCGATCTCCTGTTGTTAATATTACTCTCGTCGAGTCATACGGTATCCATTCGCTGGTTCTATTTTCTGTCGAGTTAGCCTGAGCTACGGTAGTCGATTGTTTTTTTAGCTCACGTTCTTCAAAATCCTGAACTTCTTTCCATTTAATATCAAGATTTGTTGAGCCACTCAAAGTTTTTACCGTAAGACTATCCACAAATTTCTCATACTTTTCAGTATCTTTAATAAACTTTTGTAGAATAATTGAGTCACCCAGTGGATCTTTTTTTGGTTGAACGTCATTGTACCAAGTGTCCCAGACAATTTGAAGGTTTTCAAGTTTGTCATCAATTTGCGATAAACTCATTACATCTTCTTTCGTTTCAACCGCCTTATCAATGTTAGGTATCGGAGAGCTAGTATCAGCTTTCGTTTCTTTGTCCATCGAATGAACTTCTGGTACCAATGGCGCATGATTTATTGTAATATCTAAATCTGCAAGTAAATCCAAATTGGACTTGGGTGCTATTGGAGTATCTGACTTTTTAATTTCCGAATTTGTTGTTGTGGTTTTGTTGTTCGATGATTGAGTATAAGTTTGAACGTAGCTAGTGTTTGACTGGTTATTTAGTGTTGTAGAACCTAAAAATAAATAATAAAATTTAAAAAATATTTTTATATTAATTAAAAAAAAAAAAAATACATAGGATACCTTGATTAGAATAAGGTTGAACACCATAAGGTGTCGTATAATAATTTTGCTCACCAACTTCTGGTTCAAAAGATCCATTAGAATAGTTTGATGATGTTGTGAGGTTTGTCGCAGATTCGTTATTAGCATTTGTGTAGTGTGAATTTGACTGATCATTAATCTGAGAATTTGCATGGGAAATGTTAGCTTGAAGATTACTTCGTGAATCTTGATAACCAGAACTGTACTCATATCCACCGACAGTTGGATTAAACGAATATCCCGGATGCCCTTGGTATGAATCACTTGACGAAGTATGAACTTGTTGCCCATCCCAAGTACCCGTATAATTTTGAGAGTATGAAGAATATTGCATAGTACCTGGATGACTCTGAAGAGAATACTGATAATTTTGCATTAATCCCGGTACGTTAGATGATTTAGCATGACTTAAAATTATTTCGGGATCATTAGCATAATTTGCAGGAATATTTTGAGCTGCAATGGAATTTGGTGGCATTTGATATTGGTGTCCATTTGCATCAATAGAATAAGTTTGACCATAACTGTTGGGATACGTTTGGACAGGAGGATTTATTGGGACTTGGGAACTCGGTACACTTGGTTGTCCGCTTTCAATATAACCCTGTTGAGATGGAAGGATATAAGGTGTTGTGTTTTGGATTAAAGTATTATTATTTGTATGATGATAGTACTGTGATTCTGTTTGATTTATTCCAGAAATGTCCGAAGGAGTACCAGAATATGTAGGTGCCACAGAAGAAGCCTCGTTAGAATGGATACCTGCTGCTTTGTTTGTCAAATACTGTTCTGGAACATTGTATCCTATATTAACAGCTTGAGCAGGAGGTTGCTGAAGATTATGGGCAGCTGGATACTGTAAATTTGTAGTCTCTTGTGGATAAATTTGTTGAGAAAGACTAGCGTGTGGGACCGATGACGGCAAAGAAGGATTCTCTTGGTTTATAGAATAATTTGTAATACTTTCAGAAACTGGTGGCTGAATTTGCTGTTGTTGAATTTGTGGTATTACTGGCTGATAGGGGCTAACGTAAACTCCACGATTAACATTTTGATACTCATATTGATGAGATCCAACATTTATATTAGATACTTGAGAATTTGTATCTTGAATTACGTTCATAGGGTGAAGTTGTCCAGCAGGAACTGGCGATGGTGTTTGATTAGGCGGCAAAGCCTGATACGGTTGGTTGTAGTTCGACTGCTGACCCTGTATGTTTTGATAACCAGTATTAGCTGTAGTATATCCTTGGTTTGTACGGTAATCTGTGTATTGAGAGTATTGATTTGTATCTTCATATAATTGACCAGGATATTGAGCTTGATTCGGCAGTAATGACACTGATTCGTTTCTCTGGTTGCTGTATCCCGCATATTGATTACTGTTACTTGCGACTTCTGTATTAGAAGAACCGCTAGCTTGATGATACATATGGTCGCTGTTAGTAGTGTTGGATTTAGCAAAACCTTGAACTGATGTACTTTGACTCGTAGAATTATAATTGTAATGTTGAGGAATGTAATTACTTCCTTGGTTCATATAATAATTGTTATATCCACCATAGTACTGATACATTTGTTGAGGATCTTGAAGTGTTGAATCAGACGTCATAGGAGGAACTGCATGAATAGGAATGCCATCAGGACCGATGTGATGTTCATTGGAGTAAGATTTACCGGTAGTATGAGGATTCGGCTGTACTGGAGCAACAGGAATAGTTTGTTTATCTCCATAAGGATTTTGATAAGATGGATTATTCTTTAGTCTATTCGCTAAGTGGTCTCTCAACTTCATGCCTGAGCCTTTTTTCTTTTCAGGCGTTATTGGTAATGTAGATTCAATTGAATTTGTTTTACCATTTTTTGCGAGAATTTGTTCGCGTTCTTCTTCTTGAACTCTGCATGTGCTTTTAACTCTTTGCAAAAGTTTTGTAACATTCATCTCTAATTTACGATAAAATTCTAGACCTTTTGATGCTTTAGCCAATAAGTCTTCGTAAGCCTCATAGGAATTAATAAGAGATGCTATCATCGATTCTCGTTTTCTTATAATTTCTTCTACAGATTTACGAGTTTCAATTGTACGTGCATAAGCATCCGTCAAAGCTGTCAATATATTATCTTGTGCCAGGAGATTCTGATCGATTAAATCAACTAATGACTGATGTTTCTTGAGATGCTCTGCAAAAAGAGTATCTAGAGGGGCTGATTCAGCTGTTGCAGTTACTAAAATTCGAGTGAGATTATCTTGGGATATTGATTCTTTTAATTTTAAATAAAGTTCACTTCTCTGTTTTTGCATTTCTTCTACTTTCCCAAGTATTCTTTTTAATTCTCGAACATTTTGTTTTTCTGTTTCATTTCCAACTTTACTACTCCGATCAATTGTAGGTATGCTCGCCATGAGTTGATCTAATGGCTGAGATAGCTTTTGAAGATTATTTAAATGAAGTGACATAGCTCGGTGAAGAGCTTGATTACTCTCCGACGCTTTCGCATGTGCTTCTTCATATTTTTTTGCTTCTCTTGTTAAATCTGTAGCCACGATTGATGGAGGTCTTTTGCCCATTGCTTCTTGGTACATTTTTTCTTTTTGATCTTCTTCTGTAAGTATTTTGTTAATATTTTCTAGCATTGTCTCAACATCTCCATATGTTCCTGACAATTTTGCAGTAATATCTTCAAGTTCTTTAATAGCAGTAGGTTTAGCATTTAATGCAGCACATCTTTCTGCTAATCCTTCTGGAAATGGCAAAGTATCAGCTTCTAATGGACGATCAGGATCCCAAAGACTCAGATGTTGTAATTTTAATGACGCAAGAAACATTTCAAGATCTCGGTCTTTTTCTTCAATTTTTGAACCTACTGATCGAAGAATTTTAGCTTTTTCTTCAGAATAAAGTGAACTTGCTTCATGAACTTTCATAGGTACTAATCTTGCAAAAATATCTGGTCCAGATACTTCTGGATCATTTACATTAAAAGAAATACCTTTGACTAATGACGCGCCATTTACTGTAGGTAAAGCATCTTTTTCAGGTACTTCTTCGTGATAAATAAATTCATTTTCATTTTTTGCGGCCTTTCTTTTACCTTCAATTACGTCATTAGTAAACACAAGAGCTTCCTCGATAGCTTCTTTTTCACCTGTTATTCCAGTAATACCAGTGGAACTTTTAGCAGTAGCATGAAGTAATCGTGCACTATTTAAAGATGCTAACGCAGCATTATAAAATGCAACACGCTCCCCCATTTTTTGCTGCTCTTCCGAGGCTAGTCCTTGATACAACAGAGTAACCGCCGTATGATAAGAACGTTTAAATTTGACATAATTCTTCCAACTTTTATACGTTTTTGATCCAACTGTATCAGCGATTGTACTCTCTTCACTGTTACTAGGCTCTAATGTCCATAAAGCTAGTGCATAATAATCAACGATTTGCTTAGCTACTTTAGCTACAATCGTTGGTTTGCGATTGTCTAACATACTTTTTTCGAGAATACATTCTTGAGCCTGAGCAAGACAAAGCTGATGCATGAATTTCATTAATTCTGGCGCCATATCAACTCCTGGTGGCTGCGGATAACTATTCTGTAAGTGTTCAAATGCCCAAGCTGCGCATTGAAAATGGGAGCACGCCATTTTCATACCATCTGCTGATGTACGTTCTGTTTTAGCTCCTAATTGTGTGTGTATCGCACCGATATTATATAAAATTGATATTATTTCGAAACGTATATTTGATAAACTAAATACCATATTTGCATACGTATCTCGCCTAAAATAAAAGAAAAGAATAAGTATTTTTAAATTAAGACTCAAATGATTCATTGATTCATTACCATGAAAAAGGAACTGCTGCAGGTTCATCAATGCCCATAGGAAATCTACTTTGAACAAAATGCAATTGACAATAATATTTTTTAAGTAATGAACAGCCTGTTACTGCTATCGGTGGGCGTACTGCCATAGCTCGGAGATTTTCCAGTTGATGAATTTCAGTTGTGTATGACTCTGGGTCTTCATTATAAAAGTCACGAATATACTGCAAAAAAGTTTGAGTAAATAAATGATGCATTACATCATATAAACCGACTGTATTAGTGATCATGTGAGTGACAATGAATCATTCAGTAGAATAAAACTACAGTTATATTAAAATTTTTTAGTGCATAAAGCAATGACTTTAAAATTAAATAAATTACGTACTTGTTTTAATTTTGATCCAAAAATCGTAGGTTCTGGGCTGACTTTTAATTGGAACGATAACATAGGTAACCTTGGTACTGCTTCCATTTTTATTTGATTATGGATTTAATTAAGTAATTAAATAATGAAATTTATCGTAAAATTGTGAAATGGTATTACGACGATCTGAAATAATATTCACGAATATTAATAAATTAAATTATTATTATTATTAGAGTAGTTGAAACATGAGATTTGGAGTATTTAACACTCACTGGATGTTATCATAAACGTCAAACATTATTCGGGCTCATAAATGCCATGAAGCTGTCTTCACTTTCTAATTCTTGATAATTCAACTTTTGTAGTCGGTAAATTGGCATAAATTTATAATTTTATTTTACATTATTATTCAGTAAATGTCAGTAGAACAGTATCCGAACTTAAAATAGATTCAAAAAATTCACCATGATGATTATTATTATTAAAAGTATAAATTAAATAAATATAATTCACATTAAAAAATTTTATTTTTTTAATGATACCGATGATACCTATAGTCTGCAGGTTATTTCTATTCTCACTGAACTGCACTGAACTACTGAACTTTTAAAAAATTTCTGGTTCTTAATAGGGACCGAGCGCTAACTTTAGAGGCAGCACATCAGTCGGAAGTGGCGCGCCCTGGTGTTTAACAAAAGCACTAAATGGGCAAAAAGTATTACAATAGCTTATGTATTTTTTTAACTAAATAATAGAAAAAATAATAAAATATGCTTTTTGACCAGTATTAATCGGTCGTATTGAAAGCCAAAATAATTCAGAAAGTTAAAAAAAAACTTTAGGCCATGTATATTAAATGTCTTAAAAGAAATTCAACATTATTAAATCAAATAGCCATGTAAACATAACCTCCAAAGTTCAATTCCGCCTCTAAACACGTCGTATGCCTGTCATTTTTCTCTGGGATACCATTAGTACTGAGCGAAAAATAATAAAATTTCACAAGTTTGTCAATTTGACGGTTCCGACTTGATATATTTATGTATATCGTGATATATCAAAACTCTACAGTTAAAAAAATTTCAAACAATTTATTAATTTATTTAAATAAAAAATAAATTAACATTAAATCCCATGTAAGAGTTTAAAATTTTTGCCCATTAGCTTACAATTTCTATCACTAGTTGGCGTGATAGTCTAGAGGCTCGATCCCTATACTCTTATACTTATGGAGACTATACACGACACGGAGTGTATGGAGTATACTCTTTGGGTATATACATATACATGTGTAGTCACCATCAGCTGTATTCACCTGCAGAAAAGAACGCAGTAATCGCACAATCGCACACAGTAGCAGTAGCTTAGTGATCTTCAAAGAGAATTGTATCGCAAAAGATTTAGTTATTTTATCAAATAATTAAATATATCATAAATTAATTATTCATAAATACGAGTTATATTTATACTTATCTATTCCTTCCACAGATACTTTAAAGTTGACATTTATTTAATTAGTCTTGAATTAATTCTTTACAACACAATATTATTTATAATTATCAATATTTTATTCCATCCAAACTGCCATCCGAATTATTCTGTGTCAATGGGTTAAACTAAGAGAATATATCATAATTTAGGGTAAATATAACAAATGTTTTTTTTACAACTTTTTAAGTATTTTAATCGTTATCATTTAAATCTTATCTCATTATTTAATACATGTTATTTAATTACAGTTTATCATGATATTGGAGTGAAGTCACTCTCGCAAAAATTGGAGTATCAAATATTTATAGATTTCGATTATTTATAAGATAAAGTAATCACGTAAAAAATAAAAAATCATGGATGTAAAAAAAATAAAAAAACCTGTACCTAAACCCAGAACTCGTCGTTTAAACTGTAAATTAAACTGTGATGACACATTGAATCTTGAAGATACCTTACTGGCATTTAATGGACCAATTGGACAGGAGCAGGCTTGGGCTGTTTGTCATCAAACTGCTAAATATCTTGCTACACTTGGACCTAATAATTTTCAAGAATTGACTCATCTAAATCAAATTTTATTGCACAAGGAAGGTTATGTTCTACTGGATTTGCCCACAAGTAAGTAAACTATTTATTGATTGAAGATACAAGTAAACAGACTATTATAAATTTTTCTTGAAATTCATTTGTTTATTTGATCTGTAAAATCAGATGTAAGCTCACATACTCTGCCTTCATCGGAAAGGAAGGTAAGAAAATTAACAAAAAATCATAATTAATTAAATTACTTTTTTGTATTTTAAACCAGTTGCATATTTTTGTTTTATTTTCAGGTCATTTTTTCCTTAGGAATTTTGATTTATAACGCTCTAGACTTTCGATTGGATCAAAAAGAAGAGAGACGTTTGTCCTTGGATTTGAAAGATCTCATTAATTTGATGACCTCCTGTGATGAAGGTATTTAAATTAGTATGATTTTTTATTAAAAAACTCATTACTCATTTTTTTTTTTATGAAATAGAATACGAACTTGAAGAACGACATGAAACTGACGATGAAGGAATAGGACGTGATTCTGAAGCAGAAATGGATGATCCACATGAAAGTAGCTCATATATTAGCAACTCGGATTATTACAGTTTGAAAAATATTGTTCAAGTAATAATTTAAAAAACTTTTATGATAAAATATGAAAAAGATTTGTGATGAATGGAAATATTGATTTAAATTTTATTTTCCATTCAATTCAGGTCTGTATCAAGCACGTACAAGGAACTGAAGAGCAAGCCGATGTTCACTACAGAGCAGTTATCCGTACATTTGTCCATGAAGCACTTGAATTAACGCAATTTCTGGAACAAGTTTCGGTCGAACGATTTCAAGACAACCCCAAACGCTTTTCTAAACATTTGGAGCCAAAACCAGCTGTTGCATCTTGTCAGCAGCTAGATACTCTTGGCTACGATGATTGGGTAGGATATCTTTTATCTAATTTATAAAAAAAATATTTACCAATGAAATAGTGATTTAATCAAATTAAAAATTTTTACCGACTAACTTGAATTTAATTTTCACGTAAATTTATTCTCCCAGACTGACATTAGGATTTGGCGAGCGATACAAGTATGTCATCTCTACTAACTTAAATGTACATTGAAAATCACACTATCATGGTTTAGATAGTCATTATTTGTTTGAAAATGATTATATATACATATATTTAAAAATTTTTTAAAAATACAATTGTATAATATAATTTTGTTTTTTAAGAAATTTACAACAATAGTTTAAATTTTCAGGCACGATTTTGGGTACAAGTAATTGGTGAGCTACGTCGTGGAATAAAATTAAAAAAAGTTGAAGAGAACTTAGGAAAACGTGGCCGTGCTCACAGTAAAGGACGTGGGACTGAGTTTGAATTGACTCCTTATGAGATTCTCATGAATGACATTAGAGAGCGTAGATATAATCTTAAAAAAACTCCAGCTCCTTCTCCACGTGTGACAAAAGATGCACGTGCCATAGTCCTCGAATTTATTCGAAGCAGACCTCCACTAAAAAAAGTATGTAAACTTTTTGTTTAAAACTAACAATTTAATACTATTTATCACGATTAAGTATATTTAATTATTTGTTTTAATAATTTCAATAGGCATCTGAAAGACAATTGCCACCTAGGAGAAAACAATCTACTATGCGTGAATTACTGATGGAAAGTATTAAAAAACCACCTAGACCTTTGAGATCTTTTCGGGAACGTCAACTGAATGAGAAAAAAGGTCAGTTATCTATTAGATTATTATTTCAACCTTTTGCTCACTGGGGAAAGTAGTTTATTGGATTTAACTCTAGTTGCTCAAAAGTAGCCACTAAAGTTTTGCACACAGCTCTAAATTACAGGCTATTTTAAAATTCAATTATCCTTTATCTCTAACCCTATGACCTTTCTATTATTTTCTTATAGTGATTCATAATCATGATTGTCATCCTGTTGACTTGCGTCATAACTGGCTCGTGCGCATTGAATTATAAATTGAATAAATCCTGTAAATTTATTATCGGTTATACATAAATTTTTTTTTACCTGCCGTATGTCACTAATTAAGACATCAAGAAAAAAATATTTTTCAATAATAACGAAAGTACAGAAAACAATTTTATAACTTTAGATAATATTTTTTATTACGCTCTAGTTTAGTTTTGTGATAATAAAATTCATTAATGTAATGTAATTTTCGTTAATATATAGAGTGTTCTCAAGATGTTGACTTGAAACAGGTGTTTCTTACCTTGCGCAACTGTTGGGCTTCTCCATCTTTATTTCTCTGACATATTTGCCTAGTAAATTCCGGGTGACCACGAAAAGGGAGAGCAACCCTCCAGTCAGTGAAAGACGATCAATAATCGCATGGTCGTATAACAGAGAGAATAAAAGTAGAGGTGCGCCCGCGCGTGTATATAGACCTTAAACTATCCGATAAATTTCCTCGTGCACTGTAAATAGTCACCGCGAAAACCTTTAACCAAGAGTTAGTCATCATTGTAAGATATATACACGTATCACGTCATTTATTTTATTTTATCATTGGAAACAATCGATTCAAAATTTGAATATTAACATGATGGAGGTAGTGCCAATATTTTATTGTGGATCAAAATCGAAATCTGATAAATATTTATCGTCTTTAAAAGAAACAAAATGAAGTCAAATCTGAGCTAAAGGTTTTTGTGTATTCTATGAGGATTTAGTGTAAAAATACGCAATGCTGCTAGCAGTTGGTGGTGAACCACGTCGTATTGTGTTAGGTGAAGTTCCACCAGCTCAAGCTGAACAGGTACAAGAGCAGGAATCAGCTCAGGATGTTGCAGCTCAGTGGCGTCATTCAGAAGGTCAAGGGTCGCATCCAGTTCCGAAGCCCCGTCAACGGTTCAGTAAGCCTACTGAGGCTAAGGCTCGGAATCGTAAGTGTAGGAGACGAATTAGGGGATCAGGTAATCATCATCACCGTCATCTCATGTATCATCCATTATTTTTGTATTTTTTATGCGAGGTAGTTGGCTATTGTGAAATAGTTGGCACATGAATTTTCTTGACATGTCACATCATGATCAATCTGTCAATCTATAATCTTATAAAAATCTAAAGTGTGGGTTTTATATTTATTATTTTTAAAGTTTGTTCATTTTTATTAAATCGTTTATTTTATTTGTTAATACAGATAGTGGACAGGAGGCTTTAGAATCAAAAACTGGAGATCAAGATATCAAAAAACAACAGAGAAAACTCATTCCAGTCGATTTTAAAGTAAACATTCAAATTATTATTATTATTATTATTATTGTTATTTATTTATTTTTTTTTATTATTATTACTGTTACCATAAAAATGTATATATTTAAATTTTTTTGTTAATCTATAGCTTGATATTGAAGAAGATGATGAAGATGACGACGATGAAGATGATGAATATGCAGTGACTAGATTTGACGACGATGATGAGCCTGCAGACAATGAAAATGATATGTATCAAAAATCTAAATGGTTAGGAGGCAAACCTCATGTTAGTGGTGACATTGATGATGAGGATGATAAAAGTTCAGCGAATCCTTGGAGAAAAACAGGAAAACTTCGCTTGACACAAAATGAATATCATCGATTCTGCGATGCTCAATTGGAATCGTATGATTTAGCAACACAATGTCCATCGAGACGGGCATCAGCACGAAAACATACTAGTCGTTGTAGCACAAAACCTTCGGTTGCATTCTCTGGGACTTGTTCAGTGCCACACTCGCGGCCTCAAAGTCGTCAGCGTGTTGGAGTTATCGGAAACGATATTCGAATGAGTTTAAGTCCTAGTCCGAATGTAAGTCCAAGTATTAGTCCTCGTACCAGAGAAAGGATTCTCATGAAATCACACACCACTGTTGAACCTGAAAGTGATCATCATACACAATCTGACAATGAAAGAGTGAGTTTTAACTTTTAAATAAAAATTTTTTAAGTATTATTACATTAGTATGTGTTGCAACTAATTTTATTTCATAAAATACAGAAACCATCCCTTGGTGACATGTTTCTTGATGAAAGACTTTCGTTAACTCTTGAAGAAATAGTTCACATCCGTAGTGTTTTAACAAAAGCCGAGTTGGAATCATTGCCCGTTGAGGGGAGAGTAAAAGAAGACGTTGAAAAACGTCGAGTGTGTTTCTTATGCTTAAAAACACGCTTTGGTATCCTCGGTCCTTGGGGACAAAGATGTAGACTTTGTGAAAGAACTGTCTGTGTCAAGTGCTACTCAAAGGTATATTCTTATTTAATTTATCAAATATCATGATCAGTATTCTTCTAGCTCACTATCTAAAGTCTCTAGTTACTAATATATTGATTTCAAATATGTCCCGCAGATGCGTATCCCAACAGAACATTTTGCCCATGTACCTGTAGTATTACTGTCACCTGGATTACTTCTTTCTCCATCGACTTCAGAACCTGATTCTACTAGAAGCCCTTGGCCAAGACCTGGTGGCGCAGTTGGATCTGCTCCAGCATCACCTGCTCACCGACGTCATGATCCAGCCTTAAATAACGGAACACCATTGTCAACACCGAATCCTGGCACGCCAGCTGACAATCTTACTCCTGGTTCGACACCTACATCTTTAGGTCGACGAGACGATCTTTTAGATAGAAGGTATATTACAATTTTTTAATTAAATTTACTAATAGTAGTGTGTATATATTTATATTTTTACTAATAATTTTTTACGAGCAGTAGGTATCCCAAAGTTGGCGGTAGTCCAAGTCGTATGAGTAATAGTGCTATCGGCAGTCTAGGTCCAGGTATTGGAAATGAGCCTCTTGTAGCAGAGCGGCTTCGAGGTGTATCAATGGTTGTTTGTCATGATTGTCGTATTATGGTAATTCAGATTATTAAAAGTTCACGTAGTACCCGAGCGACAATACGCAATAATGTTATATCACGTTTGACTCTCAATCTTTCACCAGCATATGTTTAAACTCATATTAAATCATTAAATTAAACTCATTGCTGTAGATTAAATAGATAGATGTGTTAAATGTAGTTCGAAACAAGAGTAAGAGAGAAAAAAAAGCGTGTTAAAAAGAAACGAATGATGGCGATATTATTGTAGATATATATATATATATATATATTTATCGGGGCCCAAAGTATCAAATATTTATCAGCGTGTAGTATTTTTTCTTAAAAACAAACAAAAAACTATTGAGGAGGATTATTATATTTAGTAGACTGGATAATTAATTACACAAATGTGGTAAATAACATTTGTTAAATTATTGCCGCAATTTGACGGTGGTAAACTCGTGGCCTAATTGGTATATAGTGAAAGTGTCAAACAAAAAAATAATTAACGACAAATAGAGTACAACTTGATTAAATACGTCAATTCTCATGATATATACTATTATTACTTGGTATATTATAAATACATTTTCAGGAAAAAATGGTTGACAGTTTATAATATACAATTGACTAATTGAGTAAAGAAAAGTAAATAAATGATTATAAAAACTAGAAGCATAGAATGCATGTACATAAATGCTGGAGAAATAAAAGAGATTAAGTTTATTTAAAAGTAACTCTGAGAAAATAAGTTATGAGAAAATAAGTTAACAACGATACAAAAAAAGTATTGTTGCTTAATTTTTTGTTCTATTAAAGAAAATGAAACTATATACTTGTGATTATGATTACAAATGCTCGACTCTTGCCATTTACTCCATTGACTCGGTATCTGTATGCAAGTATTTAATGTTGATCGTTAAAATACATGTAAGTAATTGAAGTAAACATTATCATATAATGACTTAGTTTCACGCTATGAAAACTATTAAATATTATTTCGTTTTGACGATGTTGACATAATTTTGTTCAATCAATGTATAACTAGCAAATGATTGAAATTAGCAAACTTGTTTCCATCAAAATCCAGTTGATAATAGATGAATATCATAGTATGCTACTGTAATACTTTTTTTTTCTTCTCAAAATACGGGCTGGCCCCCTTTATGTATTGTTTATTAATTTATATCGCCGTTGACTGAAAAAAGTTGAGTAAAAATTAAAAGCGGGACATCAAAGATGAATTCATATTAATACTAATTATATAAATAAAGATAAAAAAAATCAATTTAATATATTAGTTGGTAAGAATTAAATTATTAATGATTATAGAAAAAGTGATGTATGAATATAAAAATATTATTCCGTTGAAAGATATAACTACCATGTATGATGTATGTTCAAGTGCAACTGACATTTTTCTTGCTGTCTGAGACCAATATACGACGATGTCACAAATTAATTTAATTAATGAGTTGATATGAAATATTTTTTATTTATTATATGATTAAATTTTTAATTAATGATAAAAAAAAAAAAACAAAAATAAAGTCAAAAGTAATTTAATTGTAATCTATAAGAAATTAGCGGACCTTCAATTTTATCGCATTTTTTAGCATTCCAACATTTATATAAATTCATAAATTAATTTTATTACTATTTATTCTTTGTATTAATTATTTAAAATTATTGCTTATATTTATTATATGATGAAAATGGCCGAAAATGATCTTTTTCTCTTAATTATTGAATATCAATTTTAAAAGCTTATTTGAAATTGCATTAATAAAAATCAAATTATGCAAATTTAATATTTTTTCTCCTCTACATTAATCTTGTTACTTGACAAAAATTGTTAGGATTCAAATTATAACTTTCGGACAACTCTGTAATCGATAAATAAAAACGTACTATATGATGTTAATGTATAAAATGTTAAAATTCTAAATGCTCTCGAACAATAAATGTAAATAACAAAAATAAAAATTACAAAAAATTTTTGTTTGATAAATTCTCAAAATTTTTTTAGGATTAAATTTATTCTGTCTTCTGAACTTGAATATTAATTCGAAAAGTATTTTAGATTAATTTATTTATATTATTTATAAACGACATTGAAATATTATTGTTATAATTTGAATATTGATTTATGATCCAATGATAAATTTAACTAAAAATTGCGTAAATAATATTTTCTGAACAACTATTTAAATTCCGTACACTATCCGCTGAATAATAAAAATGCGAAAATCTTAATCAATTAAGGTAAAAGCCCCAATAGATGATTATGTACCAGTATATGATCACTCCATGTATTTGTATACCTATATTTGTGACTATAGATATACAAATACATGGAGTGATCATCTACTGGGGCTTTTACCTTACTATGTTCTATTTCATATGACTCCACCAATATTCTAAGTGAAATCTATTCTGCAAATTTTTTTTTCTTCTCGAGGACTTTATGATACAATATGTTGTCTTTTTAATATTATTTTGTTAGTATTATTAATATTAATGTTTTTTAGAACAAATATTGCATAAGGTAAATAAATAAGACTTTTTGTTTTGTGACAGAAATTATAAGAGCTATCATAACAGCAAAAAAAAAATATACTTCCACAATGGTGCATTTATAAGAGAAGAATATAAACACTGATTTTAGTTAATAAAATTTATAAAATCTAACAACGAACTTGTAATTATTTACTCACAACTTTCAATTTATGATAAATGATAAAATAGTAAGTTTGTGAGTAATCCATAAAACGTTATTAAATACAATCTATATCAAGAAAAAAGAAACAAATTGATAAATAGTAAAAAAAAAAAATAAAAAAATATGTATATCCAATTAATTAATTATTATAAAATTATTTCTCCTTAATATTCTAATAACAGAAGTATTATTATAACAAAAATATAAATATTATAAACAATAAAAAGAGGATAGAAAAAAATGTGAGTCGACTACATTGATTAAATTGATTAATAAACCACCCAAATTAGTTTTAATCTAAGTATTTAATTTGTTGATTTCTAGGCATACATTTTACAATTGTATACGTTGTTGTACTATTCACCGTTTTGTTTTAGATGTGTATGCTTGTGTAGCTTTTTATTTTATTTTTATGAACAATCTTGCATTGATTTTAAAACGAGTAGAATATTAAAAACGAGATAAGAGTTATATACACTGTGTCTCCAAATCTCGTCATCAAATTTCATTATTTTGTGATGAAAACATTTTCTTTCTTAGTTATTTCATTATTCAATAATTTTGTTTAATGCATTCATTTTCTACATTTTTTTAATGTTGAGCTTTGACGCATATTGAAAGTATAAGAGGAAAACAAAAATTCTATTGATATTTTTTTTTTTTTTTTTTAGACATCTGCACCTTTAACTTCGGTATTTTATTTATTAATTAAACATCATAGATCAAAGCAAGTTCCATTGTGGACGTTCGTACTGTAAAAACAAATGATATACATCACAATTGATATTTTTTTGTACCAATAATTAATTTAACATTTTAATTTATAGTTTAACTGTAGAATAAGTATAATTTAGCTGATAATTAGAAAAATGAGCTGATTTTTTTTATACAATTTTTAAAACTAACAATAAAATTACATCTAAAATTTTTTATAATATATAGTTGATGCAAAAAGAAGCCGCATGTAATTTATTTTTAAAAATTTTTCATAGCAAGATTGAAGAAACAAGTACACTATACGAATTATTAAAAAAAATATAGATAAGACTTTTATGAGTAAGAAAAATAACTTAATTGCAAATGCGACGATATACGATACATGAGCTTATTTTTAACTTTATTCTTTTTAATTTTTCACTCTCGCTTTTTATCGTAAATAAAGACTTTTAGTATCACGTCATGGATATAACACGAAATCTCATGACTTCACATGATTTCAAGTTTTTCATAGAAATATCAAGTTCATCTTAATTTGCATTTTTAATGTCAGCGTATGAGACACGTCGCACAAATACGTTGAGGTCCCATACAATCGTCATGACAAAATGCTCCACACTGACGACAAATAACCATGGCACCGCGGATACTACACTCACAAGGAGGTGGAGGATCACCACCCATTATTATACCTGGTGCACCCGGCTCAGCTCCTCCATTACCTCTACCGTCTGAGGTTCCTCTCGCTTTCAGCGTAACAGCTTGATGTGATCCTTCACCAGCACTCGCAGGTCGACCTCGTACTAAGTGAACTCCCACACCGATTCCTGCGATTTGAGGCGGCAAAGGTGGAGCTGATGAAGCACGTGGTGCCCCATCACTTACTCCAGTTCTTTGTACCAAGATATATTGCCCGAAATTACCGGCGCCGTTAGTACCAAGTTGTGCGACTGCAGTATTGTTATTTTCTGTCACCTGAAAAAGAATAGAAATAAGTATTTTTGTTTAATTTTGATGCAATTTAGTAAGACTTTACTCTAATGTTATGAATTTACCTGAGTTCATCTTTTAAATCTTTGCGCATTAGTAAAAAATTTTTAAATAATAATATTATTTATAATAGGGTATACAAACCTCAATAGGCGCTGGCTGACGCGCTGTTGCAAACACTTGTCTCAGCATTACAGCTTGAGTTTTATTTTGACTATGTTTTTGATGTTGATGTGATGTTTGATGTGATTTTTGTGTTTTAACAGTCGTTATTGTGCGACCACCAGATTTATTCGTGGTAAATGCACCGTCTCCACGAGCAAGCAGACTGGGTGGTGGTTTTAGGTGAGCTTTCAATTGATCTCTATTTGGTGAACTTTGAATAACCTGGATAAAAAATTAAAAATAAAACAGATAAATTATTAAAAGATATAAAAACTATTTATAATTATTAGTAATGAATTAATGGATTTTATTTAAAACTAACCGCTTGACAAATTTGATAACTTCGTTCTAAATTAACAGCTCCAGGCGGTTCTTTAGTCGAGCTTCTTGATCTACTACTGCTTTGTTCTTTGTTACCATTTCTTGAACCACGATAACTCCCTGGGCCTGAAGAACGTGCCGATCTGGCAGAAACATTAGTATTTGTGAACTGCTGCGGTTGCATATTTGCAACAATCGGCCGAGATTGAGTTACTGGAATCGGAGTTTGATGTTGAACTACTATTGCACTTTGTGGATGTCCCGCAGTGGTAACACTAACTGTTGCTTGAACATGTTGATGTGGTTGAATTGAATTGCTTCTGATATTAATATTATTAGTTGGATTAACACGAGCCATATTATTTTGGGCCAGTTGAACAATTTCTTCCGTTGAGCGAGCAACATTAACATGGTGTGTAGTTTGACTATGCTGTTGGGTTGAGATTCGTGTTGGTAATGTACTCGTCAACGTCGTCGTTGGGGTATTATCATGGCTTGGATGTAATCGCGTAGGAACAAATCGTATAGGTTGCAGAGTTGGAAAAGCAATAATGGGCGGACTTTGTGATGTTTGAACATTTTTTAAGAGACAACTAGTGACCGGGGCACTTATTGTCATTCCATCAGACTGGAAGGGTGTACTTTGGACAACCGGCAAAGATATACAGTTGACTGACTCAGTTGAAGTTTCGTTAACAAATGGTGATTGCTGTTGTTGCTGCTGAACTTGAACTTGCTGATTTGACGTTGTTGAGTCGGTTGTTGTTGATGTATCGTTGCACTCATCTTGTGTCGTTACTGTAATATTTGCGGCAACAGAGCCATCTAAAGCAGCTGCAACCAAAGGCCAGGGCACCTGAAGATCTTCATGTGACTGAAAAAAATAATTTAAAAAGCTTATAGATAAACTATTTCAAGAAATTTAATGTAAAAATTAAGATATACTTACTGAATTATCATCAATAGTAGTATTGTTGTTAGTTACAGTGGTATCTACAGGCCAACTACATTCTAACATTTCAGAACAAACGTAGTTGTTAGCATCACGAAGTTCTTCGTCTTCATTAATTTCTACAATATCAGACTGTTCTCGAATATCTTCTGTTGCTTCTGTTACTTCTTGTGTGTCAGTTTCTTCCGATCCATTAGAACCTATTTCCATTCCTTCTAATATGGGATAAATTATTTCTTCCGTACAACCGGAAATTTCTTCATAAGCTTCTCTCATTTCTCCTCGTACCTAAATATTAATTAAAACAGTTAAATTATTCACTATGATATCAAAACAGTAGAAAAAAAAATTACTTTGATAGACATACTTTTTTACTACAGTAAGTTAGCACTTGAAACGAAAAATACGTATTTTTGTTGTAACAATTAAAAAATTTACTATTTTATTCGAAATAATTTTAATGACAAAAAATGATTTTTAAAAATAAAATTTAATAATATTTATAAAACACTAAATGTAAAAAGTGATACTAATAAAATCTAACTATTATTATTATTATTATTATTATTATTATTATTATTATTATTATTATTATTATATGAAAAAAAAAAGAAAAAAAAACATAATTGAAATACTTATTTACCTCAAGTTCATGAATACGTTGCAATGTTTCACTGTCAATTTCCATAGCATCAGGAATAGGTTCTGAATCTGCTGAATTAGCGCTAATGGTATCTGCGTTAATCTGAACATTTATAACATCGTGATCTTCAAGAATAAGACTATCAGATTTAACAGAATCATGAGCTGATATACTCTCAACTGCAGCAGCATTTTCACATTCAGATATCTCAAATATTTTATCACTGTCAGCTCTCGAAGTATCAAATTGTGCATCGAAATGATCTTCAACATCTACTTGGATTTCCGACACTTCAGATAAACTCATTGTAAGCTCTGTGATTGTATCACACTCGTCCTGAGATTGACACTCAATTTGCTCGCCGACTGTAAATTCTTGCGAATGTTCTAAATCTGACTCGGTTACAATCATTGTCGGTGTCACACTCGTAACTACTGTTGTAATTTCTTCTGTAACAACAGGCGTTAGTACTTGAATAATTTGTTCTTCCAAGTGAATTTTTTCCTCAGGACTTGGTGATGGTATTATTTCTGGTTCCTTAGATTCTTCTTCAGGCTGAATTTCGACTTCAATAATTTCAGAAATATTTGTTTGATTAGTTTCCATTGGAATTTCTGTTTCTAAAGGACTTTCAAGTTTCTCCAACTCTTCTTTATATTCTTTATATTCTTCTTCATTATTTTCTTTTTCAATTATTCCATTAGTTATTACTGTTTCTACAATATTATCACTAGGTGGTTGCTCCTCCAGTCTATTATCTATTTCAGGAATCGTAGTATCCTTTAATAAAGATTCATGTGACGTGTCAGAATTAATACTTGGAGTCTCAGGGACCGGTGGATTTATTCTTGTCGGAGCATCAGTCTCTTCTATTTTTTCGGTAGTTATAACAGGTCGTTGATATAATTCAGGCGTATATTGCTCATGGGTAGACTCTAATCTAAGGCGTAAACTCGACCTTGTAACTGCTCCTCCAGTTCTTGGTTCATTCATACAGTGCAATCCAAGTCTAAATTTAGGTTCTCTCTTTTCACCCCAGATAGGCTCAAAGTGTTTAAGTTTCCAAGGATCGAGTTTATTTTTATCCTTTTCCGCTTCCATTTTCAGTCTTTGCTGATTTTCAGGCGTAAATTCACCCTCAGCTAGTCGTTTACGCCATTCTAAGCAAGCGCGAGCAAAAAATTCGTTATTTAATCCAGAAGTAGCAGCATCCTAAAAAAGTAAATAAGTTTTAAATAACTATTATTATTTTATTAATTTTTTAAAACACAATTGAAGAAATGGTTTAGTAGAAAAATATTATTTGACATTACTTGTCTATCGACAGCAGGCAATAATTGAGCGAGCTTCCTCTGATACAACGGAGGAAGTCCTTGGAAGGTATGCCTGTTTAACAACGCCCGAAGACTTGTGCTCGCGAGAATACTAGCTGGGGACTCTAAGTCTACTAAACCTGCCTCCAACTGTGCGGCTGCAGAGAGTCTTTTCGTAGAACGTCTTCTACTAGATTTAAGACTAAATCCTGGTAAACTTGCTAAGACTTCTCTCATCGTTGCAGCTGGCTCTTCGACTAAAAAATAATTATAACGAATAATAATTTCAATCCAACAATTACTGTAATTGTTAAATAAATAAATAAATAAATAAATAAATTAATTAATTACCTATTATAGAGTGCTGTATATTAGGTATTGAAATCGGTGGATCATTAGTTGGTGGAGGCGGCGACGGAGCCGGTGGAGGTGCAAGAGGTTTAACAACAATTCGAGGAAGGGTTCGTGAATTACCCGATGCAATTGTTGTATTTTTTCTCCGTCTTTTCGCTTGTTGACGCAAGGCATGTTTAATGACTTTTTTACTATGAACCATTCCAGAATACCCGGAACAACCGGGATTAGTTTCGCCAATTCCATCAACTTTACTCGTCTCCACCTCGATATCCATAGTACGCATTTAGCAATATTTACAAGCTAATCATCATAATTTAAACAAGTCACACATCGTCAAGATCATCTCGATTGAACGAAAACGAATATTATCATTTAAACCGGTCATCGAGCAAGTACTTGACGATGTTTACTATAAATCAGTCGTATACAAACATTCTGGCTCTTATAATTAAATTAAATAATTTATAATTTTAATCGAGTAAAATCATAGAAAAACCTATAGCAGTCATAACAACATTTGGACCGAAATAAAAACATTTGGATAAACAGAAATTATTAGCTTCCTTCAGCAAGTTAGGCCTTTTGAACTTTTAAATTATTTTTAAACAGTTCGAATTATTTTTTGCTAATCATGAATTACACATTAGTTTGTATTACTGTCAATAGAACAATTGTGTTTTTTTACTTTCAAAAAGTCCACTTTGTGATGGAAGTACTTGGCCTGCAATGCGTAACACTCACAACTCTCTTGCGATTTTGCTTTGTTCGGCCATGTTGCAAATGCGTATATATTTACACGAACTTAATCTGATTAAAAAACATATTTGTTATTTTATTCGTAATTTTTTTTAAAACAACACTTGTTTTATTACAATTGTTAAATAATAATCAATATTATTTAATCATGAATTGTGGTAATATTTATGAATAACAAAGCAATCACTAATACATGGCGTACACTTATATTATTATTTTTCATTTATTTTTTCAATTTTTTCAATGTCTGCCAAGCCTACTGTCGACAAAGTAAATTCCCATGTTGGCGAAGATGTGTGTTGGTAATAATATATTGTTCATATTTTTCATATAAATGTTCTGAGATATCTTCGAGATGTCACCAGTTTAATTTATCTTGTTTATACATTTTTGTTTATTGAATGACAAAGAAAAATGAAAAAAATAATTATAACAATAATAACTGATAAGAAAGAATGTACTTACTTAGATTAATTTATATTGTAACATTAAACAAAGTATTTTTTAATTAAATAAAAAAATTAAATTTAGATAAACTTTATATTAAACAAGATAACAATTTTTATATTAATTTATACGATGATAGTGGCTATTGATAATTTAAACTGTGAATATAAAATTTTTCATGAAAATATAATTTAATTGATAAAATGTCAAAATTAATCGTTGTGGTTGGGTCTTGCATGGTCGATTTTATAAGGTAAATATTATTATCTCATAAATTTACTTTACACGTCTAATTCATATTAGTAATAGATTTAATAATGATTTTTTGCAGCAATGTTGAACGTCTACCTAAAGCTGGAGAAACCGTACTTGGCAAAGAATTTAAAAGATCTTGGGGAGGCAAGGGAGCAAACCAATGTGTTGCTGCTGCTAAGCTTGGAGCATCAACTATGCTGATTGCTTCTGTATAAAACTTTAATTAATGAAAATTTATTCAGAAAATTTTTATGACACTGAAAAATTTTTGATTTTTTTTATTAATTAAATTCCAGCTAAAAAAATATTTATAAAAAATTGCACTTATAGTTTTTCAAGTTTTTTATATGTAACAATTTTTTTTTTTAATTGTTTAATTGAAATTTTTTCAACAAAAAATTTCTAAAAATTTTTAAATGTCGGCAAACTTTATTTTTATAAATTTTTATATAATCGATCATTTTTAATGGATTTTTTTGTTTATAGCTGGGATCGGATATTTTTGGAGAAGAATATTTTCAAGCTCTTAAGTCATTTAATATCGATACAAAATATATAAAACTACGAAAAGATATTAGTAGTGGAGTTGCTCAAATTATTGTTGATGATAATGGTAAATAACTTTATTTCATCAGTACTAGTTTTTTATTTTAGTATTTATTTTAATATTGATTTTATTTTTGCTAAAGGTGATAATAAGATTGTAATTGTTCCTGGTGCAAATACATTGCTGAGTCCTGCAGATGTTGATGAAGCAGAAGATACTGTCAGAAAGGCAGCTGTCCTTTTAGCTCAATTTGAAACTTCTCTAGAGACTACTCTGCGTGCTTTGGAGCTTCATAAAGGCCATGGTATATTTTGTTTTTTAAATTACTATTATTCGTATACTATTTTTCAATAACTAAACTATAAAACTTCATTACAGGAATTTCCATAGTAAATGGAGCACCTGCTGTAGCAAATCCTGACTTGAATGTTCTAAAAAATTGTGATATATTTTGTATTAATGAGACTGAGGTATCTAATTATTTTGCATAACTAGAATAATTGTTAAATTAAAGAATAAGTAAATAATTATGAATGAATTTTTTTAATAGGCTGAAGTTATGAGTGGAATCGAACCACTGACGTTAAAAAATACGCAAGAAGCTTTGGATAAATTTTTTAAGCTGGGCTGTAATACTGTAATAATCACTCTTGGTGCTGAAGGAGCTGTGTTTGCATCTCGTGATAATCCAAAAATGGTTCATGTTCCTGTTGAAAAAGTAAAACCTGTTGATACCACTGTAAGTTATAATTATTTGTAATTTGTTCATTTTAATGCTATTTACAATACAAAAAATTATATTTTAAATTATTAGGGCGCTGGAGATGCATTTTTAGGTGCCCTAGCATACTTTATAGCTTATCATCCAAGTTTAACGTTAAAAGAACAAATTAGAAGAGCTTGTCATGTTGCTAAAGAAAGTGTTTTGAAAGCTGCAACTCAGGCGAGTTTTCCAATGAAAGAAGAACTGTCAAAAGAATTATTTTTATAGAACAATTTTATTATTTATATTAAATAATATACATTCATACGTATGTTAATTGTTTTTACAATTTATTTTTTCTTTGCCAAACGTTCTTTCCGTTTCTTCACATGTTTTTTCACTTTGACTTTCCGCTTCTCTGCTTGCATTTCTTTAATTTTCTTCTTCCGAGCCTGAAATCAAAATAAGTTTAAAAGATATTATAAATATTTAGTTCTATACCATTTTATTAATAATTTTTTTATAAACATTATAGTTTACCTTTTTTTCTTCAGGAGTTTCATCTTTGCGTCTTATAAATTCTTTATTATTATTATCATCATCGTCGTCACAACTATCATCATCATCAGAACACTCTTCGGAATTATCTGACTCTTCATTACTATCAGAAATATTATCATCATTCGATTTCTCATCCATATTTTTATCCTCAAGAATTTTAGGAATTTTTGCCGTTTGAAGATCGGCTTTCAATCCAACTAATGTTTTATAAATTAAATCTTGTTTTCCAGATTTAGCAAGATCAATATCCCGTTCAATATCTACGACTTGTGTAAGATTTTGCGGAATGTAAGCTTGTTTGAAAACTTCAACTTCAACAATTTTTGTTGGATCACTAAATTCTTCATCATTTAAAACGCTTTCAGACACAGCATCTAAATAATCATCCATATTTTCTTCAGTAACAGTGGGATCGGTGATGAATTCGAATAATTGTTTTACAGACATGACAGCGACGTCATTTTTGCGGAAGAATTCAGTGATGTTTGTACAATCTTTCATTAAAAATTGTAAAGCCATCGGGTGATCGTGTTCAACTGCTTGAGAAACATCAATGACAACAATTGAATCGTTAAAGTACAGCAAATTGTATTCACTCAAGTCAGCATGAACAAGTCGAGATTTATTGTAGATTCGCCACATCATTTCAACACATTCTCTGTAAAGTTTTCGTGGTTTTGATGATTTCAAGACAGCATCTTTAAGTTTCGGAGCTGGCCAACGATTAGAACCAATAAAATCCATAAGAAGAACGTTACCACGTAAATAAATAGGATTGGGTGCTGATACTCCGTTTTTAATCAACCTTGTTAAATTTCTAAATTCCTTTTCTGCCCACATCTGGACCATTTTCCGGGGATTTCGACGACAATATCCATGTCGCCATCTAAATTCTCCAGTAACATATTTATCTCGATCTTTAAAATGAAGAATAGACGTTTTGTAAATTTTAATTGCCAATTCGATACCTGTTTTCGATTCACCCCAATAAACATTTGCTTCCTTTCCTGTAGAAATACAACCATCAATTAAATTGATAAATCCGTGATTTAACATTTTAAATAATATCATTCTAGTTCGAGGATCCAAGACTTGTTCGACCGTAGCACGATCATGCTTATCTTTATTTCTGATTCGTTGATTGTCTATTCTTTTGTTTGTTTCATTTAAAACATTAGCTGCACCATGTGGTATTGACAGTCCTTCATACTTTTCAATATTAATCTTATTTGAATATCTACGAGATAATTTATCTTTTGGCTGATAGTTGGTTATCTTATTAGAAACTCCTTGAGCGTTTTTATTCGAGTTAGAGTTATCAATTTGACTCCTTTGACCGTCCTCATCGTAATAATCATATTCATCATCATCATCAAAATCATAGTCATCGTCGTTTATTTCATAAGAATCATCAAATTTTTCAAGATCTTCGTTGGTGATTCCTAATTTAGACATGTCAGCATTTAAATTAAATGGCTCCCCTTTTGCATTATTAAACCTTAAAAAAATTATACAAATGTCAATGTTGTTTATTGCATCATAAGACATAACCAAAAATATACAACTTACCCTATTGTATCTTCTTCAGCGTCACTAAATTGCCCCTCGACAATTTCATTAGCCATTTTTCTTCTTTTTTTTTCGTTAAACTAAGTTGATATATTTATTATAATAAATAATAAATAATATTATGAGTTAGAAAAATATGTATGCTTAAATTCAAGAAACATGTGATCACCAAACGACCAAACTGCAACTGCACACAACCACAACCACGGTCAAAGATGTCAAAGAGTGTATTTAAGCGCGCGTAAGCGCCTGCTCGCCTGCTCGCCCACTATGACTAGCTTATCGACGACGAAGAAGTTAATTTTCGCCACAAGATGCCACCAAACTTCTGTTTTCGAACTTGATATATATTTTTTTTCGATAACAGTTCACTGTGTGATGAGTTCCACGTGCTCTAAAGGCCTTCTTAAATTTGTTACACTTTGTCATTATCATTTTTAATCATTAGACTTATTTAAATAACTTATCAACTACTTACGTGCAGTTTTTACGCTCTCATTTATTATTGGTTAATTCTAATAACTTTATTGAGGTTAGTCGTAAGAGTTTTCGCTTAAAAAAAATAGTAACTTCACATTTGTCAAAATGGTAAGTAATTTTAATCTAAATACATTTAATAATTTAAAAAATGTTATGCTAATTATCATATTTTAATGAAATGTTTCTATTATAGTCGGTTGCTCTGAAAAAAGGATTATCCAAACAAAAGAAAATGCTTCATCCCAACAGTAGAAAAGTAAACGCTATTGTTAAACAAAATAAAAAGTTTGTATAATTATCAGCAATATTATTATTATTATACTTTTAGATTATTTTTATTTTTTATTTGGATTAAATTAATTTTATTTTTTATTATTTACAGAATAGTGAAAAGAGAACAAATGAAACAAACAGGTATGATGAAACAAAATTTAATTAGAGAGAAAATGTTGTGGTTCAAAGAACATATGAAACCTAAAATATGTCCATATACTTCAGAATTAACAGCTGAATTACTCGAAAAGTGAGTAAAATTTGATAATTGGGAGAATTTAATTAGCCCGGTAAAGAATTGATTGGTTTAAAGATAATTTAATTAATTTAATTTCAGATATATTGCAAGGTATGATGAAGAACTGAAGACAATAGCAGATAAGAATAAAGTTCGTAATAAAAAAAATCGAAGTAATGCAAGTCGTGAAGATATACTTCGAATGAGTAAAGAAAGAGATGAAGATGAATACAATGGTTGTGGAATAGGTAAATTATTGGTGTAACGTATAATATAATTTCTTTTTTGACAAAGTTTATATTATTATGCAACTATTTTTGTCATTATTTAAATCTGATGATTTGATTAAAATCAATTTCACTTGTAGAAATACCCAACATCTTAAATTCAACACAGTGCGAAATGTTGCGCAAGTGGGACGGAGACGTGCGTTACCTTCCAAACTTTGTATTTCGACGCTTTGGTAGACGACATGTCGAGCAAAATAAAAAAATGTTAATGACCAATAATGCACCTGATACAGAAAGCTCGCCGGTGCAAAAAGACAAAGAAAATGAAGAGACCAAAAATGCAGTTAAAGATAAAGCAGAGATGGATGTTGACTAAATATTTTTAAATAAATAAAAATACTTGTATCAAAAAAAAAAAATAATCATTTTTAATCCCCACTTATAAATTATAAATTAAATGACATAAAAAAGTTTTATTACAGGAGAAAATTGAATAATAAAACGGATAAAAGTGGCCTGACGACATAGTATTTTATGGATGAGAGTATCGACGAATACCACGACAGAGATGGAGCAAGCTGGTGGGTCCTCAAGTGAAACTCATTAATTAATGTAACTGAGAAGAAATTTTAAATACCTGTCGGTATGATCAGAGGTTGTTTCTATACGGTTATTCATTCTCGTTGGAAACCAAGAGATTTTGCGGTTAGAGATGAAAAAGCCAGGGGCTAAATGTTACCTGTACGTTCCACTGACCTAAATCCCCAAATCATGATTTTATACGAGAGTTCCCATATACATTGCTTTTTCCCTTTCACATTTGTACAGCATCATTACTTCTTCTGACATGCCTTAGCTTTGAGCTTATTGTACAATAAATATACGTTTCAATTTCTTTTTATAAATTTTTTTTTCTAACTTTTCGGGAAGTTTTATCCGAAACACTGTTGATTTTCAATTCATTTTAGGGTTTATGTAGTTTGTTTCATAATTAATACTTTTATGGAATTTGGTTTAGTATGTATATTATATTATATTTCAACTAGTCAATTGTGTAAATACTTTTGTTTCAGGAGTTGAATTTCATATTTTTACACCATTCTTATAGTATATTATTAATCATTGGATCGTAATTCAACTTTAATTTTTTATGTGATATTTTGACCACTGTATTTATTTTTATCAACAAATAAATTTGTTGATCCGACTTAATTTTTTTTTTTTTTTTTTACAGTTAAGAGATCTTCTTTAGCTTCAATTATTTAATCAGGAATTATAAAAGAAAATATTAAATAAATATATGAGAAAAGATACGATAAACAGTAATGAAATAGAATATTCACATTAATAAGTGTTAAAACTACTTCAATGTTAATCTAGGGCACGCTAATGGTAGTAACGACCTATCGATGACGTCTTAGTCGTGTAAGAATTTCTCTGTACACTAGGCGAGCACGATAAGTATACGAGAATAAGGAGTGAGAGCCGGAGGGGAGCCAAATAGTGAAAGTTAGCGATGCTGAGTGAGAAAGAAATAAAAAGAAAACAAAAAAATGCATAAGTATGTATATATATTTGAAGTTGAATGCGATTTAATTTTTCGAAGAATATAGCGGTAGTATTAAATTTTTTTTTTTTTATTATGGATGTAAAACAAATACCATGTCTCACCTGAACGTCGTACTTTGTTTCATAATGTTAAAAAATAGCGTATATTTTGTATGGGATTATAATATATAGAGTTATTTACCTTAACAGTAATAATTTGTCTTGCGTGAGCAAGTTAGCTTGTTAAAGTACTCACGCATTGTCACAAGACAATAAAACGCCGAGAGGGCAAAAGTTCGACCATGTATTTGCTCGGAAGTCATAATATGAGTATTAGTATATTATTTTTGGCTGTATGTGTGTATGAGTGCTGTTAATTACATCAAGAAAGAAATGTAGATAGTATACGGAGCAATGGAAACTGTATAGTACAGAATAAAAATACGGAATAATCTTCAACGTCGCATGCCAGGAAGAAATAAGTGCACCGTCAATTGTAATCTATGATGGGCCACTAGGTATAGTCTTGCGATCGTAATTACCACCTTTGCCTATGTGGAATCTCTTTGGTTAGATAAACTTGTGGTTTTCTTCTGTAAAGCTATATGAGTATACGGCCAACTGTTGTATACACTAAAAAAATTTTTAAAAAATGTAATGATATTAACAAATATATCAACTCCCTCTTGAAGAGTATTTTAATCAGCCTGGAAAATTAAAGAATATATATATTTATATATCCAAAAAAATTTTTTAGGAAGATCAAAGTTATTTTGGAGCAAATAACAATTTATTGGATCAAGAAAATTTGATCTCGTTTGAGAAATTTTCAATCTTCCTTAATATTTTCTTTAACCAATAGAATTTATTTTCAAGCCAAAAGTTAGTATCAAGTTTAATTATTTAATATACTTATATTTACTTGCAAAAAATAGCGAAACTAAAAGTCAAATATCTAAATATATTTCAAAAAAACGTTAACCAAAAGGATATAAGGATATATACATATATGGGTGACGCGCGTTAATGTCCCCGGACAAAATATCCCCGACAAAATATCCCCGCGTTTTTGTTGGTTTAATTTTGAATAAACCCACAAACACACTAAAAAAATAATGTTGAGATTAATTTTCAAATTATTATTGATGAATTTTTATATTTTTAAGAATTTTTAAGAATTTTGTCCGGGGATATTTTGTCGGGGATTAATATACATATGATAAAGGACATATACATGATACCTCAGTACCGCTAGGCATTTATTAAGCCAATATAATTTTCTTTAACTTTTTCTTTAATTTCTTCTTCAAGTTAAACTTAGGGATGCACTGTATATGATTAATCATAATTTAACTATATTCATTAAATGAACTAGATATATGTATAACATCTGATTAATTATTGTGTAAAGTAAAAGTTAGCTCTTTTAAGCTAAATTTTAATACAGTAATAGCTATCTATTATATTGTTAATGAATTAATTAATTAATCTGCATTTATTTTCTACTCTTTTCACTCTACCCTATGTAATATTTAGTATACTGTTGTTCATATGTAAAATTATATGTATTAATGACCTTGTTATTGGCTTTTTGGCTGTTGGGTCTGTATTAAGTAAATAAATAAATAAATAAATAATAAAAAATATTCGGAAAACAACAAAATAATAATATGGATATTTGTCAGAGTTTAATGATGTGATAAGAAGAAAACTGTATTACTGAGTAGAAATATTAAAATGCTGTTATATATAAAAATAGCAATAAATATATAAAAATTATTATCATATGATTATTACTTATTGCTCAAAGAAAGCTCAAGTTGTTATTTGCTAATAAAGTTTTGTCTTAACTACTGGTCTACGATGTTTTTATGATAACTTTCATGTTTGTGTATATTGAATCAAGTTGTCATAAAAGTGATGCGATTCTATTGATTGAATAAGGGAGATCATCAGTCTTTACGTTAAGCAACTTTTTTATGAAAGAAAGTAGCAGTGTAGTACTATATTAGACATCGTGAAATATTAAGCGTGAAAATGTAAATTGCCGTAAATGCGTGCACGATGTGACCGGTAGTTATGAAGTACAAGTATAAAGAAAGCATTTGAACGCGTTGAGTGGGAAAACCGGAAGCGCTCAAGTATCACGGTTACGCCTTCTTGCGTCATAAAATTTATTAATTTCCTTTCTTTTTATCATATCTTAATATTAAAACAATAAAATAAAAATATTATCACATTTTTTAGTCAAAGCCGTAACTCTACAACTAATTTACTCTTACGAAGATAAAATTCTAATAATTTTCTAACACAACAAAAGAATTAGAAACAAGATCGCCCACTAGTTGCGAGTGAAAATTTTTCAAAACCGGTACACAAATCAGTGTAAGTTATAAAGAGTCGTGTGAAATTATAAAAGTTGATATATCTACATAGATGCATTTGAAAGAAAATCACCTTTGATGATTATACGCACGTTAGAAAGTACGTCAACCTGATATGTCGCTAATGATATTTAGCAGTAATTATATGCCCATATTATTAATAAAACACGGAAAATTTTCTTTTTAATTATTAGCATTTTTAATCACGATAACATTGCTGATAAATCTATATGATACATTAAGTCGGTTAGTAGGAAAATATTGAAGATTGTTCAAAGCTAGAATTATATCAGTGATAATAGTGCGAGAGAGTTTTTTTTTTAATTAAATTTCATTTTTGTCAACTTTTTAGCGTAAATTGGAAATAATTGCAGTTGAAGTTTGCCAAGAAATACAAAAATTTATTTATACTTTTATTAAAATTAAGGAAAAAAAATTTTTATATTAACAATTGAGTTACAAATTAGTTGAACATCTTGAAATAGTCACCTAAGACATCTTTATAAATATTAGCCCAAAACTTGACACGATCATTAACTATCAACTTTTTCATTGCAAGATCGTTACCGATATCTAAGTAATTTCCATCGGTTCCCATTGGTTTCCATTCAACTTTCGCTGTATCCATAGTGGTTGAAGGGTTTCTAGACCAATAACAAAATATTAAAAAAAATTAATGTTACACTTTCAATTAAATGGTTAATTAATTAATCAATAGTTACCCTTGCTTTGCGAAATTTGTCCACATTTCTAGAATTTCATTTGTTTTCTTTTCCTCAGGAGATCCCGGTAGCGGCTTATTTTTAAGAGCAGTCGAATAAAATTCATAAGTCATTTCGTCACCATGCATCACTCCTAAAAGATTTATTCATTTAAAGGATAGTATTATTTTATTATTAATTTATCAATATACAAAATATTACCCTCTGTCATTTGGAAAAATGTTTTCATCATCCCAACAGGTGAGTGAAAAGTGAAAAAGTATTCATAAACTGGTGCCGAGTTCCTTGAACTTATAATTTTACCGCTCAAAGCAGCACCATATACAAAATATACGTCCGACAACAAATTAGTAAGTTCCATTGCCGTTTCACTATTTACAGGTTTTTCATTAAAATAGAATTTTTTTATCGATTCACCAATCATTTGTCGTTGACCCGCGTCAGTAACATTTAAATCTGAGGGTATGAAGAGATCAAAATGATCGACAAAATTGTCAGCTGCTGGCAGGACCACTGAAACATTTTCAATTATATAATACTGTCGGAAAAAAAAAAAATAATTAATCAAGTTTTAAATAAAATAGGCAATAAATTACTTGGTGTAAAAAGACCCGATTCATCAGCTGTAACACCGAGTATTATAGGAACATCAGAAATTTTTCCGGATTTTAACAGCTCCCATGGAGTCGTTGATAAAAATTTCTTCTGCCCATGATCTCCTTCAACTGATGGAACAAAAACATGCATATCGCCACTTAAGAAGTTCTGAAATTAAACACGCTTTTATTAGTTTCATTAATATATTCATGAAATGAAAGATGTTAATAAACTTTATCCTACTTGATTTTTAGCAAGTTCACTAGAAGCCTGAACTAAATCTTTGGTAGGAATCTCCGCCAATTTTTTCACCATCTCTGCTGTAGAAGTAGTTTTGATTCCAAATTTATCGGCAAGCGCCATGGCATTTTCTTTAGGATTAAAAGTAAATGCCCACGGGTTAACTGCTGAACCACTTTGCATAATTGCACGGCTGAATAGACCTTGTGACATAGGTGACATCACATGATAATGAACTGAAGCGCTACCAGAGCTCGTACCGAATAATGTTACCCTATCGGGACAGCCGCCGAAGTTGACGATATTATTTCTTACCCACTCCAAAGCTAATACCTGATCTTTCATACCGGCGTTTCCAGGTGCACTTTCATCCAGAGTATTAAGAAAGCCTGAAGATAAGTATATATTATGTATAAAGTAGTTTTGGTTAAATCTTTATTTTGAACTTTGTATTATTTTTCAGAATAATTGATTGAACTACTTACCAACGGCACCTAAACGGAAGTTAAACGTCACAAGAATAACATCTTTTTCAACTAAAAAGTCAGGGCCATATATGTCGTCATCACCAGATCCAGCATTAAATCCACCTGGATGAAACCATACCATCACTGCACGTTTAGCATCTTTATTTAAATCTGGAGTATAAACGTTGATAAAAAGACAATCATCATCACCAACTACTGCTTGGCGAATCATACAATAAAAAACACAAGTTGCACCATGACTTGTAGCATCTTTTATTCCACTCCAACCATCTGCTTGTTGTGAAATCTGTAAATCAAGTAATATTTATTTATTTATTTATTTATTTATAACTAAAAACTTTAAAATTTTTATATTAGTTTTAAGTAAAATATACTTGGAATTTATTAGCTCCAATATTAGGTTTTGCATAAGGAATTCCTTTAAAATTGTATACTGGCATTCCATGGTAAATTGTTGTAGATTTAATGCCTTTTAACGTTCCTTGAGGAATATCAAGCAGAACTTCTTCGTGGGCTGATAACGATTTCAAAAATACGCAAAAAACAACCAGCTTTGATAACCACATTGTAAATGAATAGAAAAATTTCACTACATTTAACCAGGTTTTAGAAAAATTCTAAGCTTTTATAGTTATTACTGACAATCGGATGGTTTAAATTAATAAGAGGGGGAAGGATATCGTATAATGATATGCATTTATATGATACAGCATGACATGCAAAACTCAAACCTTATTCAGCTAAAAATACATTTTATTGTGAAAATTGATTACAACTCTAGTAAGTCCATATATTTTTATCGGGTTTGCCAAGTTCATTCAGAATAATTGACCGACAAATTGTTATAAACTCAAAGAAAATAATGATATTATATAATATTTAATTACCCAATTTGTGTTTTCATGTTTGTCATCGGAAAAATAATAAATTATAAAGAAGATATTGAATAGATTTTATCATGTGGATAAAAATTAAAAAATTTTTCTTTTGACAGTTTCTTATACTACATCTTGGTTTGTATAATTTGATCTTTAAAAATTCACTGTTAATAATCTTTTATAATTTTTAATATTTAATGATTTTACATGCATCAATTTAACACAATTATTACGTTATAAAAGATGTAACTTTTTTTTTTCTGTGATAAAAATTATATAAAACATAATTGTTACCAGTTATTTTATAAAATAATATTTCAAATGTTTATTACCTATTTAGAGTTTCCAATGTATATGCTTCTGATTATTAATACTATTCATTTCATAATAACAGGTCTAACATGTAATTACTTATTAATCTTATAAATGTAATCATAAATAATAGGTCATTATTCTATTAACTGAGAATAAAAATTTTCTATAACTAAGTGTTTTAACAAGTGACTATGAAAAGTATACGATAAAAAAAAATAATAATATCTAAATGAAAATGAATTGTAACCATGAAGATCTAATTTGATAAAATCTGACAGTTAATTTATGTATCAAGCAGCATTTCTTGTTACTTAGTTAGCGTAGTTTTGAATAGAAACGTCGATCATTGATCTCTATTAATAAATTGTAAAAGTGAAATGTCTGTCGAATTAAAATTTTTGTAACAAGAAAATATTTATTGATTGAAGGATTTATTTTTATAGTGATCCATGAAATTTATTTTCATTTCAAAAATTAATTGACATTTGAGAAATCTTATCTATATCAAATCATATCATTATTTTATTAATTTTTTTCTGCTATTTTGAAAATAATTCTCCGTTTCTTCAGATATTAAAATAAAGATAATAATTGCAGTTTAGAATTACAAAATATTTATATATAAGAGTTAATAAATTAATTATAGCATAAATGATTTGTTAAATTTATAATAATAAATTATAATAAAAATAGTTTACTCAAAATAAATTTTTTTTTAGTTTGTTTAATTTAAATTTGTGTGAAAAAAAGAGTTAATTTATAAACTATTAAATTTTTAATAATAATGATCAAGTCGAATTTTAATTAAAAATGTTAGATAGTACACAGTAAAAAATTTTTCGTCAAATTTAACACAAAAATTTATGTTGATGACTTTATTTACACAATTTGTGTTGAATCAACATACTAAAATGTTAAATTTTACACAAACATTTTTACGCTTTACACAATGACAAAAAATTTTTTACTAATATATTAGTAATATAACTAAATCTAAATTACACTAATGGTAAGTTTAGAAGATAAAAAAAATAAAATAATTATTTCTTAGGGTCAGTTTTTCATGTTGAAATTTAGACCAACCTGAGATTTACATTTTACTAAGTTGATTTATGTTTTTTATTCATACTCCTTTGAATTAAAAATGACATAAATTAATTTCTATTGAATTAAAATCTCCGATTTACAAGCTGGCTCCTGAAATTTAAATAAAAATTTTAATATTTTGAGCTTCAATAGAAAGTGTCATAAAGAGCATTAAGTAAAATACCATTAATTTTCTTCGAAATAGACAATGAGTCTTGATAATTCTACAAATTATAGTGAGCATGACGTTCAGTAGAATAGTTGATTCTGATGGGCATCAAAGCGTCTGCCGTGTGGTCACCGAGGAGTGTCGAGCACCACCTCTTCCGTGTCCTCAAATGTAGGTCCTCGGGTCGCTCCCACCTGTTGTATTGGGATTGCGCCAAGCACTTGACTCGGTTCTTCATTTGTCGAACTCTTTTTTCGACTTTAATCCATTGAATGAGAGCCTTTTTTTAAAATAGTTATATTACTACAAGCATGTCAGACTTGATTTTTTCTTTTCCCCTTAGACTACTGTGTGTACTATAACGGATGATAGTACAGTAGGTGCGTTAGATTGTCAACATATATACACATGTGTGTCTCGACGAGACAGTTTTAAATGTTTACACATTGGGATTTACAAAAGTATGTATACATGTGAAGAAATACGGTACTTGAAGTAGTCCTACTCGATCGACCCATACCTAGCTAACATGTACATCTCTTCTCTCTTCTCCTGTTTGTACATCTTAACATTCTCCTACTCTGTACATTAATACATTTATACATTTATATATTATATACGAGAAGTTACAATATACATTAAGGTATATATGTATATATTATACGGATGAGAAAGAGAAAGAGGTCATGAGGTAAAAGAAGGTAAGAGAGGGAGACAGAAAAGTAGTAACGAAGCTACGGCAACTACTACAGGGGTACACCTTTCTCCAGTTGCCGCTGTTGCTCCTGCTACTTACCGCGAAGACGAGGAATCGCGGATAAGTCAGTCCTTGCCGGGACATAGACTGAGGAAGTTATACCTACGCGTCCAAGAAGTTACGCCTAATAACAAAAGTAAAAGCAACATTTTTAGTTTTTATAATTTTTCTACTAAATGACAAATTTTTGTAAATCATTTTTAATAATATTTTTTGAAACAATTTATCACCACCACTGAAGGTGAGAATGAGTGAATCGTGAAGGACAGTGTCCATGTGAGAACAAGAAACACATGTATTTTGTTATCTTATATAAAAATTTTAATAATTTAATCGATAATAAAAAAATAAGTAATTGTTTATTGAATTAATTTAAAAAAATAAAAAATTTTATTCCTTCGTGAGTGTGTAATTTTAAGGATAAGTGCAAGGTTATTTACTACCGAGAGAAAATAAATAATACTAATTGAAGAAGAAAAGAGAGCCAGTGGTATGGGTCATGACATGCGGCTACCAGGTCGCAGACCTGATGGACTCTTCAAGTTTATTTTTATTGCTGTCTTCTTACTTATTGGTCCTACAACTTTAGTGAAAACGCAATGTAAGTCTGAAAAATAAAAAATAAATAAATTAAAGTCTAACTCACCCACAGCAATTGATCATTTGGTAACTGATAATTTAATTATAAAAAAATGTATTTACTTATAAGTAAACTCACTGGAGCGATTAGATAAATGTATATAATAAAATGCAATCCAGTTAGTCAAGCTATAATAAAATAATAAAAATATTAAATACGTGAGAGAGATAGAGGTAGAGACACTTTCAATCGTTAACATCGCGACAGCTGTTTTCTCGACGACATATTAACAACCCAACCGATATTCTATATAGCGCGAAAATAAGTAACGTCTATCCCTGTCTTTGTATCTGAACTACCGCTACCACTAAGTAACTTCCGGTGATTGTCCCACGGTTTAACTAGTATTACACGACATTAATCGATGCTCTCGAAGAAAGTCGATAATTAAAATTGTCACTAAACATTATTAATTGATAAAAAATAATATTGGAAAAGAAAAAAATTAACAAAAATATTATTAAATTATTGTAAAAATTAGACTATTTAAGTCAAAAATTAATGACACTGAAGTTAGCAGACGTCTAAAAATTTTTGACTTTTTTTTTTTTTTAATTAAATTACAACTAAAAAGATATTTTTAAAAAATTGCACTTATAGTTTTTCAAGTTTTTAACATGTGATATTTTTTTTTTAATTGTTTAATTGAAATTTTTTGGATAAAAAAATTTCTAAAAATTTTGAAATGTCAGCTACCTAACTTCATTTTCATAAAAATTAATATTTTATTATTTATAACAATGAATAATAAATATCGTAATGTATGTTAAAATAAATGTGAGAGTGACAGAACGAGGGAGACATTTAAATTGTTTACGCGACGGTTGGCCTTGTCGGACATACCTTTTTTATTTCAAATCTCCAGATCTTTTACGTTCACTCGGGGACACAAGAATCAACCAGAGGAGACAAATACTTAGTTAGCGGCTATAATATTCGTTTATGTATGCACCTTTAATATATAAGTATGTATGTGTATTAAGCCAAGCGATATTGCTTGTGCGACTTGATAGTGACCAAATCACCAGAAATATTTCTAATAATTTGTTTCAACGAATCCTTAACAAGCCAACTTTAGTTTTATATCTTTCGTTCGAATTTTTATTTGTTTATTTATTGATGATTGAATTAGAAGTAAATTATATAGCGCATGCATTGATATATTGATGGCAGTTTATAACTCTCGCATGCGACACATTCACTTTTGCGTGTACGTCTATATATATCAGGTGGAATTCCAGGAGCGTTTGACGATTACCAGGAGCAATAACGTCATGTCTTAACATCAATTGGCAGGTGACCAGGTGACATTCTTTACATCATGCCACTCCTATACGTATGCGCAATCTACACAACTTTTCATCTTTTTATAATGCACTTAATTTTTTTTTCCACCCTTTCTGATCTCCATCTGATTTGGTCCTCACTACTCTCTTCTTAGTATCTCTCAAGGTCTCTGACTACTTAAATATAAGTTGCAAGATACGTTTCTCCATCGGGGAAAGTCGTGCATGCGCCAAAACGATCGACCGTGAAAGCTTACTGGACACGATCGACGAGTCGATCGCGTTTTGCCTGCGGATAAAAAGAAAAAAAAACAAGCTCTGAAATTTTTTGCTGCATGATTTTTTTCCAATTTATTACTGGTACAGAATGACATAAAAATAAATTTATTATTTTTACATATTTTCATGAGATTTATCTAATGAAACTACCTGCAAAGATTCGTAAAATTTCCGTGTATGGAAGAAAGTGTCATTAGAAGTTTATGTTAACTCTCGCAGACGCTCCTGTGGGTTACGATGAGGTAATAGGGAGCTACTTTCGAGTAATTGCTCGGATATGGCTAAAAGCCTGTGTAAGTGCAGGTAGCTGTGATTCGTCTCAGCAGCAGACCAGACTAACTAACTTTTATACTCGTTAATTCCTCACTCCTTTTTTGTTCATATTTTCTCTTTTAAGCTTAATTATTTTTTTCTGATTAATAATTTTTTTTATCTTGTTCAAAAAGTTAAGAAAATACTAATGATTACTGCTGTGGAAATATATTTCATATAAGTACGACTGCGTAATAAAAAAAAAAAAAAACTCAAAAAACCTTTCAAAAATTTTTATCATAAATCAATTCAGAAGCTGCTTTTTATAGACAAAGCTTAGTACTTTCTGAAGGCGAGTAAAAACTTTTCGGAGAGTCAATTGTTGTGCTAAATTATTACTTTAAAATTTAAGTATGAAATTTTTGGTCTTTCGACGCAATTGACAATAATTTTTAAGAATTAAAATTTTCACCATAAAAAAATCATGGTTTTTGAGCTTAAAAAATTCAATTTATTATTAGTATGCAAGTGATGAGCGCAATATTTATTTAACACAATAGATAGAACTTTAAATTTTGTCATCGAAGTTTCGTAGATTTTTTACTTATGTAAGATCTTACGTTTTTTATTCTCAAATTATTTGTTTTATTATTCACTGAAAAAAAAAATTAACTTGATTCCAGACAATGAAAATTTTCAAAATAATTTTTTAGGTTCAACAATTTTTCTCTTAAATCAAGTTAATTTTTTTTCAGTGTGGTTTTATATTTTGTAAAGTTCATAAATAATTTAACTCTTAGACTAAACCCCGGTGATGACACTTCTAATAGAGTTATTAAACCCAAGATGGATAATCGCTCTGTTTACCTGAGCATAATAATACATCTTCTTTATTTCTTTAAAATCATTGAACCACGTACTGAGTACACTTTAACAGTTTAATAACAGTATTAAGCAAAAAAAAAGAAAAAAAAAAACAAATGAAATTATATGTTTACAAAGAGTGTTTCGTAATAAATATTATTGTGAAACATTAAAGAAATAAATATATTTAAAACAATACAGCTCATTTGTTACTAGATGATATTTATTGATAAAATACAGAGTAGGGCAATAGGAAAATATAATAGTAAAGTTCAAAAATCCCGATAAGCTCAGCTTGATTCTCAATACAAACCAGTGACTTAGACTACTAAGACTGTGCCAGTTCGCGTAATGTTATGCAACTGTGTTAAAGACAGAGCAAAAGAAAAAAAAAGCAAAGAACAAGCTTGGCCCCGTTCGATCCCCAAGACCCGGCGGGTTACTTGTGATTACGTGACTCGCACTCAGCAACCGAAGAAGTACAGAAAAGAGAAGAAGAAAGAGAGTCATACTCGGCGTTGCAGCCTCGTTTCTTGATCACGGAAATTGGTTCGTCGCTCATTCGCCGGTAGCCCGTTACATAGTTTTGCACTACATAAATCTATCGTAAAATCTAATTTTTAATTTTTTACTCCTCGGCAAAACTATTGAGTCAAGACTCTAGGCAGAACAATCGGAATTAATATAATAATTTATAAGTAAATCAACTGAACATAACAACAATTAATCATAACATAACGCAAGAGTGGGAAAGGGTCACTCATTGTTATCCGTGAATGAACTGGATCTTATTTCATTGATGGATCAATTCTATCCAATAGAACCAATCTCTGTAGTAGCTTGACAACTTTTTAAGTCCAATAAAGGATCAGGTTGGTATATTTAATCCGCTGAAGGCTAGACTTTAACTCAGACTTGGACTCAAACGTGTGTTGATGATCGTAGGTTCGTAAGAATGTTCTCCAAGTACTAACACGTGTAGACGTCAGTTGAGCTGAGGAATTTTCCCGTTAGCCCGACTTATAGTTGTTGGTTTAGTTCCGACGATGAGTGAATGAGATAAAAAATATGAAAGAGCAGACAAAGAAGAACACGTAGAAAAGAGGTCTCATGATTCGATTCTGATGATCGGTCGCGCGTGCCTTTTTCAATTTACGATCATCAGTATACTTATGGTGCTTGTTCTTTATACATCAGTCATAGTCAATTGCGGTTTCTGAGGCTTGGTTCTCTTTTCTTCTTCGCATCATACCGACTGTCGAAAATTACCTGCGATTTATTGAAAAAGTAAATACTTTATTTCGAAATTTGTTTGTATACAAGCAGACAATGTCAGATACCAATCTTGAATGAAATTATTTATCATTTCCTCATAGTCTGTAAATCTTGCAAGAGACTTCATCAACTTAGATTACATCTCGTGTTGTTGATGTAAATATTGTCTCATCATCATTAACTCAACCCCTCAGCAATCTAAATACCGTTGGGACTTATTGCAGGATAAAAAGATATATATTACGTTTTATACTATAGAGAGAGGAGAGTTAAGAACTGAGAGCTTAGACCATTGCATTGGATTAGATTGCAGCTATAAGATTGACGAGAGAGGATTCGAAATGACCTTGGGCAGTTAGTCGTCACTGTATTTAAAGATGTCTACCAATGTTCTTCTTCTTATCTTACTTACACTGAATTTGTTTTCTCTCGTTTCACCGCATTTACCGTTGGATCAATTCTGACGATTTAATGAAGCTCGGCAATTCAGTATTAACTAAAGCGCAGAAACTTAAACAGTGATGGCACTTGGAAGTGTCGCTTTAGGCCGTAAACATTTCACTATAGTTCTTCCAAATAACTTCCGCCTCTCAAGAAGAAAACGGATTAATGAATTAGTTATTACCGTAAGAAAAGTTATTGCACTCTGCATATTACTGTATCTTTAAATGCTCAAGTCATACATATGTATTTGTTTATGGATGAATTAATGTTTATAATAACCGCTGAATAAGTAAAGTCACAATAAAAACGTCAAATAAATTTCAAAACATTAAAAAGAAACTGTTAATTCATTCTTTTATGCGCGGTAATAAATTTAAAAATTTATATTTGTAACATTTAATTTTTACCACGTGTTATTTATTACTCTGATTATTATATATACACGCGAGATATTTTCTGTGTATATATTAATGAATAAACAAAAAAATAAAACAACGCTAAATATTTATATACAGGAGTAACTATGCGTTCGTATTGCCTCCAGTCTTATACTCTCTAGTAATTTTTGTTGAAATTTCTAGCTACTAGTTAACTCACTACCGTCTGAATTATAACTGTATTTATTAATATAAAGTAGTGTTATGTGTATATCAATAAATACCATATATTATTGATGATCCTGTCAATCAAATGAGTTTCAACCTGTAGAAAATGAGTAAAATTCAAGTTATGTATTATTTTATGTAATCGATGATAGAAAAAAATCAGCGTTTTTATTATTTTTCTACAGAAATAATTATGTAAATTAGTCATGATCAATTTGCAATAAACATATGTGATTATAACATACATGACAGAGTGACATTTAGTGGGAAAGAATGATCGTAAATAATCTTTTGATTTAACGGGTCGCGACAGGTCAAAGACCGCAGGATTGCGCGAGAGCATATATCGATTTTACGCGCGATCGCAATCGGATTTAATGCATGAACAGAGAGCTGTAAAACAAATTACTTGAGTCTTTATGGTACCATCGGTCATGTATACTTATTATATTATACACAAAGTTAAATTAAATTACTCTTCTTACTTTTTCTTTGCCGGATCAATAGATACTATTCTTCCTTACTGTTATTTCAGTTTTCTACTGTTTATCATAATCCCTATATATATCATAAATACTGACAATTAAATTTAATTAAATATTAAATTTGATCGGTAGTGTGACTTTAAATCACTGACAACTTGTTATATTACCTATTAAATTCTATCAGACCATTACTTATAGGTACATTCCCTTTTTGATATAGCATTATAGATATAAATCATTTAAAAAGTAGAGTTGCATAAAATGAACATTTTAATAGATTAATTAAGCGAATATTTATGTCAAGCAAATTTATACACTAATAAAACATTTTACTTAATTTAAAAAAAATTTTGAACTAAGGAGATCATTTTGAAGAATTTAATTTTTTAAATCAAGAAGAGATCGGCTGCCCAATTTTAAAACACAGTAACTGCAAAATTTTTATACCTAATTTTTTTTTAGTATTGCTGCATTTTTTATAATTTTTAAACCTTAATTTCAAGTATTTTTTCTTAAAAATATTTATATTTGAGTATTTTCTATTCATAAATCAAATTTGTCATTAATTTGGCGGGCAAACTTTTTTTTAATAAGAAAAATTGAAAAAAAAATTGAAAAAAAAATTTTTAAATGTTAGTTACTGTATTTTGAAATTGGGCAGCCGAGATATTTTAGAACCAAGAAATTATTCTTTATTGGAGTAAATTTTATATAGTTTAATACCTTTTCTGCTTTCCTCAAGAAAAAGAAATTCTTCAAAATGATCTTCGTTAAAAATTCATTTCTTTGAATCAAGTAAATTTTTCTATTAGTGTATCAATTTTTCCAAATCATTATCTGTCTTCAATGAAATTACTGATCGGGGTCAGAATAAAAGTCGTACGAAAAGCATCATTATTCATTTTTTGTACTAAAGATTTACTATTCTTATTACATGATATGTTCTGAATGAAATAAAAAAAAAAAGAAAATGGAAGATGAATGAACAGGTACAAATATTACCGGCTACAATTAGTCCACAAGCATGGACTGATCAATAGATGAGTGTATAGTAGCAATTGATATGAATGGTATAGTAGTCCTGGCCTTATTCGACAGTATGTCCCTCGAATATTTGTAGCGTCAATGTCGGAAACGGGTCGGTCGAGTTTAATCTAACTGTAAACACCAGTAGAAGAAGAATTAATCGTAGTGTGACGAAGTTGGTGGTCGTCGCTCACCTTTCGCGTCTCCCCCATTTTACTCTAGCACCAATGCACAATGCTTTCAACACTTGGTATACCAATCTACACTGATGTGATGTGTACATAATACTACTATGTTCACTGTTGAGGGCTTATGTCTGACGGCTACGTGCAAATACGCGACATAACTATAGTGACACACTGAACCGTTGAGGAATGTAGTGTTATGTTCCTAATACTATGTATTTGTTCATAGTCCCGGTGCAGTTCTAATCATGGATGGTGAGGGTGGGAGTTTGTTGACTTTTCTTCATTGCCTCTTTACTACAAGTACAACTCATACTTGGCAGTTTTTTTAATTAGACTATTATTATTTTTAATTACTCGATATTAAAATAAATTATAATTTTTTCTTCATTTACGGTAATAAACAACATTTATTTAATCTTTCAACTTGATAACAAATATATTTCAATCATTAAAATTTTATAAGTATAACTTTAACAAAGAGACGAGGTTTTTTTTTGTTAATGAAGTAACATACATTTACTATGTATGATAATAATTAATTAATAATTTTTGTTACTCAAAAATAATTGAGAACGGCTGAAAGTTCAAGATGATATTATTGTTGAAGTCATCCCATTGACACTTAAGGGGAAGCCGTTATATAAACGATTAAAATCTCTTTCCTATTCTTCGCTCATTTTGTGTTCTCATTGCGCAAGGATACCTGTTGATATAATCTGTAAAAAAATATTTTTTTACAGATTTATTTTATCTTCACATATCTTGTACTTTTTCTATTACCCACTGTAAAATGATATATGATGCTATTATGTACACGCAGTAACTATTAAACAAACAAAATTTTTAACAATTCAATATTTTTATATTCTACTTCCAAGTATTGTATCGTACAAAAACAAAACAAAACAAAAAATAAACTGCTATTTAATTATTGGATTTTTTTAAAATAAAATCATACCTCGTTTTTTCTGATACTACCGCTCTCGTTCTCAATTCTTTACTTTACTTTGGGAATTCTGGTGGGAAATAGAAGCAAATAGCCGCTATTTCAATGTGAGTAGGTATATCGTGTAAACACAACTTAACTCGCCATGGGATATATTCCTGCGTATATGTACAATCGTATCCCAGTTTCGGATAACGGTTTAAGGAGTAACCGTATTTATATACACAATTTCTGATTCTTTTGATCAATTTTTTATAAGTTTATATTTACTTTAGCTTCGATACACAATTTTTCGTCTCTTTTTTGGTCAATTGATATCTTAGTGACTGATAAGACTACACAGAAAGTTCACTTGAGCCAAAAAAATATTTTTCTTCATAATTATTTACTTGGGCGAAAAAAAAATTTTTTTTTGACACAAGAAATTTCACTTATTCCAACAAATCAATTCCCTTGCTTCAAGAAATACGTTTCTTGATCCAAGACAATTTTATTTAAGTCAAGAAAATTTTCTTGTTTTGAGAAAATTTCTCTCTTGCTCTAAAAAATTAAGTTCTTGACAGAAGTAAATTTTCTTGTCTTGAGAAAATTTTTCTCTTGCTCCAAAAAATTAAATATCTTGATAGTAAATTTTTATTAATATTTCTTTTGACTAACGTGTCAAATGGGAAGATCAAATAATATTGAATCATTTTTTTTCAGTCACTATGTATAATTGCGCGCTAAAATAATCTAAAATGGATATCAAATATTATTCAAGAGAAAAATTTTCTCAAGATGAGAAAATTTTTTTCTCAGCTGAAGTAGGTGGCGCTGCTTCCCTAAAGTATCTAATAAAAATCTTGATCAAATATAAAAATTTCTTGTATCAAGTATTTATGATAATTTGAATTAAGAAAAAATTACTTCCACCAAGAATATAATTTAAAGAAAAATTTTTACTTCAGCCAAGACAACTTTGGTCTTCCTTCGGGCGACCGAAAATTTACTTGAGCCAAGAATTTTGTTCTCCAGCCAAGAAATCTTTATTTCTGTGTATATTGAAGTCGTTGTAAAAAAACTAATTCTTTATAAATATATTGTTTCATATTCAATTAAACTTACGGTTTATTTCATAAAGAACTAAAGTTATGCAATTAAACAGTTATAATATTATAAGTTATAATGCATCGAAAATTTTAATAGCATTTTTGAGAAATCATGCTTACAAGAATATAAATTTCATGTTTAAATGTAACTGATAAACTTTTAAGAACTGTAATTATAAAAGTATTTAAATAGACCTGAAAATTCAGAATTAAAAAATTAATCAAGGACAAATAAGTAGTATATCACTTTTACAATGAATAATTACTACAGAAAAAATCAAAAAATAATGTGGGAGTACGTGGGCATCAGTTACAGAAGAATCATCAGAAGATGGATATATCCATCAAGGGAACGTGTCTCTGGTCTGGTTCCCGCGCGAAAGACAAAGTTGTGTAGTGCACGTTCTTAATGGATGAATTGAGCATAGAAGCGTGGAGAAGCTGGAAGATTTCGCAAAAGCATCGAGCTCTATGGCTCACTACACTAGTAAAACAAATATAATATATAAGAGTCGAGTTTACACTGAAGGGATACGAGAGAGAGATGAAAAAAAGTTGAGAAAGAGCGAGAAAATATCATGATGTACTCTGTTTACCACAAAGAAGATTCATCCTCGGCTGTTACACAAGATGAAAGTGTACATGTCGTTTGTTGTTTTAAACACATTGCAGAGCAAATAATAACTGTTGCGACAAGAAGTAGCTCCTTAAGATGTAACCTGGGATTTGAAGAAATAAAAAACAAAAGAAAAGAAGACACGAATAAATAATAAAAACGGCTAGACACAAATAGAACAACAGTTGAAATAAAACTAATGGGATTGGTAAGAAAATAATAAGCCAAGTGGAAACATAATGAGTAAGGAAAAAAATAAATAAAACAAGATAACACTGTGCATTAGTACCCACGTTTATCTTTCTATTATTCTTTCTTCAGTGATGGAATAACTCAGGTGGGATGTAAGACAGGTTTATATTGATGTCTGTGTACGACTACTGTTCTGATGGGTACCAATGATGTTTGAGTACAATGTAATCTTGCCAACGTATTTATTTTCATTATTTTATATTATATATTTATTCGCTGATGTACTTATGCATAATAAACAGTTTATTTGCAAGGTAGTATGCAAGTTTAAATCGTAAAAGTGTGGCTTAATGATTCATAAAGATGACGATCGTTTCAATAATAATGAAAGAAAGTCCTCGATTGTCACGATATAATTATAATTATCCTTATGGTTAAGGTAATGATTAATTATTATCCTTATTTTTTATGTGACATCTTTTATTTTAAAAAAGTCACGGTAAACTTGTATAAAGTATTATTAGCATTATTATGTATTTCCGTTTCTCAGATGTTACTTTCTGATTTTACGATCCAATTTTTGCGAGTTTGGTTCGGCCATAAGCATTTCAATTTGCAGTTTAGTCAGCTCGTTAACTTAAAAACAAGTTTTTAGTCTTCGAAAATTGTACGGTTGTTTATAGATGGTAAATAAATTTTTAAGTTACATGTTTCGTTGTTAATTAAATAATTAAATTTTTTTTTATTCGTTTTTGAAATAATTCGACTAAGCAAGTAGAGCAAATAGTGACTGGCAACTGACTTCTGGTCTAGCCTTTTTCTGTTGTAATAAAAAAAAGTTATATTCATTTGGTTTGAAAAAAGTTTAAATTAAAAAAAAAACTTGTCGATTTAACGCAATCTTTCGAGCAAATCAACCAATTAGATATACGATTATCTATTAAAGGATAAAATTTAATGAGAAACCATTTTATTGCTTGTACTCTGATATAAAAATAAATTTGATAATTTATAATTCATGACTTATGTATTAGTGAATCGGCTAATAAGAATCTTCTTCCAATGGAAATTCAAGAAAAGACATTAGATATATTTATTAAAAGGACTGATGTAACACGCGTACTTTCTCCAGACAAAATCGTCATCATCATCATCATCATTTTTACTTGTCTGTAAATTAACTCTCTCAAATAACCCATGACCTGTACTTATTAATAAATTTTTGAAGCGCATATAATTATATTAATTTAATGCTTTCATTCTCAAGGATTTTCAGTTTCAAAATAACACTGCTTGTAGATATATTACAATAATACATGTAATAAAATTATAAAATAATAATTAACACGTCTTGAGTTTTTAATCACTATCATTGTTAGAATAATACAATGTTACCAGAACAAAGTACCTTCTAATCGTATAAACTATTATATTGACTTAAAGTCGTTGAATGGAAGAGGGTCACACTAATAATAATGATTGTCGAGAAGAGTATATGGTACAAGTGCATGGTCCCGGTTCCAAGCGAACAGCTGACATTTCCCTAGTTTTTTATTTATTATTATATAGTACACTAGAATATATTTATGCAGTTGTTTATTCATATACGGACTATAAATATATAAAGCGCACAAACAACAATATAAAATTCAAGATAATTCGTGACTCGAACGATCGATCGGTATTTCTCGCGGGATTAAACGCAAACGATTTCTCTCAAGTACTTCTAAAAGTTCTTACTCAAATTATATTCTCATCCTTGAGGAAATAGAGCCATTAATAAATATAAATTTTCGCTATCGAAATAAATAATTGATTATACATAGACGAATGATTTATTGATTATTGTTATCTGCGATATCTTTATTTCACTTTTTTTTTTTTAAATTAATATTAATTATCTACATACGAAAAAATAAATATTATATACTTGACGTATATTAAGTAACTAATCACAAAACAGAGAGTGAATAGTATGAATATAAACATTAGAAATTTAATTATTCTTATATAATTCGCCATGGTGATGGATATGAATAATTAATAGCTACACTGAAAAAAAAAAATTAACATGAATCAAGAGAAAAATTCTTAAACCAAGAAAATAATTTTGAAGAATTTTATCGTCTTGAATTAAGACGAAAAATTCTTGAATCAAGTAAAATTTACTCAAACCAAGAAAAATTTCTTCAAAATTATTTACTTGATTTAAGTAAATTTTTTTTTCTGTGTAGGTAAAAAAATAAGGTCTACTCGAAAATAATTTTGGTTAGTGAAAATTTCATTTTTCAGTTTTTCAGATAAATAATTGCAAAGTTATAAAAATAAGAAATAACTAAGCTGTAAAAGCTTGAAAATTTTAATTTCATGCATTTATACGAATACATTAAAGTTTTATTAATTAAAAAAACTGTTCCTTTATCTCCAAGGCAGATGGTTGGCCTATAAGAAAATATTTATGAGACTACTTTTAAAGTTAACTCTTTTAGATGAAATGATAAAAAAAAAAAAAAAAAAAAAACATTATCAGAATTCGCCCACAAACACGGTCGAATAAAAATTCCACTTCTTTCAAAGTCGGTTCCAAAATAACAATAATACTCAAAGGATGAAAATTTTAATTGGTAGTTATTTAAAGTAGTTTTTTTCTTTTTCGTATAATATATTTCTCGAATTGTTTTATTATATATTTATTATAATGACACTACTTACTTATCATTTATATTTCGACCAAACTAAAAATCTTTCGGATGCTTTCTAAAAGTGAAATCAAGTTTATACGGCATCTAAACGTTATAGCAAGAGTCGACGGAAGAAGACGGTGCGGTAAAGAACCGTGTTGATGAAGCATAAGAAGCGCGCATAGATCGTCCACGAGAAACAATTGTCAAGTATCTCGCAAATTGACGGTCTTAGCGATATAACTAAAATACATCTAAGCCTTGACATATACTTTCCTCACAAATTATTTTTTTTTTTGTTTTCTATTCGTCTAATATTTTTTTTAAAGTTAATTTATTTTATTGAAATGAAAAAGAAATTTTAACGATTTCTTTAGCATCCTTAAAATCTCACTACTATTATTTATCTATAAGGAATAATTACTCAAACCTGTCATTAATTTTCTTTGCATTTAAACAAAAAAAAAAAAGTATAGTCTTGTAAAAAGTTATTCAGAATAAGAATATGGTCAATAATTAATTTTTTACATCACATTGATTGATTATAAAATAATTCAAAAAATTTATATGAGAAATTTTATTTTACCTTTCCAAAATAGAATGTTTAGTAAATCCCGAATCATTAATTATCTATTTAAAAAAATAAAATGATATGAAGAATTAATTTGAATATAAAATACTTGAAAATCATTTTAAACTTTTGTGGAATGCATTAATTAAATATTATTTTATTTTATTTTCTACAAGAAGCATTCTCTTGTTAATCTGTCTACCGTGTTTAAGTCCATAAACAACCGACCAATGAATCACTTCTTTGTAATGCAACAATAACAATCTAGCGAATCGCAAAGAATGCCTTTTTTCCATATCCATCTTTATAATGGTAGCAAAATCTTTAATGAAAAGTGACGTAGCTCGAAATAGTTGCAAAATATATACGTGTATAATATATCCTTGTTTATCGCAAACTTTTGTTTACTTTTCTCTGTCATTTATACCAGCAGCGTTGAAGGGACCGGATACTTACGCTCGTACTCAAGAATTGAGGCCACCAGGAGAGTTCTCCAGAATCGCTGGTGGTTTCACCGATACTGCGGTCTATGTGTTAGTTTTGCTGACGACTTACGCACTCGCAACTATCTTGCAATTTAATACAAAATAAATACTTGAGCTTAAATGAAGTATAATGATCTACCTATACTATTTTTATTGAATTGGTAATGGTGAAAACTTTACACTACCTGTGGAATGTGCACCTCTATATTTTCAATACATGGGAAAGCATTTGGTCGTTGACTTAATGTTTGGTTCACTTTGCAATCTCGTTCATATCAAAGACGGATTGAGGTGAGGCTGCGAGAGAGAAGGTACGTAGAGACGTTCACCTGCCATTTTACTTAAGTCATGATTATCCCAAGAAAACGCCGACCGCTCCCTTATACATCTTGATAATTGTGAGAAATATTTGTCGTTCATGTAAATTTTATACACATCGGCTTTTATTAGCTTCTAATCACTGATATCGGTTTGATTTAAGTTTCCATTTTTGACACATTTTAGGTAGACCATAATGTTAGTATCCTTTTCGGTTCAATCAATCTAAAAAAAGGACATCATTTTACTTATAGATAAATGTTAAACTCTTAAAATTACTTATAAATAAAAAACTGAAAGAGTTTCAATTTTTATGAAGTATTTTTCTGAAAATAATTGCATATAAAATAACAAAATTGATCAACAGCTCCCAATAGGTACCGATTTTTAGTAGATTTCATAGAAATCTAACTATTGCAATAGTTCTCATGACGAAACTTTTGATAAATTTTGCTCTATTCCGACTTAACTCGACGAGCTGATATTATGAGTCAGAAAATACATATGGTTCAAAAGTTTATATATATATATGATATAACGCGGCTTGTCACCACGATATCGTCGCCAATTTACAATGGATCTTTACCAAACTCAACATACTTATTCTACAGATAGATACCGAGGTCAAGTTCGAAGATGAGCTCAATCAGTCAAGTAATTTAGAAATGCCAGGATTTAAAAATTTTCAAAATTATAAAAATTCATATTTTTTTACCTTTTAACCCGAATAACTTTAGAATGGGATAACTTATTGAATTTCTGAAAATTGTACCTTAAAGCTCTCTAAATAAGCTTTAATTTGATTACCACATCACATCTGTAGTCTTAAAACTATTTAGAAATGCCAGGATTTGAAAATTTTCAAAATTATAAAAATTCATAATTTTTTCACTTTCTAACTCGAATAACTTTGGAATGGGATAACTTATTGAATCTCTGTAAATTGCATCTGAAAGCTCTTTAAATAAGCTTTAATTTGGGTACCATAACATATGTGTATTATAGTCTTGATATTAAGTCCTGTTCCCCTATGCCAAGTATGAAATTTGCTGTTGCACTCGTTTTTATTCATAATGAAATTTACTTCCATTTCGGCTGCCGAATGGCACTTTTTTTACACTGTTTTTGTCAATTTTTGTTCAAAATATTTCGAATTTCTCTGGATCTAAGTATATTAAATTTTGAAATTATGTCGAAAAATTTACTCTATAAGACAATATTTTAATAATTAAAAATTTTAAGTTGAAACTGTAAAGTATTTGAATATACTCTAGCTGTCGATTTAAAACTTTAACGGCTTTCATTCAGATAATTTAGAAAAAATTTTTTAATTTTAGCGACTCACGTATTTTTTTAATTATTTTCAATAACTATATGAAAATTTTAACTATCTAAAATAGTAACTTAACCTTGAACGAAGATAATTATAATACTAATGATCCAACATAAATCAACTTCTCAGAATTTAAATATCTAATATTTAAAAATGGTAAATATTTCTTCGGACTCAATAAAAATTTATAATACTCGAATATAATATATTTGTGATATTGTAACTTGATTCGATCATTTTAAATTTTTATACGTACAATTTCTTTTCGATTTCAAAAAACAAAAAGCAAATGTAAATTTCTTTACTTATGCCGTGTGATTTTAAAACCGGACAAATTTGTTCAATAATAAAAGTTTTTTAATGTAATAAAACTTTTATATATAATTACATGATCTGAATATAGAAGACACAGCATCTTCGAATTTTAAATGTCGTGCGGAGAAGTTAGTACGTTAGAAAGTCCCCTCAGTTTCACCTGAGCTAAACATTCTCCGATGTAGCGAATCCAAAAGAAGAAGTCACCTAGTCAGTCGAGATTCCACTCTATGATTTTCACATCGACATCATTTCTTCTCGCGTCCTGACCTTTGAACTTTATCGCCGTCTGTATACTTTTATAAATAAGTGTCAATAAACTCATCGATTTGCCGCCATCAATGCTGTCCAGCCAGCACTCTCTCTTATTTTAAGTTTGTGCATGTTAATTTCGACACTACGTCAGACTCGCTCCTATCGACGTCAATGATATTTTAGTCTCAGATAAAAGGGAGAGAATGTCTTTTTAACACTGGGCTTGGTCCATTGCGCTACGACCCACTGTCATACATTCCATTATCTATCATTTTCTCCTCATTCACTATTTTTTTATTTTAAATAAAAATATAATAAATTTCCAGATTTATGTGTATACACGCGCTACCTGGTCCATAAATCTACCAAACGAAATTGTCGAGTTTTTTTAAGAATTAAGTATCCAGCTATGGACCACCACTGATTATTATTTTTTTTTTTAAATGAGAACGGATACTTGTCAAATCATAACGGAAGTTCTTGATTTCACTATACAACACTCTCGACTAATTCTCTTTTCGCATTCCGTGGGCTCTGAAAAACGTTATGATGTATGTAATTTATTGTATGATGCAAAAACTATATATTAGCAACCAGAATTGCGCCAAGTACCATATTAAATTATCTTTTTACCTTTTTTGTATGCGTATTTGGCAATAGTTTTAGTTTTAATACAAAAGATATACTTTATAGCTGTTAGTACTATTAAGGTAATTTAATAATACTAAGGATTAAAATGGAATTATTATGAAAATATGTTCTACTAGACGTCGTTTCTCGTTATGGAGCCGAATTTTTAATATAGAAGTAAATAAATACTTAAAAATGCAAAAATACATGCTGTATTTTGGCATCCTATATTCTCACCCGGGAAATATTATATTCCGGAGGAGATTTGGGCCGCCAAGTAAACCTAAGTAATTTGGCTATTAGTTAGGGACAGCGTTATCTAATTTAGTCGATCAGTAATCGTGGTGCGCTAATTTTTTTTTTTTTTTAATATTTATTTACTGACTTAATATTTTTGTATGTACATATTTCTCTCTCGATACTTTTTGCACATATGCAATATTGTTAACACTTACAATACCATGGCTATTTGGCTAACTTGCATTATATGTAGTTTACAGTAATGATATAGTTTACAAACAGTATGATTTAGTTTATAGATTTTACAGGACAAGTTTACAAAAGAAAAACCTGCACATGATATAGTTAAAATTTACTCCTCTATTCTGACTACCTCATAAAACTGCTTTCTGATGTGATTTCAAATTTTTATATACATTCAAAATATACTATGTAGATTTCTACTATTTTGTAGTGAATATTCACTATTTTAATGTGCAAAGTATATTACCGATATATATTGCACTACCAGATAGTGGAAATCTACTAATTCGATTTAAGAGAGATTGACAAGTACTTATGAGATGATAAAATTTAGTTTTCATTAAAAATTAAAGAAAAAATTACCAAAAATTAAAAATTCCCACAAACTTTGATATTTTAAAAACAAAACTTTTACAGCATAAATGATTAATTAAAAAAAAAATTATATCAAATGTTAAGTCTCGTTCATAATTACATAGCGGTTCAAGTACGCTGCATAAACACTAAATAAAGAAGATATGTTTTTATTTTATCTTAAATATTTGTTCATAATTTTTATATTAATATTAATATAAAATAAATAATATTTGTTGACATACATTTTAAATCTTAAAAAAAAACTTCGAGTTACATCGATGAAAAATTTATCATTGAAATTATCTTAAGAATTTTTAAAGTTTCAATTATAATTTAATTTCAATAATGGAACAGCTATTCTAATAGGATGCTTCCAAGCGCAGCCTACTCGAGGAGAAAAGCCGTTTCGATTAGTAAGTCCCCAACGCATGTTAAAACTTTCGCTCGATTTCATCTGGAATTCTTGGCTCATTAAAAAAAAAAAATTCGTACTTTTTTTTCTTGTTGTTTTCCAATTTTATCGAAGCGGTAGCAGCAGCAAATAAATAGGAGCTAGCCTGCCAGGAATATTTGCATGAATGAAAATCGCACGTGCTGGATTTATTCGTGATTCTACTCTTAACCTGCTAAAAGCACTTGTTAGATTCTTCTTCACAGCGGCCGACACTGATGACCGAAGAATCAAGTGAAGGAGAAGCCAAGGCAGTCACTAAACCTGGTCAGTATGTCGCGGACCGTTATAAAATCCCTGAGGCTACTTTTAATTCGACAAGTATCTTCTGCATGTACCTATCACATTTATGTTCTATCTTCCTTACCTCCTCCACGTGATTTAAAGTCTTTTTGCTTCGGATATATCATTAGTTTATTGCCAGATCGCCTGAGTGCGCTTCAGTTATGCGCTCGCGAATCTCAACTCAGTGATTTAAAGTCTTAGATCAAGATAATCAGGTCATTGAGATAAAAAATTATGAGTTATTATTATTAACTATTGTAATTCTTGATGTGCAAGGCAATGAATATTATTAATTTTTTCTTTTATCATATCGTAATTATAGTCGGACATTAGCCTTAATCATCAATGGCAAATCAAGATGCTCGTGGCATTAAGTCATTTAGTTTTATAATAAGAAGTCATAATTAGAATAAATGTTGAAGTCAAAATAAAAAAATTAACACAGTTGATTTTAAGATCAATCAATCAATCATTCTCGCCGGATATTAGATTTCCCAACCGGCTCGGCAATGATAACTCCTCGTGGAATTTGTCCCCAATACTTCTCATATGGTTTATTTACACTTAAACGTATACTTATTATACTATTTCTATCAAAACATTTTGCGATACCATTATTATTTAAGATTTTATTAAAGTGTGAGTTGTAAATGCTTAAAAATAATTTTAATTGCGCAATAAAATGGTTTTTTACGAAAATAAATTTTTCTGCAAAAATTTTTTTATCAAATTATCTATGATATGATTTTTTTCACTTTACCAACTCTAAAACCTGTTAAACATGAAATGTAATCCATTATTCTTCTATGAAATAAATTTTCAGAAAAGAGTTTTGAAATATTTATAAATTTTTGGTTGCATTTTTAAGGTGAAAAGAAGTATGCGCACTAAAGAGGAAAGTATACACAGAAAAAACAATTAATTTGATTCAAGAGAAAAATTCTTGAACCAAGAATATAATTTTGAAGAGATTAATTATTTTGAATCAAGACGAAAAATTCTTGAATTAAGTAAAATTACCTTAAATCAAGAAACATATTCTTAAATCAAAAATTTTTCTACTTAAACCAAAAATATTGAGCTCTTCAAAAATATATATTTGATTCAAGAACATTTTTTTTTCTGTGTAGGGTAACTCAAATTACGTATATGAAACCTTCAACTTAGTCTTGAACACAGATAACTTTACACGCGAGTTGGAAAAGTTGGAATATTTTTGTTTTTTTTTCATAATATTATTCCTATAATTTTTAATTATTTTTTTTTTTAAACAAAAATCGATGTAATTCTTAGTTTTAATCATTTATTGAGCACTTAATGAATTTACAATTAAAAGAAATGTAAATTTTTTGTAATATCATGTTTTAAATGTTTAATAAAAATTAATAATGCCTAAAAAAATGAAAGTTTGAAAATTTTTATGTTAATGGTCTAAGTAAAGAAGCATCTCTACATAAATTGATGACTGCACATTTGAATAAAGAGTCTCCTGTATTCTTGGCGATGATAAAGAAAGTTTAAGAAAATTGACGTAATATACTAGCCGTTTAACCATAAACGTTTTAATTGCTATACAACGAATTACTTAGCGTCGGAGCCATTTCAACGTTGGTTAGTAGAGCGATAGACCGTACTTATCATCATCGCGGATCTTTTCATACCAACTTTTATCCTCTGCAGGGTAAAAGATAAAAAAGCGAACGTTTTCCGCGAGAATAGATATCCGCATATCTAATAAGTCGAATTCAACGACGAAGAACTGTCTTATTTCTTTTTCTTCTTTCATCACCAGTCTAATTTTTCTCTTTTACACAATTTTCATTCACACACGTTTCTCAATATTAATATCTTTTTCTTCATTAATAATATACTTGAAAGTTAAATCAAGGATGGAATGTGCCCTCATTTAAATAATCTGAAATTAATAAATCAAATATCGTACAAGTTAAAAATGAAAACTCGATGGAAAGTATTTTCACTTGGAATATTACCACAATCATGCGTATGTAGACCAAAGTGTCTTTGAATGTATGTCAAATGTACGCCCAGTCGACCTTGAAGAATAAAATTAGTATTTAACAAATCAGAATAATTATTTCTTATTTCTTATAATTTAAAGAACATTTTATTCTGCGATTGAATGAAATAAAATATTAATAACATAGTGTTATTTATGGATGAAAGTTGCTAAAAACATCGGTATTATAATTAACAATCCCTTCCTTCTTTCGAAACGCCTTTTGCATTGCAGAATATTTATCTAGTAAACGTTCTCATCCGGTATAGGTATATAAAGTAGCCAAACAGTATCCTATAGATATTGTAGAAGAATTACAGGAACCAGCCGTTAAAAGGGTTGTAATCAAGCCGATGATTATTTCATTTTCATTATTAGTCGAGCTGAGTTTTGAAAGTGGGTTTGGTCTGCCTCTCGAATCTCGCAACCTTGACGTTTTTTTAAACGTTGTTTATTCTTTCTTCTCCTCAATATTATTGCTTATACCATCAAAATAATGTGAGCTTATTACAATGAACCAACCGCTTGTTGATCTGAAACAATCTCCATAATAATTAAAAAATAACGAAAGAAAATCCAAACAAACGTTAAGGCTTTGTAATTTTTATTATTTTTACAGCGATAGACGATAAATGGGATTATGTTTATGAAAAATATGATGTAAGTGTGAATTAAATTATAACAATTATTTTTTAGTGAATTGTTCCGTAACAACTTGTTTTTTTTTTTTTAATACTTGGTAGCTGCTATATTATAAGCAGGTGAGAAAAAAAATTATAGTGAATTGAATAGAAAGGAATTATTATGATGTCAATCGACAATTACAGTGACTCAGGGACGATTGGTATCAGTAATTTATATAAATATTCACGATTTATATAGTATAAGGCATAATGTTTTATTTATGATTATTTATCTAAGAAATTATTAAGGAGAAAGGTGTATGATCCTCGATGAGAATCTAGTAAAATATTTAATATTCACGGTAAAGAACGACCTTCTGTATATCTATTGGGTATATGTCTCTCTTTATCTTGTCTTAGAAAGTCTCTCATAAGTTTGCTGATATTTGGGTCGAGTCTAAAAGTGATTAAAGAATTCGTGTTGATCAGCTATGCTGGCTTTATGATTAGTAATAAATTTACCTGTATCATTCTGAATTCAATCCAATTTGGTTGGTATCGATAGATAAATATATAGACGCAAGTCATTCTAATGGTAACTTTCAAATTTTTTGTATTGAACAGCAAAACATTTGGCCTGTTCTACATTTGCTTAAATTTTCTTAAACATTCCTTAAAAAGTATGAATTTTAATTAACTATATATATTGAAGTTAATTTGCTTTAGTATAAGGTTGATGTAGTTAGATGATATCAAGATATAATGATTGACAAAAAATACCCGTAAATAATTAAGAAATCAATATTGTAAGATTTAGCTTATTAAAAAAATATTACTTGACATGTCATTAAAGATTAATAACATTTATTTGTTAACCAATCTGAAAAATTTTTTTTTACACAATAAATTCTTCTCATATTTCGTACTGATAAATTTAAACAAACAATTCCAACAGCTCTAAACGTTGTTGTTGACTTCATTCAATTTCTTCTTGTATGATATAGTGAATTTCATATCGAAAGGCCGAAAGATAAAACAAAAAGTATCATCCGACCTCTTGAAAATTTATTACATCTTTCTCTTTCCTTTTGGAATCACTTTACATCTGTAATTAATATTATTCATTATTATTGTATTATTAAAATTTGTTTTTGTGTTAAATTAATGAAAATTTTGTTATACCGTATTATACGTCAAGATTCTCCTAAAATTATTTATATATTAATTTTCATAACTTAGATCATAATTCATATGCATGGAATCTTGTAAAAATAACTGGTGTAAATTGTAGACTTATCCCCGTCTATCAATAAATTTGTTACATACTCGTGATTTCATATTTTTTCTTCTTACTGTAACGATTCAATTTCTTCTTTTTCTTCTTTTTCATTATAAATCAAATAAATATAATTATGCAGAAGTTAAAATAAATCTCACAATATTCGTAGTGGTAAAAAACAGTTAATAGGTGTATGTTGAATAATTTTACAGGTGCTCATCAGTTTAGAAAAGTGAAAATTTTCGTCTCAAACAGAAAACCTTTACTTAAGGAGGTCCTTTCGCCGCCAATGTAAAATAAAAAATATTAGATTATGAGTAAATTCAATTTTTTTCTAATAGTTAAGGTCCTGATTTATCTACTAGTGAGGTCTAAATTATACTTTACCGGATAAATTTTTGAAAAAATAAAATTTTTAAATGTTAGTATTTGTTCAGAGTCTTACGAGAAAGTCAGACGTTCGCAGTATTTCTCGAATTATACTATCAGTCATGAATTAGATGAAGTAAAAAAAAACTAAAAATTAAATTTTCGAAATATTCAGGTTTCTTTTTTTACAATAAAATATATCAGTTACCGAGATATTTATTGAGAAATTAATATTTAAAAATCACAAAAAATTCTCAAGCAACCTACGTTAAAATGGAGTCAAAAAATTTGGCAACGTTGCGTAGCGCGCGAGCTTATTCAGACCATTCAATAAATTCAAACTAATTTATTTATTTACACTGAATGTAAAAATTTAAACGTGGTTAAGGTTATATTGTACAAATGAAAATGTAAACAACCGAAGAACAGCTTTGCCAAATCACGGACAGGTTACTAGCAGCTGATTTGAAAGAATCAAATTAATTTTTGTATTTAACTAATTTTTTTTTTATTTTCAAAATTTCAACAATTAATGCCTCATATACTATTTATTATTCAATTTTAGGAATTTTTATGGGTTTCTTCTATTTATATATTTTAATAAATAAAAACAATAAATATTTTCAAGAATAATTATTCTTATTTAGAATAAAAAGGTTGTGTTTGAATTTAGATTATATAATTTAAATTTCCTCCACCGCCAGTTACCTAAAAAAATTTACCTTACCGACAACTAATTTCTTACTTATGACTTAGAAGACAGATCAATTGTCGTTCTTTTGTAATGTTTCATGGGTTACAGTTTAATTTTTTTCATAAATATGATATCTAAATGTTTTAATGTGTGTATTTTATTATATAGAATTTACTATTATTTGACATACATTAAGTGTTATGTATGAAGTATTAAATGTATATAACTTGTTAAAGAGCAAGTTACTTTTTGAATTCCTTTACAATTATTACATTGGCTACATTTCCGTTCGGATCACTCAGATAACCCCGGTCAACCAGTCAGATTGACAACATTCCGAATTATTAAAACTCTAGAAAATTTAAAATTCCGCTGCATTCAAAGTTTATAAAATACATTAGCTTAAATAGAATACCAGCCGAAAAACAATTTTGTAAATTATAAAACACCGAGTTATCGAATATAAGTAAATATAAGTTTTATATTCCTCAAGAGTTAAAATTAATTTGATTTCGAAAAAGGT